>LNAC01000977.1:445241-464313 GCA_002007465.1 Ailurus styani
CTCCTAATCTCACAAAACAAACTGAGGGTTACCGGGGGGTGGGAGGGTAGGGATAGGGTGGATGGGTTATGGACACTGGAGAGGGTTTGTGCTTTGGTGAGTGCTGTGAAAGGTATAAGCCTGATGATTCACAGACCTGTACCCCTGGGGCAAATAATAATAATAATAAAAATTTTTTAAAAAGAAAGAAAAAAATGTGTATTCTCCTGTGTTAGGATGGAATGTTCCAAATATATTTGTTAAATCCACCTGGTCCAGTGTGTCATTGAAAGCCATTTGTTTTCTTGTTCATTTTATGTTTAGATGATCTGTCTACTGATATAAGTAGGGTGTTAGAGTCCCCTACTATTATTGTGTCATATTGTTTAGTTCCTTTTTGTTTCTTATTAACTGTTTTATATGTTTGGGTGTTCCCATGTTGAATGCATAAAAATCTGCAATCATTATATCTTCTTGTTGGATTGTCCTCTTTATTATTATATACTGTCTGTCTTTGTTTCTTGTTACAGTCTTTGTTTTAAAGTATCTTTTGTCCAATACAAGTATTGCTACTCTGGCTTTCTTTTGCCATCCATTTTCATGATAAATATTTCTCCATCTCCTCACTTTCAATCTGCAAGTGGCTTTAAGTGTAATATGAGTCTCTTGTAGGCAGCATATAGATGGGTTTTGGGGTTTATTTTTATCCATTCTGTCACCTTGTGTCTTTTGATTAGAGCATTTTGTCTATTTACATTCAAAGTAATTACTCATAGATATGTATTTATTGCCATTTTATTATTTGTTTTGTCATTGTTTCTGAAGATTTTCTCTGATATTTTTTCTTCTTTGTTTCTTTCGTGGTTTGCTAATTTTCTTTAGTGATATATTTGGATTTCTTTTTGTTTATTCTTTGCATATTTATTGGTGGCTTTTGATGTATGGTTACCTTTAGGGTTGTATATGACCTCTTCTGCATATATCAGTCTATACTCAGTTGATGGTTGTTTAAGTTGAACCTTATCCTTTCTTCTCTCCTCACCACCTTTTAGATATATGTTGTTATGCTTTATATCCTTTCTTCAGTGAGTTCCTTGACTGACTTTTTACAGAAATAATTTTTACTGCTTTTGTGGTTCCTGCCTTTATACTGTCACTGTTGGTCTTTCCCTCCCACTCAAGGAGTGCTCTTTAATATTTCTTGCAAGGATGGTTTAGTGTTCATGAATCCCTTTGGTTTTTGTTTATCTGGGAAACTCTTTACCTCTCCTTTTATTCTGAATGATAGCCTTGCTGGATAGAGTATTCTTGGCCGCAGTTTTTTCCCATTCAGCACTTTGTATATATTATGCCACTCCCTTCTGGCTCAGAAAGTTTCTATTAAAAAATCTCCTGCTGGCCTTATGGGTTTTCTCTTGTAAGTTATTGACTTCTTTAGTCTCACCGCTTTTAAATGTTTTTTCTTTATCACTATATTTTTCCAATTTAATTACAGTATGTTTCGGTGTTGGCCTGATTTTGTTGACTTTGATAGGAGAGTTCTGTGTCTCCTCAATATGGATATCTGTTATCTTCCCCAGATTAAGGGGGATTTCAGCTATTATTTCTTCAAATAAATTTTCTGCCCCCTTCTCTCTCTTCTTCTGAGACTCCTATAATATAATATAATGTTATTTATATTACAAATATAAATTTATATTATATATTATTATATATTGCATATATAATAATATATAATATAAATATAACATTTATATAACATATAATATATAATATAAATATAACATTTATGTTATAAATAACTGTAATATAATGTTACTACATTTGATGGAATCACTGAATTCTTTCTATTCTTGTTTTGCTTAATTCTTCCTTTTCTCTTTTGTTTATCTTCATTATTTTCCATCGTTTTGTCTTCTAGGTCACTAATTCATTCCTCTGTTTCTTCCACCTGATGTTCATCCCATCAAGCATTTTTGTTGTCTTGTTTATTGAGCCCTTTATCTCTGCTATGTTAGTCCTTATCTCTGTGTTAAGGGTCTCACTCATGTCTTCCACTCTTTTTTCAGTCTAGTGAGTATCCTTAGTTTTTAAAGATTTTATTTATTTATTTGAGAGAGAGAGTGAGAGAGAGAGCATGAGAGGGGAGAAGATCAGAGGGAGAAGCAGACTCCCCATGGAGCTGGGAGCCTGATGTGGGACTCAATGCTGGGACTCCAGGATCATGACCTGAGCCACCCAGGTGTCCCTAGTGAGTATCCTTATGATCATTGCTTTAAATTCTCTTATCTGGCATATTATTTATATCTGTTTTGCTTAGATCTCCTGCTTTGGCCTTGTCCTGTTTGTTTTTGGAATAAAGATCTCTCTCCTCATTTTGTCTCTCTGTGTCTGCTTCTGTGTGTTCAGAAAGTCAGCTGTGTCTTATGCTCTTGAAAGTAATGACTTTATGAAAAAGGTCTTGGAGTGCCCTGCAGTACAGTGCCCCCTGTTCACCAGACTCTGGCACTTCAAAAGTGTATCCTATGTGTGTTGCTTATGCCTTGCTATTGCGTGAGTCACCTGTCATTTCTGTGCAGTCATCTGCACTGACTCTCTGCCTGTTGTGCTCTGGGCTTGCTCTATGTGGCATTAGTGGGACCCTGGCAGGGCAGCTCTGAGAGAGTGTGCCCACCAGGGAACTTGGGGTGGGGCAGGGGTGTTAGTAACATTTGCTCTGGGCCATTAGTCCTATGCCAGATCCTCTGAAACACTGCAGTTACTGGGGAATGTGTGGCAGGGTGGCCAGAAGTGCCAGGCTGGGTGTAGCACAAATGATGGCTGGGCCTGGCAGCAGTTGTGTACCTTGTGGCTAGTCAAGACACGTGCATGACTTTGACAAAATTTGTCCTGAGCCCAGGGCTGAGGCTAGCAATCTGGAAGTGGGCAAGTCCTCTGGAGAACTTGTGGGCATGGCACATTGCTGGCAGGTTAGATAGCAAGCACTGTGCAGCCCTGCCTCTCATAGATGGCTCTGTGCTTATGCTGGGTGGGGGAGGAGGAAAATAGCACCTGCCAGCTCCCTCATTTATGGAGAAGTACCCCAACATGCTCTGAAATCAGTATGAACAGATCTGTCCCTAGTTTGCCCCCAGTGTTTTGTAAACTGCCATTTTTATGTTGCCTCTCTGCACAGGCTGCTGTTTCTTTAAGGGCAGTAGCCGAGCTCTCATTCACCCTCCTGGTTTACCCAGTGATGAGTCAGCTGACTTTTAATGTTCCAGGCTTCATGTCCCACTGGTTTTACAAACTCAGGGAATTCAGCCCCTCAGGTTTTTAAAGCTAAACATTATGGGAATCAGTCTTCCCCCTGTGAGCTCCCCGGTGCAAGAGCACATTTCTCTGCCCTCTCCACTTGTGCAGCTCCTTCCCTCCTGGGGAAAGCCTCCCTTTATCTTTCTGATCTTCCTAACCTTTCAGATGCAGCTTCTTCTCTATATGTAGTTTTTGAGTTTGTTCTGTCAGTCTTCAGATTGCTCTCTGGTTTTTGACTTGGATGTGGATGAAATCTAGTTGTAAACATGGGACAGAAAGAACTTAGGGTCCTCCTACCCTGCCATCTTCTCAAGCTCTGGAAAATTTTTTCTGTTTTAAATATCTAGAGTGGTTTTTTTTTCTTTCACTGATACCAATTCTTTCAGTGGCTTGACTGGGACTGTGCTACATCCTTTCCCAAAATCATGCTAGACTTTGAAAACCGTGTTGAGCCAGAAACTCCTCCCACATGAGTTAGTCCTGGCCTCTCTGGTTTCACTTTCATAAAGAGTATGTCTTAAAGACCAGAATATTTTCCTGTGACTGTTAATGCAGATAATGTTGTTTGATCTATCTGTTTATAAACTCATTGAGATACCAGGATGCCTTCTTTATAGCATGGAAGCTCTTTTTCTAGAGGTCCAGGATGGGTTAATTAAAGTCTGGACAATGAAATTCCTCTCGGTATTTTTGCTGGGAATATTGGGTAAGATGCACTCGTACTCTCTGAAATCAAAGACACTAATGGACCATGTAAGCCGGGAGGTGACAGAGGTTGTCTTTAGCATCAGAAATTCAAGGACAAAAGCCAGCAAAGATAAAAGCAGAGCCAAGAGATAACTTTCTCCACAGATACTTGGTGATATCATTTGAGATCTGTATCAGGCTATAACTGTGGCTAGTTGTACTCCTGTACTTCCTCTTTTATCTTATACTACTTTTGGTTGGGATTCTGTCACCTGTAACCAAAAGAGTCCTGACTGTGGCACTCAAACTCTTACATTTCAAATATTACCTTAGGAACACTTTGATGCAAACAGGCCAGATATATGAAATATATTTATACTAGGTGAAGTCATGGAATTTACAAAGATGTACAAAGATTTACAAAGATGTATAATCAGATTTCAATTTCAAAGGTGTAAGGCAGATTATAACTTCATGCCTCTCTCTGCTCTCCTTACCACAATTCATAAATTTCTGGAAGGCCAAAGGGAAATTATAGAGGTTAAACCTATTTGACTTGCCTGTACCTGATCTGGAAGACACTCCTTTTTTTTCCCTGGCTCCTCTGGAGATTTTCCTTGATGATGATTTGGGCTTCCTGAAAATAGTCCACAGCTTGGTATCAGAAGTCACATATAGCACTGCTAAGGACCATTGCCATAAAGAGTACACAAGGATTGAGTGAAGAGAAAAGATAACTGTGGTCTAAGATAATCATGTCCAGAGTCCCTGAGTTCATATTTTTTGGTTTTGAGGAGGAAGTGTAACAAAATATAAAGAACATGGGATTTGGATTCACTTAGGCCTATTTTCCAGTTCTACTTTGCCACTTCCTAGTTGGGTAGCCCTAAAAAAATGACTTCACTTCTCTGATCCTCAGTTACTCCAACTACAAAATGAGGAATGTACCCTGTAAGGTTGTCTGTGAGGAGTAAATAAAATGTCAACACCTACGGTCAGGATGACTGCACTAACTTTCTAACAGCAATCTGTTATTCTTGCTCCCTACTGTTCATTATCCACACAGTAAACAGAAAGTTAAAATTTAATTTTATTGAGTTATAATTTGCATGCAATAAATAATTCAGTTCAGTAGTACAATTTGAAGGCATCACTTGATAAATTTTAACAGATGTATGCACCCATGAAACCACCACCACAATCAAGATACAAAACATCTTCATCATCCTCAAAAGATTCCTCCTGTTCTTTATTGGTCTATACCTCACTTCACCTCCAGCCCTGCAACCAGAGTGACTTTTTAAACATGTAACTCCAATTCTGCTACTTCTCTATTTCATGCCCTGTGATAGCTTCCTATCCCTAAGGAAATTAAATCTAAATTTTTTACCATGTCCTTTCAAGATCCTTGTATTATGAAATTTGCTATTTTTTCCTATCCCTCTATCACTTACTATGTTTCAACCACACTGCTCTCCTCTGTGTTCATGGAAACTGTCAAGTCCTTTCTCACCTCTAGGCCTTTGTTATTGTTTCCTTTATTTGACATCCTCTTCCCCCGGATATAATCACCTCACTGACTTGTTATCTTTGAGATTTCAGTTTAAATGCTGCTCCCTCAGAGAAATAGCCCATAACCATCCATGAAAAATGGACTCCTCTAATTCCTCTTTCTTTTTCAATACTTTCTTTCACAGAACTCATTTATTTGCTTACATAGTGTCTGTCTCATTCAGTTGACTGTAGTCTCCATAATATAGAGATCATAAATCTTTTGCTCCCCATTGTATCTGCAGTGCCTAGGACATAGTAGGCACTCAACAAATATTTGCTGAATGACTTAATGATGCATTAACACACCTAGAAGAGTGCCTGGCACATAACATGGATGTAATAAATATTTGTTTTCTCTGCCAACCCCTATCTCATCTTCCCCAGTGTGACAAAGACCATATATTAAAAAATTAAAGCTAACATCATATTCAATTGTGAAAAACTGAAAGTTTTACCCTTAAGATCAAAAACAAGACAAAAATGCCAGTTTTCACCAGTTCTATTCAAAATAGTATTGAAAACTGTAGTCAGAGCAATGAGACACACAAAAAAAGAAATTTAAAAATCTTATTTTCGGGCGCCTGGGTGGCTCAGTAGGTTAAAGCCTCTGCTTTCGGCTCAGGTCATGATCTCAGGGTCCTGGGATCGAGGCCCACATCGGGCTCTCTGCTCAGCAGGGAGCCTGCTTCCTCCTCTCCCTGTCTCTCTGCTTGCCTCTCTGCCTACTTGTAATCTCCCTCTCTGTGTCAAATAAATAAATAAAATCTTTAAAAAAATCTTATTTTCCAATAAAAAGTGGAAAAGATTTGCAAAATTATTTTTGTTTGCAGATGAAATAATCGTTTATGTAGAAAGCCTGAAAATTGTCCCCCCCCCCACACACAACACACACAGACAGACAGACAGACAGACACACACACACACACACACACACACACACACAAATTGCTTTTAGGGCTCATAAATCAATTCACCAACATTGCAGGATACAAAATCAACAAAGAAAAATCAGTTGCATTTTACACACTAGCAACAATCCAAAAAGAAATTAAGAAACAATTCCATTTACAATAGCATAAAAAATAATAAAATACTTGGGGGTAAATTTAACTAAAGAAAAAAGACTTATACATTGAAAACTACAGAACATTGCTGAAAGAAATTAAAGAAGATGTACATAAATGAAAAGATATCCTGTGTTGATGGGTTGGAAGACTTAAAATTGTTATGACGACAATAGTATCCAAAGTGATCTACACATTCAATATGATCCCTGTCAAAATCTCAACAGAGTTTTTTGCAAAAATAGAATTTATCCTAAAACTTATATAAACTCTCGAGGAACACTGAATAGCCAAAACACTCTTGAAAAAGAAGAAAAACTTATCACAAAGCTACAGTAATCAAAATAGTGGGGTACTGGCATAAAGACAGATATATAAACAGATGGGATAGAATGGAAAGCCCAGAAATAAACCCTTGCATATATGGTCAACATTCCGTTTTTGACTTGGGTACCAAGACCATTCATTGGAGAAAGGACAGTCATTTCAACAAATGGTGTTGAAAAATGTAGATATCCACATGCAAAATATTTATGAACCATATGTCTGATAAGGGATTGATATGCACAATACATAAAGAACTTCAACTCAACAACAAAAGAAACTAACAGGCCAGTTTGAAAATGGGCAAAAGAATTGAGTAGACATTTCTCAGAGAATATATACAAATCTCTAACAAGCACATGAAAAGATGCTCCATTCCATTAACCATGAGAAAAATACAAATCAAAACCACAATGAAACACCACTTCACACCCATTAGGATGACTATTATAAAAAATAGGATATAACAAGTGTTGGCAAGGACATGGAGAAAATGGAAGCCTTGTGCATTACTGATGGGAAAGTAAAATAGTGAGGCAGCTGTGGAACTGGCTCTTAAACATAGAATTGCCATATATGTTATATGAATATATCAGCATTATTCACAACAGTCAAAATGTGCAAATAACCCGAATGTCCAAAAAAAGATGAATGGATAAACACAATGTGATAAATATATACAATGGAATATTATTCAGCCTTAAAAACTAACAAAGTTCTGATAGATGTTATAACATCAATGAACCTTGAAAATATGCTAAGTGAAGTAAGTCAAGCACAAAAGGACAAATATTGTATGATTCCACTGGGTACTTAGAATAAGTAAATTCATAGAGACATAAAGTAGAATAGAGATTACCAGTGGCCAAGAGGAGGGAGGAATAGGGAATTATTGTTTAATGGGTACAAAGTTTGTTTGGGAGGACAAAAATGTTCTGGAAATAGGTAGTGGTAGTGATTGCACAACATTGCAAATGTACTTAATGCCACATTGTACACTTACAGTGGTTAAAATCATGAATTTTATATTATGTATATTACCACAATAAGAAAATGCAAAAGAATAAAGCCAAGATTGCTAACTTGAAAAAATTAAACAAATAAAGGTATACCATGCTGACACTAATCAAAGAAAGCTGGAGTAACTATATTGGTTTCAGGCAAATAGAACTTCAAAACAAAATTATCAGGGATAAAGGGATAAAGGGATAAGGGATAAAGAAGGGCATTACATAATGATAAAGGAGCCAATTCTCCAAGAAGACATAATAATCCCTAATGAGTATGTGTCTAACAACAGTATCAAATGTATGAGGTAAAAAACTGACAGAACTGCATAGAGAAATAGAAAAACCCACTATTACAGTTGCAGACTTCAACAGAGTTCTTTCAGTAATTGGTAGATCAAACAGGCAGAAAAACAGGGTATAGTTGAACTGAACAGTACCATCAGTCAACTGAATCTAATTGACATTTATAGAATACTTCATTCAACAACAGCAGAACACACATTCTTATCAAGTTGCCATAGAACATTCACCAATTCAGACTAGATTGTGGACCATAAAACACACTTGATCAAAATTTTAAAATAGTGCTCATATTAAGTATATTCTGAGTCCCTAATGGAATTAAAAACTAGAAATCTATAACAGAAAGCTAGCTGGAAAATCTCAAAATAATTGGAGAGTAAACAACATATTTCTAGATAACGCATGGGTCAAAGAAATCGCAAAAGAAATTTTAAAACATTTTGAACTAAGTGAATATAAAATACATCTTATCAGAATTTGTTGGATGCAAGGAAATTTAGAGGGGAATTTATAACATTAAATGCATATATTAGAAAAAATCTAAAACAATCTAAGCTTCTACCTACAAAACTGAAGAAAGCATAGCAATTTAAGCCTAAAGCAAGCAGACAAAAGAAATAACAGAATTAAAGCATAAATAAATAAAATTGAAAACAGGAAAATAATACAGAAAATCAACAAAACCATAGCTTTTTTTCTTTGAGAAGATAAATAAGATCAATAAAGCTCTAGCCAGAATGACCAAAATAAAAAGAGAAAATACAAATTTTCAATATGAGACACAAGAAATGGGTCATCACTACTGATCTCATGGATGTTAAAGGGATAAGAAAAGAATAATATAAACATTTCTATGCCTACAACTTGATAACTTAGATGAAATGGACCAATTCCTTGAAAAACACAAATTACAAATATCACACAAGAAGTAAATAAGCTGCGGGGGAGTCATGGGGGAAAGGGAGGGGGGAAAATGAAACAAGATGGGACCTGGGAGGGACACAAACCATAACTGACTCTTAATCTCAGGAAACAAAGTGAGGGTTGCTGGGGGGGGGAGGGAGGAGGGATAGGGTGGCTGGGTGATGGACATTGGGGAGGGTATGTGCTATGGTGAGTGCTGTGAATTGTATAAGACTGATGATTCACAGACCTGTACCCCTGAAGCAAATAATACATTATACATTAATAAAATTTAAAAAAAGAAGTAAATAACGTGAATAGGCCAGTATCTATTAGAGAAATTGAATCAATGATTAATAAATAACATTACAAAAAAGGAATTACCAGGAACAGACTATTTCACTGGTAAATTCTATCAAATATTTAAGGAAGAAATTATACCAATTCTCTGCAATATCTTTCAGAAAATAAAACAAAGGTAGCCCTTCCTAAGTCATATCATGAAGCCAGCATTACCCTAATATCAAAACCAGATAAAGACATTACAAGAAAAAAATACAGACCAATATCTTTCATGAATATAGATGTAAAAATCCTCTAGAAAATGTTAGCAAATCAAATCCAAAAATGTATAAAATGAAATATACACCACAACCAAGTAAGATTTATTCCAAGTATGCAAGGCTAATTCAACATATGAAGATCAATTAATGTAATCAGTTACATCAATCAACAAGCTAAAGAAGAAACATCATACAATCATAAAAATCAATGCAGAAAAAATAGTTCACAAAATTCAAAACCTCTTCATGATAAAAATTCTCAGCAAACTAAGAATGGAGAACTTCTCCAACTTGGTTTTAAAAATCTACAAAAATTCTACAGCTAACATCATACTTAATGGTGAGAAACTGAATACTTTCTCCTTAAGATCAGAAACAAGGCAAGGATGTACTGCCCTTTCATCGTTCACATTCAACGTTGTACTGGGTGTCCTACCCAGTGCAATAAGAGAAGAAAAGGAACTAAAAGTATACAAATTGTGAAGGAAAAAAAAACTTTCTTGTTCCCAGATGACATTATTGTCCATGTAAAAAGTCTCAAATAACAGGGGGGGGAATAAGACCCTCCTGGAACTGACATATACAAAATTCAATTGCTTTCCTATGCTAGAAATGGACAATTAGAATTTGAAATTAAAAACAAAATACCAGGGGCACATCTGCTTTCAGCTCAGATCATGATCCCAGGTTCCTGGGATCCTGAGCAGGGAGACTTCTTCTCTCTTCCCTCCTCCCCCTAACTCATGCACTCCCTCTCAAATAAATAAATAAAATATTTTTTAAAATAAAAAAAGCAAAATACCATTTTTAAAAAAGGAAAAAATACAATATTACCTGTAATGACATTTAAAAAAAAAGAAATACTTAGGTATAAACCTAACAAAATATGTATAAGATCCACATGCAGAAAACTATAAAACTTGGATGAATGAAATCAAAGATCTAAATAAATGGATAAATCATTTTTATTCACAGATTGGAAGATAGGGTATTGTTGAGGTATTAATTCTTACCAACTTGGTCTATAGACTCAGTGTAATCTCAATTAAAATCCCAGCAAAGTACTTTGTGAATACTGACAAACTGCTTCTGAAGGTTATATGGATAAGCAAAAACAAACAAACAAAAAACAGCACAATATTGGAAAAGGTGAACAAAGTTGGAAGACTGACACTAGTCAAGACTGACTATATAGCTACAGTACCAGGACAGTGTGGTCCTGGTGAAAAAGCAGACAAATAGATACATGGAACAGAATAAAAGGCCCAGAAAATAGATTCGCACAAATACAGGTAACTGATCTTTGACAAAGGAGCAAAATTAATTCAATGGAGAAAATGGTGTGTGTGTGTGTGTGTGTGTGTGTGTGTTTTGCTTTTTTTTTACAAATTGTGCTAGAACAATTGCACATCGAATGCAAAAAAAGAATCTAGACACAATCCTTAAACCTTTTACAAAAATTTTTTTAAACCTTTTACAAAAATTAACCCAAAGTGGATCACCTAACTCTAAAGTGCAGAACATATGTTAGCTAATTGAATTTAAATTTAAAAAAATTAAGTGCAGTACTGTATGACCTCTAGGAGGAAACCTAGAAAAAAATCTACATTACCTTGGATTTGTCAATAGATTTTTAGATACAACATCCAATGTGTGACCCATGAAAGAAAGATACAAATGTATTAAAATTCAAAACTTTTTTCCAAAAGACAGATACTCAAAAGATAAGCCACATACTATGAGAAAATATTTGTAAACCACATATGAGATAAAGAATTTATATACAAAATATAAACAGAATTCTTAAAACTCAATAATAAAAAAGAAATAACCCAATTAAGAAATGGGAAAAATATTTGAATGGACACCGCACCAAATAAGATATTCCGATGGCAGTGAGACATATGAAAAGATGTTCTACAACATACATCATTAGGTAATTGCAAAGTAAAACAGCAATTAGAAAGAGAGCGATGAAATACCACTACACACCGATGAGAATGGTTACAATTTTATTTTTTTATTTCATTTAAGTTTTTATTTAAATACCAGCTAGTTAACATACAGTGTAATATTAGTTTCAGGTGTACAATATGGTGATTCAACAATTCCATGCAACACCTGGTGCTCATCACTACAAATGCACTCTTTAATCCCCATCACATATTTCACCTATTTCACACAACCCCTCACCCACCTCTCCATCAGTTTGTTCCCTATACTTAAGAGTGTGTTTCTTGGTTTGCATCTCTCTCTCTCTCTCTCTCTCTCTCTCTCTCTCTCTCTCTCTCTCTCTTTTCCCCTTTGCTCATTTGTTTTGTTTCTTTAAATACCACATATGAGTGGAATCATATAATATTTGTCTTTCTCTGACTTATTTTGCTTAGCATAATTCTCTCTAGCTCCATCCACATCATTGCAAATGCCAAGATTTCATTCTTTCTATGGCTGAGTAATATTCCATTGTGTATATATATACTACATCTTCTTTATTCATTAATTAGTTGACAGACACTTGGGCTGTTCCCATAATTTGGCAATAGTAGATAATCTATGTGCCCCTATTTGTGCCATGACCATACTGTTTTGATCACTACAGCTTTGTAATATAGCCTCACATCCAGAATTGTGATGCCTCCAGCCTTGCTTTTCTTTTTCAAGGTTGCTTTCGCTATTTGGGGTATTTGTGCTTCTATACAAATCTTAGGATTGTTTGTTCTAGCCCTGTGTAAAATGCTGGTGGTATTTTGATAGGGGTTGCCTTGAATGTGTAGATTGCTTTGGTTAGTATAGACATTTAACAATATTTGTTCTTCCAATCCATGAGCATGCATGTCTTTCCGTTTCTTTGTGTCTTCTTCAATATCTTTCATCGGCATTTTATAGTTTTCAGAGTGCAGGTTTTTTACCTCTTTGGTTAGGTTTATTCCTAGGTATCTTATGGTTTTGGGTGCAATTACAAATGGGATTGATTCCTTAATATCACCTTCTGCTGCTTCATTATTGGTGTATAGAAATGCAACAGATTTCTGTATGTTGATTTTGTATTTTGTGACTTTACTGAATTCATGTGTCAGTCCTAGTAGTTTTTTGGTGGAGTCTTTAGGTTTTCTATACATGGTATCCTGTCATCTGCAAGTAGTGAAAGTTTTTCTTCCTCCTTACCAACTTAGAAGCCTTTTAATTTCTTTTTTGTTGTCTGATTGCTGTGGCTAGGACTTCCAATACTATGTTGAAGAAAAGTGGTGAGAGAGGACATCCTTGTCTTGTTTCTGACCTTAGGGGACCAGCTCTCAGTTTTTCCCCATTGAGGATGATGTCAGCTGTGGGTTTTTCATATATAGCCTTTATTATGTTGAGGTATGTTCCCTCTCAACCTACTTTGTTGAGGGTTTTGACCATGAATGGATGTTGTACATTGTCAAATGCCATTTCTGCATCTACCGAAATGACCATGTGCTTCTTATCTTTTCTCTTACTGGTGCGATGTATGATGGTGATTGATTTGTGAGTATTGAACTACCCTTTCAACCAAGGAATACAATCCATTAGATCATGCTGAATGATTTTTTAATGTATTCTTGGCAAGTCACTATTTATTCAGAATTTTACTGAGTATTTTATTGAGAATATTTTCATCCAGTTTCATCAGGGATACTGGCCTCTAGTTCTCTTTTCTAGTGGGGTTTCTTTATGGCTTTGGTATCAAGGCAATGCTGACCTCATGGATGAATTTGGATGTTTTTCTTCCTTTTCTACTTTTAGAATAGTTTGAGAAGAACTCTTCTTTAAATATTTGGTAGAAATCTCCTGTGAAGCCATTTGGCCCTGGAATTATGTTTGTTTGGAGATTTTTGATTACTGATTCAATTTCTTTGCTGGTTATTGGTCTGTTCAAATTTTCTATTTCTTCCTATTTCAGTTTTGGTATTTTATGTGTTTCGAGGAATTTATCCATTTCTTCCAGGTTGTCCAATTTGTTGGCATATAGTTTTTCATAATTGTTTCTTATAATTGTTTGTATTCCTGTGGCATTGGTTGTTATTTCTCCACTCTCATTTGTGATTTCATTTATTCGGGTCCTATCTCTTTTCTTTTGGATAAGTCTGGCTAAAGTTTTATTGATTTTATTTCTCCCCACCCCCCCCCACAAAGAATCACCTCCTGGTTTCGTTGATTTGTTCCGTTGATTTTTTAGTTTCTATGGTATTTATTTCTACTCTAATCTTTATTATTTTCTTCCTTCTTCTGGCCCTGGGCTTATTTAGTTGTTATTTTTCTTGTTCCTCTAGCTGTAAGTTTAGGTTGTTTGAGATTTTTCTTGCTTCTTGAGGTAGGTCTGTATTGCTATAAAATTCCCTCTTAGAACCACTTTTGTTGCATCACAAAGGTTTGGGACCATTGTTTTTCATGTTCATTTTTTCTATGTATTTTTTATTTCTTCTTTGATTTCCTGTTTGACCCATTAATTGTTTAGTAGCATATTGTTAAACCTTCATGTATTTGTGGTCTTTCCAAAATTTTTCTTGTGGTTGACATCTAGTTTCATAGATCTGTGGTCAAAGAAGGTGTATAGTACATTTCCAGTCTTTTTGTATTTGTTCAGGCCTGATTTGTGACCCAATAGTTGATCTATTCTGGAGAATGCTCTGTCTGCACTTGAAAGAATGTGTATTCTGCTGTTTTAGGATGAAAGGTCCTGAATATATCTGTTAAGTTCATCTGGTCCACTGTGTCATTCAACATCATTGTTTCATTGTTGATTTTCTGTTTGATGATCTGCCTATTGATATAAATGGGGTGTTAAAGTCCCCTGCTATTATTATTTATATATTTGGGTGCTCCCTTGTTGGGTGCATAAATATTTATAATTATTATATCTTCTTGCTGGATTGTCCCCTTTATTATGATATAGAGTCCTTTTTCATCCCTTGTTACAGTCTTTGCGGTGTTTTATTTTGTTTTGTTTTTTTAGAGAGAGAGAGAGAGTACCCACAAGCAGAGGGGTAGGGGAAGAGGGAGAGGGAGAGAGAGAATCTTAAGCAGGCTCCATGCCCAGCCTAGAGCCCAGTGTGGGGCTTGAGATCATGAGCTGAGCTGAAATCAAAAGCTGGATGCTTAACTGAATGAGCCACCCAGGTGACCCTAATTATCTACTTTGTCCAATACAGGTATTTTTTGGTCCAATATAAGTATTACTTAAAGTCTAGTTTGTCCAATGTAAGTATTGCTACACCAGATTTCTTTTGACATCCTCTTGAGTGATAAATATTTCTCCATCCCTTAATATTCAGGTATCTTTAGGTCTAAAATGAGTCGGGGCACCTGGGTGGCTCAGTGGGTTAAGCCTCTGCCTTCAACTCAGTCATGATCTCAGGGTCTTGGGACTGAGCCCCACATCAGTCTGTCTGCTCAGCAGGGAGCCTTCTTCCCTCTCTCTCTCTCTGCCTGCCTCTCTGCCTACTTGTGATCTCTATCTCTCTGTGTGTCAAATAAATAAATAAAATCTTTAAAATAAAATCTTTAAAATCCATTCTCGCACTTTATGTCTTTTGATTTGAGCATTTTGTACATTTACATTCAAAGTAATTATTGATAGATATGTATTTAGAGCCATCTTATTACTTGTTTTGTCATTATTTATGGAGACTTCTCTTATCCCTTCTTGTCTTTGTCACTTTTCATCTCTCTTTTGCACTCAAAGCGTCCCCTTAATATATCTTGCAGGGATGGTTTAGCGATCATGAACTCCTTTAGTTTTCATTTGTCTGGGAAACTATTTCTCTTCTTCTGAATGATAGCTTTGCTGGATAAAGTCTTCTTCACTGCAGATTTTTCCCATTCAGCACTTTGAAAATATTATGCCACTCTCTTCTGGTTTGCCATGTTTCTGTTGAGAAATCTCCAGCTACTCTTGTGGGTTTCCCCTTGTGAGTTAAGGACTACTTTTGTTTTGCTGCTTTTAAAGATTTGTTCTTTATCACTATATTTTTCAGATTTAATTACAATATGTCTTGGCGTTGACCTGCTTTTATTGATTTTGATGGGAGTTGTCTGTTCCTATTGGATCTGAATATTTGTTTCCTTCTCCAGGTTAGGGAAATTTTCTATTGTTTCTTGATATAAATGTTCTGCCCCATTTTTTCTCTCTTTTTCTGGGATTCCCAAATATGAATGCTATTACATTTAATGGGGTCATTGAGTTCCCTAAGTCTGTTTTCATTTTGCATAATTTTTCTTTCTCTCTTTGTTCGGCTTGAGTGCTTTCCATTATTTTGTCTTCTAGGTCATTAATTCGTTCCTCTGTTTCTTCCATACTACTGTTCATTGCACCAAGCCTGTTTCCAACCTCATTTACTGCACTGTTCATCTCTGATTGATTCTTGTTTAACTCTTATCTCTGTAATAAGGGTCTTACTGATGTCTTCTATTCTTTTCTTAAGTCCAGTGAGTATCCTTATAATTGTTGCTTTAAATTCTCCATCAGGTATGTTACTTATATCTGTTTCACTTGGCTTTCTGGCCATGGCCAAATCTTGTGCTTTCATTTGGGGTAAATTCCTCTGTCTTGGCATTTTGTCTGTGTCTCTGCTTTCTTCTGTGTTTTAGAAAAGCCAGTTATGTCTCCTGCTCCTGAAGGTAATATCCTTGAAGAAGAGGTCGTGTCATTCCCAGGGCCTGGTGCTTCAGGGAATGTCTCCAGTGTGGGCTGCAAGTGCTCTGCTGTTGTGTTTTGGCTGCTATATCCTTAAATTCAGCTGTCTGCAGAGGCTCTCCTTGCCTCATGTGGGCATTGTTTGGTCCTTGGCCTGGATATGATGAGTTTTAACTAAGTGTGCTCTGGTCTGCTTGTGAAATGAGACCTGACACTACACCAAAACTGAGTCCCTGGAAACTCTGGTCTGGAAATATGGTGTGGGCATACGTTTGTTCTGGTCTTCTGAGGGAAGGTTCCACCATACTAGAACTGAGGCAACCTTGACTAAGAAGGGCAGTCCTTCCAGAGCCAGGAGGTGGGGCTTGGTGTAAGTAAGTTGGGCAGCCTGTGTTGGTGATGTGCTGTTTCCTTCAGGTGGCTCTGTGTTTATGCTGAGGGGTGGGGGAGAAAAATGGTGCTAGCCAACACCTTTGTTCCCAGAGAGGTGTCTCTGTGAACACTGCCTCTCAGGGATGCACTCCCAAAAGAGTGAATAATCTCCCCCACTGCATGCCCCAGGCATTCTTCAGATAGCTATTTCAATGTCATCTACTCCCAGATAGTTTTCTTGCCTTCTCACCAGAAGCAGGTAGTGCCCCCTCTGCTCTATCCTAGCAAAACCCACTGACCTTTAAAACACTCGGCTTTAAGGGTGCCTGGGTGGCTCAGTGGGTTAAGCCTCTGCCTTTGGCTCAGGTCATGATCTCAGGCTCCTGGGATCGAGCCCCGCATTGGGCCCCCTGCTCAGTGGGGAGCCTGCTTCCTCCTCTCTCTGCCTGCCTCTCTGCCTACTTGTGATCTCTCTCTGTCAAATAAATGAATAAAATCTTTAAAAAAAAACACTAGGCTTTAAGCTCCTCTGGTTCCAAGAACACAAAATTCAGCCCCTCTTGTCTTCAAGCCAATGGCTTCAGGGAAATGTTTTCCTCGTGCATTCTCCTGTGTGCTTTGCTCCAATCTCTCACCCTTCTCAGCAACCACATCTCCCTCCCCTCTGCAGCACCCATGATCTGTTTCTATCCTAAACCATGTCTCTGCACTTTCCACCTTCTTTGACATGGCCTCTTCTTTCCCTGTAGTTGTGGAGTTTGTTCTGACAGTCTTCACTTTGGGATTTCTGGGATAACTGGGATGATTTGATAGTTATCTAATTGTATTTATTGGAGATGAGGGAAAGGTCCTCCTATTCCACTGCCATATTCCTCTCTCTTGGGAATGATTAAGAGAATGGTGAAAATGTTAAAAATTGAAGATCCCCAATGTTTGAGAGAATGCACTCATTGTTGGTACGAATGCAAAATGGTGCAACAACTTTAGAAGTCAGTTTGGCAGTTTCTCACAAAGCTAAACATAGTCTTATGTGATCTAGAAATTGTGCTGCTAGATATTTACCCAATTGATTTAAAAAACTATGGACACTTGGAATGTGTCATGGTTCTGGTGGCATCCAGTGAGCTGGCCCTTTATCCAGGAGACAGGGTGTTAATCTTACACCAGACCACATCCATATCCACAGCAGCTCTCCAAGGAGAACAGCCTCTGGCATGTTGGAAAAAATGAAAATATATAAAAATAAATAAAAACTTATGCCCACACAAAAACCTGAATTAACGTTTACAGTATTATTATTATTATTATTGTTTATAGCATCATTATTATTAATAATCACCAAAAACTGGAAGCAATCAAGATGCCCTTCAACAGGTGAATGGATAAACAAACTCTGATATATTCATACAATGGGTTATCATTCAGTGCTAAAAAAAAATTGGCTCGGGCGCCTGGGTGGCTCAGTGGGTTAAAGCCTGTGCCTTCAGCTCAGGTCATGATCTCAGGGTCCTGGGATCAAGGCCCGCATTGGGCTCCTTGCTCGGCAGGGAGCCTGCTTCCTCCTCTCTCTGCCTGCCTCTCTGCCTACTTGTAATCTCTCTCTGTCAAATTAATTAATTAATTAATAAAAAATTGGCTCAAGCCACAAGAAAATATGGGGAACTCTAAATGCATATCGTTTAGTGAAAGAATACAGTCTGAAATAGCTTCATACCATATGATTCTAGTTGTATGGCATTCTGGAACAGCCAAAATTGTAGATACAATGACAAGTTGTTCCAGGGGCTCAGGGTAGGGGGTGGGTGGAGGAATGAAGCACAGGTGATATTAAGGGCAGAAAGTATCTGTATAATAAAGTAATAATATATACATGGCATTATATATTTGTCAAAGTACATTGAACTTCAGAACACAAAGAGTGAATCTTAATGTATGTAGTTTAAAAAGTAATTTAGGAGGTCAAGGATACCAGAAAGGAACACAGAGTGTGACAAGAGAATCTAAATGTATTACAAATGTGAGACAGCCTCATGGAAGGGAGTGGCTGTGTGGGGGGGTGGAATAGGTCCTGACAGAAGTTAGTTTGGAAATAAGTCTGTAAAACTAAAGACATGAGGAACTGTACATAAGCATTGTAATCTAGTTGATGCAGTTTGTTTCCATGGGGGTATGGGTTAACAATTCTGATGGAGTTATACATGTATAAAGGGATTAAAAACTAGATAGATAGATGGAAGATAGTGACAACCAGGTTTCTTCTCACTGTTGGCATGGGAATTTATAGATAAGAAAGGAGAGAAAGAGACAGGAGCGGCAAGATGGCGGAGGAGTAGGAGACCGATTATCATCAGGTCCCAGGAATTC
>LNAC01000978.1:0-24783 GCA_002007465.1 Ailurus styani
AAAAAAAAAAACAGCTAAATATTTTCTTACCATTTGCAACAACATGGATGGAACTGGAGGATGTTACGCTAAGTGAATTAAGTCAATCAGAGAGAGATGATTATATGGTTTCACTCATATGTGGAATTTAAGAAACAAAGCAGAGGATCATGGGGAAGGGAGGGAAAAATAAAATAAGACAAAATCAGAGAGGGAGACAAAGCTAAGAGACTCAACTACAGGAAACACACTTGCTGGAGGGAAGGTAGGTGGGGGGATGGGTTAACTGTGATGTAATAAGCACTGGTTATTATATGCAATTGGTGAATAACTGAACTCTACATCTGAAACTAATGAAACACTCTATGTTAATTAATTGAATTTAAATAAAATAATAAAATAAAATAGTAAAATATCATTAACAATCATGAAAATCCAAATCAAACCCACAAGGAGATACCACTTCACATTCACTAGAATGGCTATAAAAAATGAGAATTACTAATGTTGCTGAAATTGTGAAGAAATAAAAACCTTGTACACTTCTAGTGGGAAGGTGAAATTTTTCAGCCACTTTGGAAAATAGCTTGGTAGTTCAACAAATGGATAAAAATAAGAATTACCCTATTATCCAGCAATTCCACTCCTAGTATATATCGAAGATGATTAAAAACACATAATCACACAAAAACTTGTGCTCATTTTTTATTGGATTATTTGGTTTTGGGGTGTTGAGTTGTATAACTCCTTTATAGATCTTGGATGCAACCCTTTATCAGATATGTCACTTGCAAATATCTTCCCCCATTCAGTAGGTTGTCTTTTAGTTTTGTTGAGTGTTTCCTTTGTTGTGAAGAAGCTTTTTATTTAGATGTATTCCCAGTAGTTTATTTTTGCTTTTTTTTCCCCTCACCTCAGAAAACATACCAAGAAAGATACTGTTACAGAAGATATCAGAGAAATTACTGCCTTTCCTCTCTTCCAGGATTTTTGTGGTTTCAGGTCTCATATTTAGGGTCCCTAATCTATGTTGAATTTATTATTGTGTGTGGTATGAGAAAGTAACCCAGTTTCATTCTTCCACAT
This sequence comes from Ailurus styani, assembly GCA_002007465.1. Classification (NCBI taxonomy): domain Eukaryota; kingdom Metazoa; phylum Chordata; class Mammalia; order Carnivora; family Ailuridae; genus Ailurus; species Ailurus styani. The sequence goes on from LNAC01000978.1 coordinate 1,066, forward strand.
ATAGCTGTCTAGTTTTCCCAGCACCATTTATTGAAGATAATGTCTTTTCTCCATTTTATATTCTTGCCTCATTTGTCATAGATTAATTGGCCACATAAATGTGGGTTTATTTATGTGTCTATTTTTGTGCCAGCACCATAGTGCTTTGATTACTACAACATTGTAATGTAGCTTGTAAGCTGGGATTGTGATACCTTCAGCTTTGTTCTTCTTTTTCAAGATTGCTTTGGATATTCAAGGTCTTTTGTGGTCTCATACAAATTTTAAGATTATTATCTCTAGTTCTGTAAAATATGCCATTGATATTTTGATAGGCATTGCATTGAATCTGTAGATTGCTTTGGGTAGCAGGAATATTTTCCAAAGACATACAAATGGCAAACAGACACATGAAAAAATGCTCAACATCACTGTTCACTGGGGAGATGCAAACTAAAACCACAATGAGATATCACTTTCATCTGTCAGAATGGCTAAAATAAAAAATACAAAAATATCAAGTGTTGACAAGGATGTGAATAAAAAGGAGACTTCATGAACTGTTGGTGGGAATGCAAACTGGTGCAGCCACTGTGGAAAAGACTAGGGGATTCCACAAAAAATTAAAAATATACTTATCATATAATCCAGTAATTCAAGTACTGGACATTTTCTCCCCTCCAAAAAAATGAAAATACTAGTGCAAACAAATATATGCACCCCTACATTTACGGCTGTGTTATTTACAATAACCAAGATACAGAAACAACCTAATTATCCATTGATAGATGAATAAATAAAGATATGGTACACACACAAACACACACACACACACACACACACACACACACTAAAATGTTACTAAGCCACAAAGAAGAATGAAATCTTGCCATTTGCAACAACATGTATAGATCTAGAGAGTATAACGGTAAATGAAATAAGTCAGAGACAGAAAATGCCATATGAGTTCACTCATATGAGAAGGTTAAGAGACAAAACAGACATACAAAGAAAAAAAGACAAACAAACAAAAAACTAGACTCTTAAATACAGAGAAAAAACTGGTATTTGCCAGAGGGAAGATGGATGGGGGGATGACTGAAATAGAAAAAGAGAATTAAGAGTACACTTAACCTGATGAGCACTGAGAAATGTATAGAATTGTTGAATCATATTGCACACCTGAAATTAATATAACACTTTATGTTAAATATATTTGAATTAAAACATGCACACAAATGTGCATAGCAGAATTATTTATAATAGTTAAAAAGTAGAAGAAACTCAGGGGGGCTCGGGTGGCTCCATCCATTAAGCATCTGCCTTCGGCCCAGGTTGTTAACCCTTGGGTCCTGGGATTGAGCTCCATGGTAGGTTTCCTGCTCAGCTGGGAGTCTACTTCTCCCTCTCTCTCCAGCAGTTCCTGAGGTACTTCCTGCAAAGGCCACCTGGGCAGCATGTATGGAGCCAAAGTAGGTAGGAGCCAGGGGGTCCCAGAGTGCTCTGTGCTGGTGCTGCCCTTGTAAGCCATCTGAGCCAAAGTGGTTTAGGCTTGGAGTGTTCTGGGGTGTTTTGTGCCTGTTTTTCCTTGGCATGATGGCTAGAGCTATAGTGAGTGCTGACCAGGGGTGTCCTAGTGTATGCTAAAATGGGGCCACCTTAGTGGGATAGCTAAGCCTGTTGTGGTCTAGAGGCCTGTTGAGGTGGTAGGCTGGCTATGGCACCCAAACATTACTATGTCTGTTCACTTTTCTTCTTTTTTTTCTCTTCTTCAGACTCAATAATTTCAATATTTCTAAATATAAGTGTACCAATGCTTTTGTTTCCTAAAATTTGCTGTTGAACTCTAATTTTTAATTTTAGTTATTTTAGTTTTTATCTCCAAAATTTGTTTGCCTCTTTTTATATAATTTCTTTATCCGTTGGTAGTTTATTTTGCTCATGTATTAATTTCTGGACTTTTTTTTTTACTTTTCTCTTAGCAATTTGAGCATATTTAAGGCAATTTTTTAAAGTGTTTGTCCAGTAAATCTACTATCCAGACTTTCTTATGGATATTTTCTATCAATTTATTTGTTCATTTGTAGGAGTCATGTTTTTCTCTTTCTCTTTATGCCTTGTAATTTTATTTTGTTTTTGAAATTGGACATTTGACTATTACAATGTAGTAACAATGGAAATCAGCTTCCCATGCTTCCTCAATATTTGCTTTTTTCCCCATTGTTAAAAGTACATTAATCCACTTCTTTTGATATTTTCCAAAGTATGTTTTAAATATTAGTCCTTGTCATGCGTGATCACTAAAGTTTCTGATGTTTAGCTCATCTATGCTCCTGTTTTGACAGAGAATTTCTTTGAAATCCAGGGGAAAGGAAGAAAAAGAAAGAAAGAAAGAAAAAGAAAGAAAGAAAGGAAGGAAGGAAGGGAGGGAGGGAGGGAGAGAGATAGAAAATGGAAACAATCACCTCTTACAGTTTTTACAGATTGGATCTCTGCTAGAGCTCTCCTTCATCACTTAGTTGGGCTTTCTCTGAGCTCAAGAATCAGCCTGAAGTAAAAGCTTAAGTTCTTTTCAGGATTTTTCTCGGCATCTTGCTTGGCCATGCTCATGGTTTTTTAGATTCCCCCATATATATGGCTGAATTTGAATGTATTAATTACCTGAAGAATTTCATCCCAGCATTTCCTAGAGGGGCCACTTGCTCTAGACCAAGATCGCTGTATTGGAGATAGTGTGAAGCAAGGACAAGTAAAAACACCACAAAGCACTTCTATCATTTTAAAAATTGATTTTTCTTGACTGGTGGCTTGTTTGGTTAGTGTCACTCTTTTATTGTTTTCCAGAAGTCCTATAAAGTTGATTTAGATGGCTAGTTGTTTTTTCAATGTTCTGTGGTGGGACGAGAACTTGGCACTTCCTAGTATACCATTTTGCTGGCATTGTTCACCAAACTCTTTTTAATGCTTTTCAAATATTGAGTCATTTAATCCAGACAATAATTCTGAGGTAGATATAATCATCCCATTTAAAGATGATTTGCTGTGGCAATGAGAAGTGATCATATGTAGATAGGTAAAGCTGCAAGCATTGTGTAGACAGAGTGGGGTTTGCTCCTTTTGCCTACTCACCTACCCAGCTTAGATTCAACAATAATGGGCCTATGGTATAATGTTGAAAGTACTGGACCAATATTCAGGACATTTAAATTTTATTCTTAACTCTGTGACATACGTATTCTGTGGTTTTAGACAAGTGATTTCATTGTCTTTTTCTCAGTCTCCCCATGTGAATATGAAGGGTAAAAACTAGCTGGCTGATTTCAGAGAGCTCTGGGAGCACTGATGCTTTAGGATTTTCAGTAGGCATAATATAAAGTTGGTTTGTTTTCTACCCCAGGCTGGGAAGTCATTCCTATGAGATAGGCAAAGAGTAACTAGTTATTTGCAATGCTGTATTATATTTTCTTTAATTAAAGCAAGAGGTAGTGGACCCAGAATTGTTTCTCTGTGTAATTTTCACTGTCTCTGGAACAAAGAAGTAGCTTGTTTGAACCTGGCCAGAGCAAATGCTCCTTGAACAAACTCACCACTCCTTCTGAAAGAGTTCTACCCAGTAATTTGAATCCAGAGCTTGACCATGACTAGCACTCCCCTGATCATCCCCACCCCCCAAATGAACTGGAATTTCTAAATACTAGGACTCTGTGACCCTGAAATTCTATCCATTTTGAGATTTCAGGGCAGCCATTTCATGAAATTCAATGGATAAGCATGGAATAGGCAAAGAAGGTTAGTAGGACCGTCAGAAGATAATAAGACAAGCATACTCTTTCCATAAAAGAAAAACAAACAGAGGAGCCCTCAGTACATAGATTAGATATCATAATATTTTTCAAATCATGTCCATCACACCAGATGATAAATGGAATAGACTAAAAGGAAATATTTTGGCATGTTAAGGAGGAGGCAGGCATCTCTTATGGATGAAAATCCAGAGCCTTTGGCCAGATGGATATCTTAAGTATTGTTCTCTCCCCTCTACTCCTTTCCTCTGTCCTTCTTACTATAATATGAAGACTTTTTCACACTTTTTCATCCCTTCATTTTGTATAGAACAGATGCAGAGAAGCCTATTAGAAAGAAAATGGTATTTAAAACAAGTTTCTTCCTTCGCATTTTGACTTTATCACTCACTATGGAACCTTGACACATTGCTTGACTTTTCTCGGCTTCATTGTCTTCATCTGTAAAACAAGTGGGTCTAATAAAAAATAGAAAAAAGTATAAAAAAGTCCACTACAATCTCTCATTGAAATGCACTTTAGCCATCAATATTAAGAATATGAAAACTATGTATCAAATTAGAAAAATACTTACAATGTTAAATTTATTAAAAATGGGACTCAAAATATTATATCTATAATTGAAACTGTGAAAATATTTGGATACAAGAAAGTTGGGATAAAATACATTTTTTGCTAATAATACCTATACTGAGATGATGGAAGTGGGGTGATTTCCCTCCTATTTTCTCCTTTTATGGTATGTTCTTATCAAAGCAAATATTATTAATAACTATATCTGAACAATCCCAATATCCCCAAAGAAATGCAGCAGCAGGAAAATAGTTTTCTCTAGTTTGGACTTAGCCATTTTACATGTTCCTGAGCTATGTATATTTACTTATTTTTTATTTTTTTATTTGAGAGAGAGAGTGAGCATGATAGCAGGCAAAAAACACAAGCAGGGTGAGCTGCAGAGGGAAAGGTAGAAGCAGGCTCCCTGTAGAGCAGGGATGTGGGTGGGACTATGATGTGGGTGGGACTCCATCCCAGGATCCTAGTATCATGACCAGAGCTGAAGGCAGATACTTAACCAACAGAGCCACCCAGGCACAACAAGAAAAATGTTTTGAAAGAAATAAAATGGCCATGGTTTTATTTACCTTATAGAATTACTGAGAGGATTAAATTAGTTAATGAGTGTTAACAAATCAGTTAATTTGCATATGGAACACTTGCCTCTGTTTCTATGATAACCTATTCTTAACCTCTCAATTCTCTTCCACTTGGATCCCAGATCATGATCCTTCTTCTGATCCTTTCCCTACCATGGTCGGCACAGTTGTGAACAGAAAGAAATTCAGAAACCCATAAAATCTTAGCACTGAGCTCATATAGTTAGGTCCTTATTCGTTTTAATAATAACTCCTACTTGGTTATCATTTTACAAAGTATTTTCACGTCCATGCTTTCATTTGTTCTATCCATAAACAGTCATTCCACAATGAAACTGAGGCACGTAGTTAACAAGGTAACTGAAAACGAGCAGGTTGAGGATTCAAACTCTGGTCCTCTGATACTAAATTCTATGCTTTCCTCTGTACTACAGACTAAACCCTGAATTCCCTCTACAATTGATTTGCCAAATAGTAGATTCGTTCATCATTATTAAAGTGATCCTCGAAGAGAAGACAAGATGCCTGAAGAGTAGGGGACCTTGATTTATCTGGTCCCTTGAATTTAACTAGATAAATATCAAATCATTCTGAACCCATGAATTCAACCTGAGATGTAAGAAAAGAATGTCTGGAACTCTACAAGTAGAAAAGCGACCACTTTCTGCAAGGTAGGAGGTGTGGAGAAGTGAATCTATGTGGATATATTGGAAAATAAATGGAAGGGAGAGGGAACCTCAGTAAGTGAGCTATTGGAAAGTGATATAGCCCTGGAGGGCAAAATCAGAACCCTTAGAAATCTGCTCCAAGAAACATCCCTGTCTGAATGATGCTCAGGTGATGAAAAGGGGCAGAATTCTAGGTGGGACAGTGTGATATCAGGATCCCCAGAATCGCAGAAATAATGCGGGGTCCTGAGCCAGTAAAGTTCCCAAACATTAGAGCTGGGAAACTAATTACAGGTCAGCAAGCCTGGGAGGGGGGTCTCAGCTCGGTTCACCATAAGCCACATAAGCCATGAGCTGTGGCTTGATCAGATGACTGGTCTCAGTGTGGGGACCAGCAAAGGACAAGAATGTGGCTCCCTCCGCCTTCCCCTGGGAGGGGTGGAGCAGGTGCACACAGTGTCCTGTGACCGCTCTCTGTGCCAATGCCCTAAAAAGTGCAGTAACCATGGATCCTCCACCTTCCCCCAGGAGAATGGGTGTGGGCACACACTGCAGGAGTCTGCAGTTTGGCACACACAAAAAGGAAGACCATTCATCCCTAAGGATTTAATGAAGAGGGGATCCCAATCTTTCCACTCTGGGTCTGGATATCAGCTGTGGCCATTTTTATTTTGATCCTCTCAAGATGCCCAAAAACCGTCAGGGAACAAAAGCCAAACAGAGGACCAGCTTACACTGAGCCCAATCCCTGTAAAGGGGCATTGCAACTCTACCCAGGCAAAGACACCTGAGAAGGAGTGCAGCAGTCCCTTCCCCCAGAAGACCAACTGGAAGAACAATTTCACATCAAGTTTACAGAATATATAAGATTGCAAAACTCCAGCACTATGGGAAAATAATATATAGAATTTGAGGGTTTTTTTCTCATTATTCATTTATCTTTCACGTTAAAATTTTCCATTGCTTTTTTTTTAAAGATTTATTCATTTATTTATTTGACAGAGACAGAGAGAGATCACAAGTAGGCAGAGAGGCAGGCAGAGAGAGGAGGAAGCAGGCTCCCTGCTGAGCAGAGAGCCCGATGCCGGCCTCAATCCCAGGACCCTGAGATCATGACCTGAGCTAAAGCCAGAGGCTTGAACCCACTGAGCCACCCAGGTGCCCACTTTTTTTTTCTTTTTAAACTTTTCAATGTTTATTTTATCAAAGATCTGTTTTTAGGTCTTTTAACTTTCATTTTTTGCATTTAAATTTTACAGATATATTCTTCATTATTGGCTTCATTTCACTCTGTTCAATTTATATATATATATATGTTTTGTTTTATTTACAATTTTGGGATTTAGTGTCTTCTAACACACAAACCAAAATACACTCAGGACCAAGTAGATCACCCTGTTTTGTCCACCCTGTGAGATGATATTTTATCTTCCCACCCCCCCTTTTTTCCCTTTTTTTTCCTTTTTCTTTTCTTTTTTGGTTACTGACCTCTTCAAATTTATATAAAGGGTATTTTGCTTGGGTTATGGTTTACATTTTTGATACTGTTCATTTGTTCATCAATTTGTCTCTGAGAAAAATGACTAGAAGGAGGAATTCACAACAAAAGAAACAACAAAAGAAAGAACCAGAGGTAATACTCTCTGCCACAGATCTAATCAACATGGATGTAAGTAAAATGTCAGAGATGGAATTCAGAATAACAATTAGAAAGTTGTTAGTTGAGTTTGGGGGAAAAAGGATAAAAGATACTAAAGAATCTCTTAGTACAGAAATGAGATGTAATCAGGACGAAATTAAAAATTCTATAATTGAGATGCAGTCTAAATTGGATGCTCCCATAGCTAGGGTAAATGAGGCAGAAAAGAGATTATTAACATAGAAGACATGTTGATGGAAAGGAAGGAAGCTGAGGAAAGAGAGTAAAACAACAAATAGACCATAAGAAGAGGCTTTGAGAAGTCAGTGATACCATAAAATGAATCAACATCAGAATTACTAAGGTGCCTGAGGGTGAAGGGAGGGTCCAGAAGGTATATTTGAGCAAATCATAACTTCCCCAAGCTGGGAAAGGAAACAGGCTTTAGTGTCCAAGAAGTAGAAAGGACCTCTCCTGAAATCAATAAAAAAAGATCAATACCAGACATAAAATAGGGGAACATGCAAATTTCACAGATAAAGAGAAAATCCTGAAGGCATCTTGAGACAAGAGATTCCTAACCTACAGAGGGAGGAACATAAGACTGACATCAGACTACCCACAGAAACTTGGCATGATATATTCAGGGTACTTAATGAGAAAAACATGCAGCCAAGAATACTTTATCCAGCAAGGTTTTCGTTCCGAATGGAAGGAGAAATAGTTTCCAGGACAGACAAAAACTGAAACAATGTGTGACCACCAAGCCAGCTCTGCAAGAAATATTAAATGGGACCCTGTAAGTGAAGAGAGACCCAAAGAGTAACAAATACCAGAAAACAAAACAAAACAAAACAAAAAACAGAGACAATCTATAGAAACAAGGAAATTACAGGCAATACAATGGCACTAAATTCACATCTTTCGTTTGTTACTCTGAATGTAAATGGGAAAATGTTCTAATCAAAAGACACAGGGAATCAAATTGGATAAAAAAAGCAAAATCTATCCGTGTGATAACTACAAGAAACTCGTTTTATACATAAAGACACCTCCAGACTGACAGTAAGGGGTGGAGAAGTGTTTACCATGTTAATGGACCTCAGAAGAAAGCTGGGGTAGGGGGCGCCTGGGTGGCTCAGTGGGTTAAGCCTCTGCCTTCGGCTCAGGTCATGATCTCAGGGTCCTGGGATCGAGTCACACATCAGGCTCCCTGCTTGGCAGGGAGCCTGTTTCTTCCTCTCTGCCTGCCTCTCTGCCTACTTGTAATCTCTCTCTCTCTGTCAAATGAATAAATAAAATCTTAAAAAAAAAGAAAGCTGGGGTAGGAATCTTCATATCAGAAAAATTACACTTTAAACAAAAGACTGTAGTAAGAGATGAAGAAAGACACTGTACCATACTTAAAGGGTCCACCCAACCAGAAGATCTAACAATTATAAATATTTATGCTCCTAAATTGGGACCAGCCAATTATATCAACCAATTAATTACCAAAATAAAGAGACACACTGATAAGTCTACATCAATAATAGGGGATTTCGACACCCACTCACAGCAAAGGACACATCATCTAAGCAGAAGATCAACAAGGAAACAAGGGCTTTGAGTGATATATTGTACCAGATGGACTTCACAGATATATACAGAGCATTCCATCCTAAAGCAACAGAATACACATTCTTCTTCTTGAGTGTACATGGAACTTTCTCCTGAAAAGATCACATATAGGTTCACAAATCAGGTCTCAACTTGTACCAAAATATTGGGATTCTTCCTTGCATATTTTCAGACCACATTGCTTTGAAACTTGAAATCAATCACAAGAGTTTGGAAGAACATTAAACACTTGGATGTTAAAGAGAAGAATGAATGAATAGATCAGGAAATTAAAGAAAAATGAAAAAAAATATCATGGAAACTAATGAAAATGAAAACAGAACTGTTCAAACCTTTGGGATACAGCAAAGGCGGTCCTTAGAGGGAAGTACATAGCCATCCAAGCTTCTCCTAAAAAAAATTAGAAAAACCTCAAATACACAAGCTAACCTTATGCTTAAAGGAGCTTGAGAAATAACAGCAAATAAAGCCTAAATCAAGCAAGAGAAGAGAAATACTAAATGTTAGTGTAGAAATCAATGAAATAGAAACCAGAACACTAGAACAGATCAATGAAACTAGAAGCTGGTTTTTTGAGAGAATTAATAAGATCGATAAACCTCTGGCCAGACATATCCAAAAGAAAAGAGAAAGGATCCAAATTAACAAAATCATGAATGAAAGGGGAGAGATCATGACCAATACTTATGAAAGAAAGACAATTATTAGAAATTCTGCCAGCAGCTATATGCAAAATAGGCAATCTGGAAGAAATAGATGTATTCCTGGAAACTTATGAAGTCCCAAAACTGAAACAGAAAGAAAGAGAAAATCTGAACAGACCAATAACCTGCAAGGAAATTGAAACAGTAATCAAAAACCTCCCCAAAAAACAAGAGTCCAGGGCCAGATGGCTTACCAGAGGAATTCTACCAAACATTTTTTTAAAATATTTTATTTATTTATTTGACAGAGGGAGAGATCACAAGTAGGCAGAGAGGCAGACAGAGAGAGAGGAGGAAGCGATGCGGGCCTCGATCCCAGGACCCTGAGATCATGACCTGAGCTGAAGGCAGAGGTTTTAACCCACTGAGCCACCCAGGCGCCCTCTACCAAACATTTTAAAAAGAAATACTACTTATTCTACTGAAGCGGTTTCAAAAAATAGAAATGGAAGGAAAACTTCCAAACTCATTCTACGAGTCCAGCATTACCCTGATCCCCAAAACAGGCAAAGATCCCGTCAAAAAAAAAAAATTACAAACCAGTATCCCTGATGAACATGGATGCCAAAATTCTCAACAAAATCCTAGCCAATAAAATCCAACATTAAAAGGATTAAAAGGGGGCACCTGGGTGTCTCATTGGGTTAAAACCTCTGCCTTCAGCTCAGGTTATGATTTCAGGGTCCTGGGATCGAGGCCCACATAGGCTCCCTACTTGGCAAGGAGCCTGCTTCCTCCTCTCTCTCTGCCTACCTCTCAGCCTACTTGTGATCTCTCTCTCTCTCTCTCTCTCTCTCTCTCTCTCTCTCTGTCAAATAAATAAATAAAAATTTTTTTAAAAGGATTAAAAGGATACATTAAAATGATTATTCACCATGACCAGGTGGGATTTATTCCTGGGATATGAGGGTGGTTCAACATTCACAAATCAATCAAAGTGATAGATCACATTAACAAAAGAATAGACAAGAACAATATGATCCTCTCAATTGATGCAGAAAAAGCATTTGACAAAATACTGCATCCTTTCTTGATTAAAACTCTTCAAAGTGTAGGGATAGAGGGAACATACCTCAAAATCATAAAATCCATCTATCAAAAGCCCACAGCAAATATCAACCTCAAAGGGGAAAAACTGAGATCTTTTCCCTTACCATCAGGAAAAAGACAGGGATGCCCACTCTCACCACTGTTGTTCAACATTGTATACTAGAATCCTAGCCTCAGCAATCAGACAACAGAAAGAAATAAAAGGCATTCCAATCGGCCAAGAAGTCAAACTCTCTCTTCACAGATGACGTGATACTTTATGTTGAAAACTCCAAAAACTTCACCCACAAATTACTAGAACTCATACAGCAATTCAGCAACGTGGCAGGATAAAAAATCATTGCACAAAAATCAGTTGCTTTCTTATACACTAACAATGTAACTGAAGAAATGGAACTTAAAGAATCAATTCCATTTACAACAGCACCAAAAGCCATAAGATACCTAGGAATAAACTTAACCAAAGAGGTAAAGGATGTGTACTCTAGAAACTAAAAAACACTTATGAAAGCAATTAAGGAAGAAACAAAGAGATGGAAAAACATCCCATGCTCATGGATTGGAAGAATAGAAATTTTGAAAATGTATATGCTGTCCAGAGCAATCTACACTTTCAATGCAATCCCTATCAAAATGCCATCAACATTTTTCAAAGTACTGGAACAAACAATCCTAAAATTTGTATGGAACCATAAAAGACCCTGAGTCACCAGGGGGATGTTGAAAAAAAAAAAGCTGGGAGCATCACGATGCCTGACTTCAAGTTCTATTACAAAGCTGTGATCATCAAGACAACGTGGTATTGGCAAAAAACAAAACAAAACAAAACAAACAACAGACAGATAGATCAATGGAACAGTATAGAGACTCCAGAACCCTCAACTCTATGGTCAATTAATCTTTGACAAATCAGGAAAAAATATTCAACAGAAAAAAGACAGTCTCTTCAATAAATGGTGCTGGGAAAATTGTACAACCACATACAGGAGAATAAAATTGGATCATTCTCTTACAGCATACACAAAGATAAATTAAAAATGGATAAAAGACCTCAGTGTGAGACAAGAATCCATCCAAATCTTAGAAGAGAGGGGCGCCTGGGTGGCTCAGTGGGTTAAAGCCACTGCCTTCGGCTCAGGTCATGATCCCAGGGTCCTGGGATCGAGGCCCACATCGGGCTCTCTGCTCAGCGGGGAGCCTGCTTCCTCCTCTCTCCTCTCTCTCTGCCTGCCTCTCTGCCTACTTGTAATCTCTCTCTGTGTCAAATGAATAAATAAAATCTTAAAAAAAAAAAAAAAGAAGAGAATACAGGCAGAAATTTCTTCAACCTTGGCCACAGCAACTTCATGCTAGACACGTCTCCAAAAGCAAGGGAAACAAATGTAAAAATAAAGTATTGAGACTTCATTAAGATAAAAAGCTTCTGCACAGCAAAGGAAACAGTCAACAAAACTAAAAGGAAACCTATGGAATTGGAGGATATTTGCAAATGACATACCAGATAAAGGGCTATTTTCCAAGATCTGTAATGCACTTATCAAAATCAACATCCAAAAAGCAAATAATCCAGTCAATAAATGGGCAGAAGACATGAACAGACATTTCTCCAAATAGGAAGGCCATAAAAATGGCTAACAGACACATGAAAAAAATGCTCAACATCACTTGTCATCAGGGAAATACAAATCAAAAACACGATGAGATACCACCTTACACCAGTTAGAATGGCAGAAATTAACAAGACAAGAAACAATAACTGTTGGTGAAGATGTAGACAAAAGGGAACACTCTTACACTGTTGGTGGGAATGTAAGCTGGTACAGTGGAAGGAACCAAGATGTCGTTCAACAGATGAATGGATAAAGAATATGTGGTTCATATATACAATGGAATATTACTCAGCCATCAGAAAAGATGAATACCTACCATTTGCATCGACATAGATGGAACTGGTGGGGATTATGCTAAGTGAAATAAGTCAAGCAGAGAAAGACAATTATCATTTGGTTTCACTCATATGTGGAACATAAGGAATGGCATGGAGGACCACAGAAGAAGGGAAGGGAAACTGGAGGAGAAATCAGAGAGGGAGACAAACCATGAGAGAGTCTGGACTCCAGGAACCAAACTGAGGGTTACAGAAGGGAGGGGTTGAGGGAATGATGTAACCGGATGACGGGTATTAAGGAGGACATGTGTCGTGATGAGCCCTGGGTATTATACACAACTAATGAATCATTGAACAGTACCTCAAAAACTAATGATGTATTATATGTTGGCTAATTGAACATAAAAAATAAGGCAAAAAAGAGACATAAAATATGACACCATAGGAAAAGCAAGAGGGAGAAGGACATTGAGAGAACAAGAAGGAAGGAGAGAAAATATCATTCATGGACTATACTACATACAGCTAAGCTGCAGCTCAGCAGGGCTACTGCGCTTACATCGCCCAGTCCACTCAAGGATATGCACAGACCATCCATGCATATGGGCAGCAAAGTTAATGACACCTGTGGACAGCCCACTGATGTCTGCTATACTCAGGTCAGAGTACTACAACCTCTTCCAGGCCACCTATGTAACTTTTTATGGACAGGTTCCCTCTGGTTATACTTCTCCAACTGCCCCCCAGGTGTATAGTCAGCCTGTCTAGGTGTATGGCACTGGTGCTTATGATACCACCACACTATTTTTACTACCACCCAGGTCTCCTGTGCTGCTTAGTCTGCATATAACACTCAGCATGCTTAATAAGCATATGGGCAGCAGCCAGTAACTGCCACACATGCAAGACCATAAGATGGTAACAAATCTGTTGAAACTAGTCAACCTTAATCCACCACAAGAGGTTATAGCCAGCCCAGACTAGGATATGGACAGAGAAACTACAGTTATCCCCAGGTACCTAGGACCTACCCCATGCAGCCAGTAAGAGCACCAACATCTTATCCTCCTACCAGCTATTCCTCTAGGTAGTGGACTAGTTATGATCAGACCAGTTACTCTTAGCAGAACACCTATGGGCAGGCAAGTAGCTCCAGACATCAGAGTAGCTATGGTCAACAGAGCAGCTATGGGCAGTAGTCACCCACTAGTTAACTGCCTGACAAACTGGATCCTACAGCCAGGCTCCAAATTAATATAGCCAACAGAGCACCAGAAGAGTTTATTCCAACAGGACCACCCCAGTACCATGGGTGTTATTGGCAGGAGTCTGGAGGATTTTTCAGACCAGGAGAGAACTAGAGCATGAGTGGTCCTGATAACTGGGGCAGGAAAAGAGGGGGATTTGATATGGAGGCTGAGCAGAGGTGGGAATGTAGGAGAGGAGTTGGTGGAATGAGCAGCTCTGGAAAGCAAGGTGGTTTCAATAAGCCTAGTGGACTGATGGAGGAAGGACCAGATCTTGATCTATAAGCCCACCTATAGATCCAGATGAAGACTCTCACAACAGTGCAATTTATGTGCAAGGCTTAAATTACAGTGTGACTCTAGATGATCTGGCATACTTCTTCAAGGGAACCAGAAAACCCATAATTCATATCTACTTGGACAAGGAATCAGGAAGTCCCAAAAGCAATGGTACAGTGCCTTATGAAGACCTACCAACTGCAAAGGCTGCCATGGAATGGTTTGATGGGAAATATTTTCAAGGGAGTGAACTTAAGGTTTCTCTTGCTCACAGGAAACCTCCAATGAACAGCATGCAGTTTGGTATGCTTCCCCTGGGAGCAAAGGGATGCTGCCACCATGCTCTGAAGGTCCAGGGGGCCCCATGGGTCACATGGGAGGCTGTAGAGGAGACAGATATGGCTTCCCCCTAACAGGGCCCCAGGGTTCCCTAGGGAACCCATCTGGGGGAGGAAGCATCCAACATTGAGCTGGGACTGGCAGTGTCCCAATCCAGGGTGTGGAAACCAGAACTTCACCTGGAGAACAGGATACAACAAGTATAAGCCCCCAAAACCTGAAGGCTTTCTTCCATTACCCTTTCCACCACCTGTGTGGTAACCATGGCAGAGGCAGTCCTGGTGGCATGACGGTAGGGAAAGGTAGCCTCATGGACCATGGTGGTCCCCACGGAATGGTCAAAGGTGACCATTGCGGAGACAGAGGTGGTTTCTGTAGTGGCATGGCATGGACAGAGATGGCCTTGAAGGAGGAACACAAGATGTCTTTGGAACTTTAAACAGACGGGAGGAAGAAGAGGAGGACCTGGAAAAATGAATAAAGGCAACCAATGCCAGGAAGGCAGAGACCAGCCCTACTAGATGCAGAGATCCTACAGAACTGCACTGACTATCAGATTTATTTTTTTAAACAGAAAATGTTTTAGATTTATAGTTTCATATTTATAATTTTGACCACAACATTATGATTATTTCTTGTCTTTAGTATCTTTCATCATCTGTGATGAAACGTTAGAACAAGTTAAATGGTAGTGTGCCAAGTTTTTATCCTTCCTTTAAACATGGTAGTTTAAGACTAAACAATGGGAACCCCTTGTGAGCATGCTAGTATCATTGTGGAGAACGAAGAGGGCCTCAAACTGTAAAAATGTTAATGGTTGTGATTTTTTTACTTGAAATTCCAAATGTTCATAAAAAAATATGACACCATATACCTAAAACATGGGGTGGAGGGGAGTAAATAATGTGTTCAAACTTAAACAACCATGAGCTTAATGTAGACTGCTATGTGCAGAAAATATTATATGCAATCTAATGGTACCCAGAAATCAAAACCACAAGTAAATATAAAAAATTAAAGAAAAAGAAATCCAAATATATCACTAAAAATACACCTAGAAATTCAGGAAACAAAGACAAGAAGAGATCTCAGACAAGACAAGAAGGGAACCACAAAACAAATATAAAGTGACAATAAATACATATCTATCAATAATTAATTTTATTTTTAATGCTTTTTTAAAAAAGATTTTATTTTTATTTATTTGTCAAAGAGAGAGAGGGAGAGAGCACAAGCTGGCAGAATGGCAGGCAGAGGCAGAGAGAGAAGCAGGCTCCCTGCTGAGCAACGAGCCCAGTGAGAGATTTGATTCCAGGATGCTGGGATCATGACCTGAGCAGAAGGCAGCCGCTTAACCGAATGAACCACCCAGGCGTCCCTATCAATAATTATTTTAAATGCAAATGAACTAAAAGCTCCAATCAGAAGACATATGGTGATAGAATGGGTGAAAAAACAAGATGCATCTCTGTGGTGCCTATAAGAGATTCATTTTAGACCTAAAGACACCTGCAAATTGAAAGTGAGGGGATAGAGAAATACCTATCATGAAAATAGATGTCAAAAGAAAGCCAAGTAGCAATAGTTGTATCAGAAAAAATTGAATTTTAAAACAAAGACTGTAACAAAAGACAAACAAAAATACTATGTAGTTATAAAGAGGACAATCTAACAAGAAATATAAGAATTGTAAATATTTTTGCACCCACCATAAAAGAACCCAAATACATAAAACAGCTAATAGCAAACATAAAGGAACTAATTGATATTAATACAATAATACTAAAGAATGTTAATATCCCACTTCCGTTGATGGATAAGTCATCAAAACAGAAAATAAATAAAGAAAAATGGCTTTGATTGACAGAAGGGAACTGATGGATTTAACAGGTATATTAAGAACATCCCATCCTAAAAAAGCAAAACACACATTCTTTTCAAGTGCACATTGAAAGGAACGTTCTACAGAATAGATCACATATTAGCCCACAAAACAAGTCTCAATTAATTCCAGAGGACTGAAGTCATACTATGCATCTTTTCTGCCCACAATGGTATGAAACTAAAAGTCAGCCACAAAAAAGAAATCTGGAAAGACCACAAATACACGTAGGTTAAAGAACATGCTACTAAACATTGAATGGGTCAACCAGAAAACAATAAATTTAAAATTACATGGAAACAAATGGAAATGAAAACACAATGGTCCAAAACCTGGGGGATGCAGAAAAAAAGTGGTTCTAAGAGGGAAGTTTATTTATTTATTTATTTATTTATTTAAGAGGGAAGTTTATAACAATACAGGCCTACCGTGGGAAGGAAGAAAAATCTCAAATAAACAATCTAACCTTACACCTAAAGGAGCTAGAAAAAGAACAACAAACAAAATCTAAAACCAGCAGAAGTAAAGAAATAATGAACATTACAGAAGAAATAAATGAATAAAAACAACAAAAAAAGAATATATCAATGAAACCAGGGGCTGTTTTTTTTAAAAGATCAACAAAATCAATAAACCTCTAGCCAAACACATAAGAAAAACAACAAAATGACTCAAACAAAATTACCAACAAAAGAGGAGAAAAAACAACCAACAATACAGAAATACAAAGATAATTTTATGAAAGCCTATATGTTAACAAATTTGACAATCTAGAATAAATGGATCAATTATTAGAGACACATATAAACTACCAAAACTGAAAATGGAATAAATAGAAAATTTGAACAAACCAATAACCAGCAAAGAAATTGAATCAGTAGGGCGCCTGGGTGGCTCAGTGGGTTAAAGTCTCTGCTTTCGGCTCAGGTCATGATCTCAGCGTCCTGGGGTCCTGGGATCGAGGCCCCAATTGGGCTCTCTGCTCAGCAGGGAGCCTGCTTCCTCCTCTCCCTGTCTCTCTGCCTGCCTCTCTGCCTACTTGTAGTCTCTCTCTGTGTGTCAAATAAATAAATAAAATCTTAAAAAAAAGAAATTGAATCAGTAATCAAAAATACTCCCAAAAAAGTCCAGGAATGGATGGCAGACACACAGACAAACTCTAACAAACATTTAAAAAAGAGTTAATACCTATTCTTCTCACACTATTCCAAAAAATAGAAAAGGAAGGAAAACTTCCAAATCCATTCTATCAGGCAACCATTATCCTGATACCAAAACTGGATAAGGACACCAGTAAGAAAAGAAACTGCAAGCCAATATCCATGATTAACTTAGATGCAACAACCCTTACTATCAAACTAAATCCAAAAATACATTATAAAAATCATTCACCATGATCAAGTGAGATTTATTCCTGGGTTGCAAGGGTGGGTCAATATTTGCAAATCAATCAGTGTGATATATCACAACAATAAAAGAAAGGATAAAAACCATACAGTCCTTTCAACAGATGCAGAAAAAGCATTTGACAAAGTACAATATCCATTCATGATAAAAGCCCTCAACAAAGTAGTTTTAGAGGGAACATAGCTCATCATAATGAAAGGCCATTATCCGAAAAACCTACAAAGAACATCACACTCAAGGTGGAAAAACTGAGAGCTGTCCTCCTAAGGTCAGGAACAGGACAAGCATGTCCGATCTCATCACTTTTATTCAACATAATACAGAAAGTTTCAGCCACCACAATTGGATAACAAAAAGAAGTAAAAGGCATCCAGATCAGTAAGGAAGAAGTAAAACTCCTGCTATTTGCTGATGACAGGATACTATGTATAGAAAATCTGAATGACTCCACCAAAAGACTGCTGGAACTGGTAAAGGAATTCAATAAGGTCACAAGATAGAAAATCAATGTGCAGAGGTCTGTTGCATATCTATACACTAATAATGAAACAGCAGAAAGAGAAATTAAGAGAACAATGTCATTTACAATTATACCCAAAATAATAAGATACCTGGGAATAAACCTAACTAAAGAGGTGAAAGACTTGTACTCCAAAAACTATAAAACACTGATGAAAGAAATTGAAGATGACACAAAGAATAAAAAGACTTTTGAAGCTCACGGATTAGAAGGACAAATATTGTTAAAATATCTATACTACCCAAATCAATCCACAGATTTACTGCAATCCCTATCAAAATACCAATAGGATTTTTCACAGAAGTAGAACAAACAATCCTAACATTGTTATGGAACCACAAAAGACCCTGAATATCCAAAGCAGTTTTGAAAAACAAAAGCAAAGGTGGAGATATCCACAATTCCAGACTTTAAGTTATATCATAATGCTGTAGTAATAAAAATAGTATGGTACTGGCACTAAAATGCACACATAAATCAATGGAACATAGTAGGAAACTCAGAAATAATCCCACAATTATATGGCCAATTAATCTTCAACAAAGCAGGAAAGAATATTCAATAGGAAAAAGACAGTATCTTCATCAAATGGTGTTGGGAAAATCAGTAATCTACATTCAAAGAATTAAACTGGAACACTTTCTTACACCATATACAACACATAAATTCAAAATGGGTTAAAGACGTAAATCTGAAACCTGAAACCATAGCAGTCTTAGAGCAGCACTCAAGCAATAACCATTTTTATATAAGCTATAAGCAACAAAAACAAAAATGAACTATTGGGACTTTATCAAAATAAAAAGCTTCTGCACAGAGAAAGAAAGAATCAACAAAATTAAAAGGCAACTTACAGAATGGGAGAAGATATTTACAAATGACATCTGACAAAGGGTAAGTGTCCAGAATATACAAAGAACTTATAAAACTCAATTCCCCACAAAACAAATAATCCAATTTAAAAATGGCCAGAAGACCTCAACAGACACTTCTCCAAAGAAGACACACAGATTGCTAACAGACACATGAGAAAATGCTCAGCACCACTCATCATCAGGGAAATACAAATCAAAACTTTAAATGAGATATCACCTCACACCTCACATCTGTCAGAATGGCTAAAATCAACAACACTAGCAACAACAGATATTGGTGAGCATATACAGAAAGGGGCACACTCTTACACTGTTGGTGGGAATGCAAACTGGTGCATCCACTCTAGAATACAGTATGGAGGTTCCTCAAAAAGTCAAAAACAGTACTACCCTATTATCCAACAATTGCACTAGTAGGTATTACCCAAAGAATACAAAAACACTAAGTTGAAGGGATACATGCACCCCTATGTTTATTACGGCATTATTTATCATAGCCAAGTTGTGGAAGCAGCCCAAGTTCCCCTTGATCAATGAATAAATAAAGAAGAGGTATGTAGTTTTATTTTCACCTCTCCCTTCCTTGAAACAGATATGTTTATCTGTTTTCTTTTTTAAATTCTACATGAGTGAGATCATATGCTATTTATCTTTCTCTGAATTATTTCACTTTGCATCGTATACTCTAGCTATATCCACATCATTGCAAATAGCAAGATTTCATTATTTTTGATGGCTGAGAAATATTCCTGTGTGTGTGTGTGTGTGTGTGTGTGTGTGTGTATCACATCTAGATAGGTGAAGGTTATTGGACACTTTTTGTGATGAACATCGGGTATTGTATGTAAGTGATGAATCACTGAATTCTACTTCAGAAACAAATATCGCACTGTATTTAACTAAAATTTAAACTAAAAAGTGGTATATATATGTATATTTCATATATATAATGAAATTTTACTCAGCCATAAAGAAAAATGAAATGTTGCCATTTGCAATGGCACAGATGCAGCTAGGGAGTATAATGCTAAGCAAAATAAGTAAGTCAGGCAAAGACAAATATTATATAATTCACTCATATGTGGAATTTAAAAATCAAAACAAATGAGTAAAGGAAAATGAAAGAGAGAAACCAAAAGGCAGGCACTGAACTATAGAGAACAAACTGATGGTTACCAGGAGTAAGGGGGCAGAGGGATGGTTGAAACCTGCTATGGAGATTAAGGAATTAAGGAGTATACTCCTGATGAGCACCCAGTGAGGTATGAAATTGTTGAATCACTATATCATACACCTAAAAATAATATAACACTCTATGTTAACTATAGTGTAATGAAAATATAATAAAATGATTTTTAAAGTAATGAGTATTACTTTGGCACTTAAGATGACTAAAACAAAAGGCACCAATATCCTTTCTAGAGATATGCTATAGTCCCTTTGCAAAAAAAAAATTGTTTACAACTCAATTTTTGACTTTCCAAACACGTATTTTTGATAGCTTTATTTTCATTACCATGTTTTGTTTTGACAGGCATCAGTTAATTAGTTTTATCTTCACTTTGTCCAAGATGCTAGCCCCATTCTATTTCCTGGAGGTATAGATATTTTTGAATTCGTGTATCTCACACTGCCCTCGTATATCTCTCAAACATGGAGACACCTAGAATTTTTCATAATCTACCTTCTATTATGTGGATCATGTTCCTATTCCATTTTAGTGTAAGCTCCATTAGCTTCAGTACTGCACCTTACTGCCCTATAGAAAATCTGGGCACGTCATATAAGTTTACATGGAGAAAACTCATTTGTAGGTTAGGGTAACTTGATTTTTTAATAGAGTTTAATTTTTAATAGCTTTTTTTCTTATCCTTTCTTCTCTCTCTTTCATGGTTTTCTGGTTTTCTTTAGTGGTATACTTGTGTTCCTTACTTTTTTGCATATCCCTTACTGTTTCTTTTTTTTTTTTAAGATTTTTTTTTATTTATTTATTTGACAGAGAGAGAGAGAGATTCAAGTAGGCAGAGATGCAGGCAGAGAGAGAGGAGGAAGCAGGCTCCCTGCGGAGCAGAGAGCCCGATGCGGGCCTCGATCCCAGGACCCTGAGATCATGACCTGAGCCGAAGGCAGAGGCTTTAACCCACTGAGCCACCCAGGCGCCCTCCCTTACTGTTTCTTGATTTGTGGTTATCATTGGGTTTATAGATAACATCTTCTATATGTAGCACTCTATATTAAACTGATGGTCACTTAATTTTGAACTCATTCTTTATTCTTCTCTTCTCCACATTGCAGATATTTACTATTTTTTTAATAATTGTTTACCCCAGGGGTACAGGTCTGTATATCATCAGGCTTACAATTTTCACAGCACTCACCAAAGCACAAACCCTCCCCAATGTCCATAACCCATCCACCCTATCCCTACCCTCCCACCCCCCAGTAACACTCAGTTTGTTTTGTGAGATTAGGAGTCTCTTATGCTTTGTCCCCTTCCCCATCGCTTCTTCTTTCATTATTTTCCCCTCCGTACCCCACACAACTCCCCACCTTGCCCCTCAAGTTCCTCATATCATAGAGATCATATGATAATTGTCGTTCTCTGATTGACTTATTTCGCTCAGCATGATAGCCTCTAGTCCCATCCATGTCATGGCAAATGGCAAGATTTCATTTCTTTCGATAGCTGCATAGTACTCCATTGTGTGTGTGTGTGTGTGTGTGTGTGTGTGTGTGTGTGTGTACCATATCTTCTTTAGCCATTCACCTGTTGATGGACATCTAGGTTCTTTCCATAGTTTGGCTATTGTGGACATTGCTGCTATAAACATCTGTGTGCATGTGCCCCTGAGGATCACTACCTTTGTATCTTTAGGGTAATACCCAGTACTTACTACTACCCAGTAGTGTGATTGCTGGGTCATAGGGTAGCTCTATTTTCAACTTTTTGAGGAGCCTCCATACTGTTTTCCAGAGTGGCTGCACCAGCTTGCATTCCCACCAACAGTGTAGGAGGGTTCCCCTTTCTCCGCATCCTCACCAACATCTGTTGTTTCCTGACTTGTTGACTTTAGCCATTCTGACTGGTGTGAGGTGGTATCTCACTGTGGTTTTGATTTGTATTTCCCTGATGTCCAGTGATGTTGAGCACTTTCTCATGTGTCTGTTGGCCATTTTGATGTCTTCTTTGGAGAAATGTCTGTTCATGTCTTCTGCCCATTTCTTGACTGGGTTATTTGTTCTATGGGTGTTGAGTTTGAGAAGTTCTTTATAGATTTTGGATATAAGCCCTTCATCTGATAAGTTATTTGCAAATATCTTCTCCCATTCTGTCAGTTGTCTTTTGGTTTTGTTGACTGTTTCCTTTGCTGTGCAGAAGCTTTTAATCTTGATGAAGTCCCAATAGTTCATTTTTGCCCTTGCTTCCCATCCCTTTGGTGATGTTCCTAGGAAGAAGTTGCTACGGTTGAGGTCGAAGAGGTTGCTGCCTGTGTTCTCCTCCAGGATTTGGATGGATTCCTTTCTCACATTGAGGTCTTTCATCCATTTTGAGTCTATTTTTGTGTGCTGTGTAAGGAAATGATCCAGTTTCATTTTTCTGCATGTGGCTCTCCAGTTGTCCCAACACCCTCTGTTGAAGAGACTGTCTTTTTCCCACTGGACATGGTTTCCTGGTTTGTTGAAGATTAGTTGACCATAGAGTTGAGGGTCCATTTCTGGGCTCTCTATTCTGTTCCACTGATCTATGTGTCTGTTTTTGTGCCAGTATCATACTGTTTTGATGATGGCAGCTTTGTAATAGAGCTTGAAGTCTGGACTTGTGATGCCGCCAACTTTGCTTTTTTTTTTCAACATTCCTTTGGCTATTCGGGGTCGTTTCTGGTTCCACATAAATTTTAGGAATGTTTGTTCCATTTCTTTGAAACAAATTGCTGGTATTTTGATGTGGATTCCATTAAATGTGTAGATTGCTCTAGGTAGCATAGACATTTTCACAATATTTGTTCTTCCAATCCATGAGCATGGAATGTTTTTCCATTTCTTTTTGTCTTCCTCAATTTCTTTCATGAGTACTTTATAGTTTTCTGAATACAGGTTCTTTGCCTCTTTGGTTAGGTTTATTCCTAGGTATCTTATGGTTTTGGGTGCAATGGTAAATGGAATTGACTTCTTAATTTCTATTTCTACTGTTTTGTTGTTGGTATATAGAAATGCAACTGATTTCTGTCCATTGATTTTATATGCTGACATTTTACTGAATTCCTGTATGAGTTCTAGCAGTTTTGGAGTGGAGTCCTTTGGGTTATCCACAGAAATTATCATATCATCTGCAAAGAGTGAATTTGACTTCTTCCTTGATGAGTTGGATGCCTTTTATTTCTTTTTGTTGTCTGATTGCTGAGGCTAGGACGTCTAGTACTCTGTTGAATGGTGGTGATAGTGGAAAGCCCTGCTGTGTTCCTGACTTTAGGGGAAAAGCTCTCAATTTTCTGCATTGAGAATGATATTCGCTGTGGGCTTTTCATAGATGGCTTTGATGATATTGAGTTATGCACCCTCTATGCCTACACTGTGAAAAGTTTTGATCAAGAAAGGGTGCTGTAGGGCGCCTGGGTGGCTCAGTGGGTTGAAGCCTCTGCTTTCGGCTCAGGTCATGATCTCAG
>LNAC01000978.1:27228-72412 GCA_002007465.1 Ailurus styani
CGTCTCTCTGCCTGCCTCTCTGCCTACTTGTAATCTCTCTCTCTCTGTGTCAAATAAATAAATAAATAAAATCTTTAAAAAAAAAAGACTTGTATGTTTTACTATTGGATGACGGGGTGTGGACTTATTTTTATTGATTTTGAGGAGGGTTATCTGTCACGTTGCAGATATTTAGTATCATCTTTCATATCCTTTCGTTTTGTGCTTCTCTTAATTGATTTTTACAGATAAAATTAATTGTTTTTTGTTTTTACACTCTCGATTTTTTTTTACTCTCAGTTGTGGCTTTTGTTTTCCACTCATATGGTGCCCCTTAATATTTCTTGTAGGGCAGGTGTAGTGGCCATGAATTCTTTTAACTTTTGTTTGTCTGGAAAACTATCTCTCCTTCTATTCTGAATAGTAGCCTTATTGGATAAACTATTCCTGGGTGCAGATTTGTCCCTTTCAGCACTTTTAATACATCATGTCATTCCCTTCTAGCCTGCAAAGTTTCTGCTGAACAATAAGCTTGTAGCCTTAAGGACTTTCCTTTGTATACAGTTGTCTTCTTTTATCTTGCCATGTGTAAAATTGTTTCTTTATCATTATTTTTTTTCCATTTTAATTACCATGTGTCTTTGTGTGGACCTCCTTGGGTTGAGTTTGTTTGAGGATTTCTGTGCTTCCTGGATCTGGATGTCTGTTTCCCTCCCCAGATTTGGGAAGTTTTCAGCTACTATACCTTCAAATATATTTTCTCTCCCCATTTCTCTTTCTTATATTCTAGGATCTCTACAATAAGAATATTATTACATTTGATGGAGTCACAGAGTTTTCTGAGTCTAGTCTCATTATGCAGTGTTTGTCTATCACTTGGTTAGCTTGGTTGCTTTTCACTACTCTATCCTCCAGGTCACTGATAACATTCTTATACTTCTGGTAGCTTAATATTTATTCCATATATTATACTTTTAGTTTTATTTATTGAGTTCTTCATGTCTGATATATTATCTTTTATCTCCTTGTCAAAGTTCTCGCTGATGTCTTCCACCCTTTTCTGAAGATCAGTATCTTTATTTTTTTATTTTTTTAAGATTTTATTTATTTCTTTGGCAGAGGGAGAGAGAAAGCACAGGTAGGCAGAGAGGCAGGCAGAGAGAGTGGAGGAATCAGGCTCTACGTGGAGCAGAAAGCCCGACGTGGGACTCGATTCCACGACCCTGGGATCATGACCTGAGCCGAAGGCAGAGGCTTAACCCACTGAGCCACCCAGGCGCCCAAGATCAGTATCTTTATGATCACTTCTTTAAATTCTGTAGTAAGCATAGTGTTTATTCTCTTTCACTTATATCTCCTAATGAGTTTTTTGCTTGTTCTTTCATTTGGGACATATTTTTCTGTCTCCTCATTTTGTCTCTGTCTCTGTATCTATTCCTGTGTGTTAGAAAAGTCAGCTACATCTTCTTCTCTTGAAAGTAAATGGCTTTATGAAGAAGTCTTCTAGTGTGCTGCAGTGCAGTGTCCCCTGCTCACCAGAGCGTGCTATGTGTGTTGCTTATGTCTTGTTACTGTGTCTGAGTCACTTTTTCTTTCAGTCCTACAGTCTGCACTGTCTCTTTGCCTATTGTGGGGTGTGCTTACTCTCTCTAATATTAGTGAGACCTAGGCAGGCTGGCTCTGTGTGGACATGACAGCAGAAAGGCTCAGGGCTGGGTGGTAGTGTTAGCAAAATTAGCTCTGAGCCTCTATCCCAGGCTGGTTTTCCAACAGCTTAGTGGCCTCTGGGGGTAAGGTACACGGCAGCAGTTGTGGTGAACAGAAGCATTCAGCATCCATAAAGACAGGTGCTGGACAGGGTGTAGGCATGGCATTAGCAAAATTTGCACTGAGTCCAGGGCCAAGGCCAGCAGGCTTGGAGTGGGTGAGTCCTCAGAACTCTTGAATGGGGCACCCTGTTAACAGGTTAGGTAGCAAGTGTCTGCATAGAGATACCTCCTGCAGATGGCTCTGTGTTTGTGCTAGGGGGTGGGAAAGGAAAATGGCACCTGTCAGCTCCTTTGATCCCAGAGAAGTCCCCCGACACGCTCTGAAATCAATATAAACAGATCTCCCTTCCATTGTGCAAGCTGTTGCTCTTATGTTGCCTCTCCTTGGGCTCTTGTCCCTTTAGGGAAGGAGACTCCTTCCCTAAAGCCACCTTCATGGCTCAGCCAGTCCTGTCCTGAGTCAGCTGACTTTTAAAACTCTAGGCTACAAGTTCCACTTGTTTCAGCCCCTTGGTTTTCAAGGCCAGATGCTATGAGGATTCACTTTCCCATGTGGGCTCCCTGTTGCTTTCCCCTCTTCATGACTGCATCTCCCTTCCACCAGAAGACAGCTCCTGACCACCATTTCTGCTCTCCCTATCCTGTCTGATGTGGCTTCTCTATATTTAGTTGTGAAGTTTGTTCTACCAGTCTTCAGATTGCATTCTGGTTTATTTACTCATATGTGAGTGATACCTAGTTGTTAAAACATGAGGAGGTGAGCTTAGTGTTCTCCTACTCCACCATCTGCCTAAGCCTCACCAGGATACATCCAAAGTAATACTCTCTAAATGGGATATTTTTGAAGGAAGGGAAGAAAAAATTTACTTAAAGTGATGAATAATAATTGACACCCACAACTTAAGGTTTACAAAGTCATCACAATATGTATGGAAGTCAATTGCCAAGGCTTTCAAAAGTGACCCTGAGAGAGCATGGTCTTGTGTTAGCCAAGAATCAAGATGGGAGAAGTGGCTGATGAGGGAGATGGGCACCCTGGATCCCGGCTCTCTGTTCTAGTTAGGAGACTCGGTTGCCTTCCTGACATTCACAATAAACAGTAACAACTAGGTAAGAGAAGTCTTCCAGCACTTCCACCAAACCAAGCTTCATCCTAAAAAGATTTTGGTCAAATTCACAAACCCCCTCATTTGGACTGACAAGGAAATGAAGAAGAGAGAGGTACATTGTCAAAATAATACATGGCTTGCTTCAGAATTTACAGACTGGATGTGGTCATTTATATCAAGATTATATACAGAAAACAGACTATTTTGTTTTTTCTTTTAACTTTTTAATTTTTTATTTAAATTCAATTAGCCAACATACAGTACATTATTAGTTTTTGATGCAGTGTTCAACGATTCATAAAGCAAAACAAAAACAAATTTAAGATTTAGAAATAATAAATAAATAAATATAATTTTTTAAAAGTTCATATGGGACTAACAACTGGATACATGTTATTCTCCTAAAGATCTAAAGAACTTTTCTGGGTGTTATATGCAACTAATGAATCACTGAACACTACATCAAAAACTAATAATGTACTACTATACAGTGGCTAACTGAACATAAAAATAAAAGATCTAAAGAACTTTTGTTATTTATTTATTTACTTGAGAGGCTAGGGTTGGCAGAGGGAGAGAGAATCTTAAGCAGGCTCCATGACCAGCACAGAGCTCCATGCTCAGCACAGAGCCTGATGCAGGGCTCAATCTCACAATCTTGAGATCATGATCTGAGCCAAAATCAAGAGTTGGACATTTAACAAACTGAGCCACCCAGGCACCCTATGATCTAGAGAACTTTTAAACTAAATGTGGTGCATGATACATCATGGTATAGTTTGTGACATAGCAATGTTAATATTATCATTCTAACAACATAAAAGGATATTTTCAAAAGGAAAAACATAGGAGCACCTGGGTGGCTCAGTCAGTTAAGTGTCTGCCCTTGGCTCAAATCATAATCCCGGGGTTCTGGAATAGAGCCCCGCATTGGGCTCCCTGCTCAACAGGAGGCCAACTTCTCCCTCTGCCTGCCACTCCCCTGCTTGTGTTCTCTCTCTCTCCCTCTGTCAAATAAATAAAATCTTTTTGAGGAAAAGAGGAAAACATAAACATAAAACCGTAATCCTATGAACCCTCCTAAGCAAATTTTATCTTTTGTGTCTATAGCTATTTTGTAGAGTCGTAATCTTAGTATATATGTAATTTTATTTCACTTAAAAAAAACTAATGCCATATTAGAAACATTTGCCCATAGTGTTGCAGTTTCCCTAATTAAAATTGTAATAGTTGCATATCATTCATTGGAGTTGGTATGTCAAATGGTATTTATGTTGGATATTTAGATTATTTCTGATTTTTCATTATTAGTAGTAAATAAGTAACCAAAAAATGAAGAAATTCTTTTTCTGATTAAGATGGAGAAACACACCCCAATATGTCTTTCCCACTCAATGAAACTAAAATTCATGTACAGAAGGCACAGAAGAACTTTACAAGAACTCTGCAGAATAAATGGTAGCAGATGAATTGTAAAAGGAAAACAAAAATTAAAGTAAAAATAATACACCAGTGAATTTCCTTTAATTTTCCTTATATATACCCTATTCTGGACTCAAAGTCACCATGAAGTCCAAAACTGCAGAAGTATAGACAAAAAGAACTCCAAGAAAAGCCCTCATTCTTTTTAATCCAAGGACCAGAAATGATTAACACTTATGAGGATAAAGTGGAAGAAATCCCTTGATGTTTTTGTTTTTCTTTCTATCTCCAGCCTTCAGACAAACTTCAACTTCTAAGGTGCAAAGTCATGGTGGGGGTAACAGCAATGATAGCCAGGCAGGAAACTAAAATTCTTAGAAAGAAGACTCCTTTTCTCTGAGCAAAATAATTTTAGTCAAGAGAATGGGGGAGAAAATTCTATTACCTTTTCTCCCATTGCTTAGCTTGGAGGCAGATTCAGTCACAGGAAGAATGTGGCCTAGTGAGGACACTAAAAAGCCCTGGCTTTCTAGCCAGAGGACCAGGAAGGGGTCTCTGATACTGAGAGAGTGTCAGGTTGGTCCCAAAGAAGAGAAAGCTTATGAATAGAGGACATAGAGATGTTCATGAATTCGTGCTTATTCCCAAGCTGTATATGCAAATATTTGACCCTAAAAAGCACATGAAAGGCATGCAGAACTCAACTATTGAGTTAAATATAGAGTCTACTACTTGGGTCTCAGACTGGCCTTTGAGCCAGTGCATCCATGGACTAGGTAGTAGAGACATGGGACAAATCTGAATAACATCTTAAAGACTTTGAAAATTAGGGAGCCTGGGTGGCTCAGTGGGTTAAAGCCTCTGCCTTCAGCTCAGGTCATGATCTCAGGGTCCTGGGATCGAGGCCTGCATCAGGCTCCCTGCTTGGTGGGGAGCCTGCTTCCTCCTCTCTCTCTGCCTGCCTCTCTGCCTACTCGTAATCTCTCTCTCTCTGTGTCAAATAAATAAATAAAATCTTTAAAAAAATGAAAATTGAACTGATTCAAAGGTGGATTACAACATGAGAACAGAAACTTGCCAAAGCAAACAAAAATTTAGTAAGATTCTCACTAGAATTAGAATAAGACCTGGAGTCTCATACATAGTATTTAAAGTGTCCAGTATACAATAAAATCACTCAAGATACAAAGAACTAGGAAAACATCAACAACTCTCAGGAGAAAAAAGCAATCAAAATATTCCAACCCAGAGATAACCTGGATGCTACAATTATCAGAAAAATACTCTAAAATAGCTATTACAACCAAAAAGTAAAAAAGAACTCTGAAAATTAAGGAAAGACAGAAGGTCTTACCAGAGAAATAGAAAGCTATAAAAAATGAAATGAAAAATTTTAGAACTTTTGAGAAATACAATAATTGATATAAAACATTCACTGAAAGCATTCAATATCAGATTGGAGATAATAGGAAGGTGTTAGTAAGCCTGAAAACAGGGCAATATAAATTGTCCATTCTGAAGAAAAGAAAAGTAAAATCAGTGGACTTTTTGGGGGGTATTGTGGGACAATACCAAAAAGTCTAACTGTCATGTTATCAGCATCCCAGAAGAAAAGAAAAAGAATGTTATGGAGAAAAATTGGGTGAAGTAATAATAATGGCTGCAAATTCCCACACTGGTGAAAGCCATAAACTTATAGTTTAAAAAAACTCAGGCAAATTTCAAACTGATAGTCAAATAAATCCACATCTAGACATGTCATAATCAAACTGCTAAAAACCAAAGGTAAGAACAACAACAGGAACAAAAATCTTGAAATCAGTTAGAGAAATCAGTTAGAGAAAACCAATGCAATACATATGGAGAAATACAGTCAAATGACTGCAAATTTCTCATCAGAAACCACGGGAATAAGAAGACATCTTTAAAGTCCTGAGACAACTGTCAACCCAAATTCTATACAAAGTAAAAGTAACTTTTAGAAATGATTTTGAAATAAAGACATTTTCAGATGAATGAATTGTAAAAGAATTCATCACCAGCAGACCTGTTCTAAAAATAATGATAAAAGGAGCTCTTTAGATGGAAAGAAAATTATTTCAGGGAGTAAACATAAGGAATGAAGAAAAAGCAACAAAAAGATAAATGTGTAAATATAATAGATCATTTTTCTCTTTTTAAGTTCTTTAAAATAGGCATGATGGTTGAAGGCAAAAATGATAACACTATCTAGTTAAGTTTTCTATTTATGTAGATGTAATACCTATGATAACTAAAACACAAAATGGAAGGGTAAAGGGACCTATATGATGGTAAGTTTTCTACATTACACTCAAAGTGGTAAAATAATAATTCTGAATAGATTGGAACAGTTAAGCTTATCTACTGTCCTTCCATGTGTCAGCAACTATAGTATAGCTATACAATGGAATACAACTCAGCAATCAAAATAATGAGCTGTTAATACACCAACAACTTAGATGAGTCTCAAAGGTATTACACTAACTAGAAGACAGTTTCAAATGGTTACATACTGTATTACCAATTTATATAACATTCTTGAAATAATAAAATTATAGAGAGGGGGAAGAGATTAGTGGTTTCCAGGAGTTAAGGATAATGGGGAGAGAGGAGGGCTGGGCATACTATAAAAGAGGAATACAAAGGAGATCTTTGTAGTAATGGAAAAGTTCTGTGTCTTGATTGCAGTGATGGTTACACAAATCTGCACATGCAATAAAATGACACAGAACTATATAATACATTTTCCCGATGTAAAATTCTTGGGTTGATATCAATACTCTAATTATGTAAGATGTAACCATTTGAGGAAATCTGATGAAGGGTACAGTCTTCCGTTGAATAAACATGTCTCAGAAAGTGAATATTTTTCATGTTTCATCACCTGAGGTAAAAACTATTTGGTACAGCATACATTTCTCTAGAACAGACATCAGGAAAATTTTTCTGTAAAGAGTCAAGTAGTGAATATTTTAGGTTTTGTGGGTCATAGCATGAAAACTGTTGGAGACGATTTAAAAATAAATGGTCATGTCTGTGTTCCAATAAAAGTTTATTTACAAAAACAGGTGGTGGGGCTGAATTTGGCCCATGGGCTGTCATTTGATGAGCC
This sequence comes from Ailurus styani, assembly GCA_002007465.1. NCBI lineage: Eukaryota > Metazoa > Chordata > Mammalia > Carnivora > Ailuridae > Ailurus > Ailurus styani. The sequence continues at coordinate 34,641 of LNAC01000978.1, forward strand.
CTGATCTAGATTAAATACAAAATATAATATATTATATAGTAATATGGACAAATAATATATATTCAATTATATAACCTTTTTATTACATAATTATTATATATTTTACATAAACTATATATGACTATTCACATATTATTGTTTATTTTACATATATATGATCATGCATACTCAATGTTTTACAACTTAGTTTTTGCACTTAATAGTACATCCTGAAATCTTTCCTTGTCAACAGATATAGATTGATCTTATTCCATTTTTGTGACTACAGAGTATTTCATTGTGTGGATATATATTCAATCAACTTAATATTGATAAATATGAGAATTCAAATTTTTCACAAATGTAGTGAATGTTACATTAAATATCTTTATTACATGCATGCATACATATGTTTTTGAAATTGTGCAAATGTTTCTATAAAAACTACTTGCCTTTAGCTCACAGATTTTTTAAGTAATTTTTAAAAAAAATTTATTTATTCATTTATTTATTTATTTATTTATTTGAGAGAGAGAGAGCATGCAGTGGGGAAAGGCAGAGGGAGAGGGAGAGAGAGAATCACAGAGTCAATGTTGAGCACAGAGTCCAACATAGGACTTGATCTCATGACCTTGAGATCATCACCTGAGCTGAAACCAAGAGTTGGACACTTGACCAACAGTGCCACTCAGGCGCCCCTTAAGTAATATTTTTAAAATATTATTTTTTGAGGCTTAATTGTATTTTTCTGTTTATTCTGTCAGTTTTCAGGCTGTCTGCCTTATCTGCCAATATTACTTTACACATTCATAGGTTTCTTCTGTTTACAAATTACTTGTAAAAGATTTCATTTGAAATTTACAGAAATGTTATACACTACAGAGAATAAAATAGTTATTACTTCTCCATTTTGGAGTTGAGGAAAATGAGGCACAGAAAAGTTAACTGGTGTGTCCAAGACTGCACAGCAATTTAGTGTCTAAATGGAGCTTACAACCCGTGTCTCTCTATTTTGGGTCACTTTGGGTCTGGGTCACTTTCCTCCCACATGTACAGGGCCTCATTTTGGTTTTAGCATGTTTGCAATTTATATAACAAATAAGATTAACACTTTTAAAGATAAATGGACAAAAATAGAAGATAAAAAGATAAATGGACAGAAACAGAAACTTGCAGAAGTAGAAATAGCAATTAAATATAGGAAGAGATGCTCAGCTCATCTATTTAATTTCAAATTAAAACAACAGTGATATTTATACCTACTAGATGCATAGATTAAAGAATATGTGTGGAATCAAGTTCGCCCACTGACCGAAAATTGGACTACAGCCAATATGCAAGTCTCTATCGGAATTTGAAATGTCCACACCTTTTGACCAAAAATTGTATAGGGATTTATTCTACAGAAATATCTGGATAATTTCAGAAACACACACACACACACACACAGAAAGGAAAAACACAAAGTAATCTCCAGTTACAGAATCGTTTAACATCATGAAAACTTGGAAACAACCTAAATATAAATCAACAAGGGACTATGGAATACTATGGAATTCTATGCCACTGAAATGGAATAATATGCCATTGTTAAAAGCCAATCTTTTGTACTCAAATGAAAATGTATTCAAATCCATTAAATGAACAAAGGAAATGACAAAAGACGGTAATACCATAATCTCATTCCTGTAAAAATGAAATGCTATCTAGGCAAATATGTAGACATATATGTTAGGAATAAAACACATCTGAAGAAAATATTCCAACATGTTAACAATGATTATATGTAAGAAATGCTTTTACACCTATTTGCAACGAAGTATTTTTATCACTGGGCTTCGGAATCCAAAATTTTTATGAAGACCATACAAAGAGAGACTAGACTTTAGTGATCTCCCACAAACACTGGAAACACACATCTCCAGTGACTGATACAGCCAGTAGGAAAATCAAGCATAGTTCTCCCAAATTAAGGAGTCATATAACTGCAGAAACAAATCAACTACCTCCCCATCCCTATGAAGGTACTTTAAATAACAAATTCTGAGAAATGTCATAACCAGATTTAACATGATACAATCAATAAAAATATCAATCAACATTTGGATAGCATTTGGGATACACATACATTATTTCATTCAGTTTTCTAAGAATTCTGTCAAGAAAACAAGACAGCTATTTTTATCCACATTCTTCATATGAGGAAACTGAAACTCTAAGTGGGCAAGTGACTTGCCGCAATGTCACAGAGCTACTTAAGTAAAAAAAAATCAGGACAAGAATTCAAGACTCTGGACATCAAACCCCATGTTTTCTTTGCTATTCACCTCTGGGTCAGTGAAATCACTAATCATTATTGGTTGTGGCTTCCTTCAGGGAATGAAGGGATGTCCATAAGAGGAGTTAGAGGGAAAGAAGAACAGGTCCATTGGCTTATAGATTTTAAATAAACATTTTCATCTGCCCTCCAAATCTGCAATTCCATTTCAGAACTACATAGTGGCAGACACATTGGGTTGGGTCCTAGGCAGGAAAGTTTAGTTCCACTGAGTGACCTAGGGTAAATCTCTTTTCATAGTTCCCTATGCAGTTGGAGTTTTTCCGGTTCAGACATTCAGATTATGTGTAATTCCATTCAATCTACTTATAGGGGAGCAGATTAAATTTCTCTGAGTTGTATTCCAAGTCAAACAATCTGTACTTCTATAAAAACTGCTGCCTAATATTAATAACTAGCAGCTATTACATACTCACCATATGCCAGGCAGTGTAATCGACAGTTTACATGTATTATTTCATCTCATTTTCACAACAAAAATATAAAGGAGGTGCTGTTATGATCCTCATTTGACTCATGAGGAGATGAGAAACAGAGATCAAATGAATTGCTCAACTTTACACAGTTATGAAATGGCAGAGACCCGTTAGGAATACAGGTAGTTTGACACAAGAGCCCATGGTTTGAACCATTGAGCCCACTAGAAGGGACCATCTCTTCCATTCTAGTCATTTGCCAGAGAAATTAAAAGAGATACCTTGCTTAGACAGGACAGTCTGGTTCCATTAAATTAACTTCTCTCCCTCTCTCTCTCACTCTTTTTTTCTTTTAATGTCTTGAAGAGTCTCTTCTGGAGAGTTGTTTTGAAATCAAAATCAGTTCATCCATTTTACATGAAAATAATGTCTATAAATTTCCTGAAGATAAATCCCTCATAGAGAAACTTCTCTGGAACCTTAGGTATAATTTCAAGAAATTAAATGGGAGCTAAATTTTGTGCCCCAACCCAACTTTAGTACCATCGATGTAGGGGAATTTGACAGTGGCTTTATTCTATCTATTGGTGTTTCTTTCTACCTTCACAAACAGAACCCACCATGTGCAGTATTGCAAGTTATCCACTGCATAAGAGGGTCCGGTGGAGAGCATAAAGGTTGAAATCCAGCCCCCATTTCACTTGTCCTATTTGCCCTGGTTTCAAGTTGCACCTCTGCAAAGGAAGAGCATCTTTTGTTAATTTGCAGAAAGGTGCAGTCTACTCACTAAACCATTCACTTGAAGAGCTGGGACTCTTTAGGGTGTGAGATGTGGGGAAGAGTGAGAGTGACTGCTGCTACTTCACACAAAGTTTCTGCATGAGCCAGTAGCTGCCCTGCTCATGGACCCTTATAGGCCATTCTCAGAGCTTTTACAGACTTGTTTTTTTATCTCCCTCTCAGGACATTGCTCTCTTCTGGGAGACAGCTAGCTAACCTAATAAATTAATTCCTACAATCAAGTGTTAAAAAGTGACAAGGAGAATGGTTCTCAGGCCTAAACACAGTGAAATGAATATTGGTTAGAAATACTCCAGGGGCGCCTGCGTGGCTCAGTTGGTTAAGCTGCTGCCTTCGGCTCAGGTCATGATCCCAGGGTCCTTGGATCGAGTCCCACATCAGGCTCCCTGCTGGGTGGAGAACCTGCTTCCTTCTCCCTCTGCCCACTTGTGCTCTCTCTCTCTCTGTCAAATAAATAAATAAAATCTTAAAAAAAAGAAATACTCCAAATACAAATGACATGAGGAGACTGTGCAAGATGTAATTGCTTTAAATGAAAACAAGGCTCCTAAATCAGAAAATTCTATACCAAGAAGTTGTAAGTAAAAGTCAAACCAGTAGGTATTAAGCATCCCCAGAGGATGGCAGAGAAGGTTGAAAGCTGAAGATAATTCCACAGAATAAGAATTATTAGAAACGGGAAGAGAGGGTGTTTTTGATAAATCACAAATGAACTTCCTGATCTTAGGTGAGATTCAAAGGATGATCATTCAATGACCATTGAGGACTTAAAAAAAGAAAAAAAATGTATACTTGAAGCCAACATGCATACACTAAGAACAAGTGATGACAAACCAAACTCATGTATTTTTATTTGTGTTTTTAACAAAGGTACCCATGCAGGAGAACAGTGTAGGATTTCAGTAAGGCATTTGGCAAGATTTCTCATGCTAATCTTTTTAGATAGAGGCTACAAGGAAACACTGTTAGGATTCACAGCCAACTGAGGGCCAACCCTGAAAGGCGATGAGTAATTAAATAACATGCTGACGTGAGTCTGGCTAAAAACCCCTGGCCTTATCCCTTTCACTGATTTATCAAATATATGAATGAAAATTAAGAAGATATACTATTCTAATTTGAAGTTATGGATATGGGGAGGACAAGCAAATGACCTGGACTTTTTTAGAGCAGTCCCGATTTCAGATATTTTGTCCCAATATCTCCAGACACCATCAAAATGGTCAAACTATCCCCCAAATTACAAAATTTTGGCATCCAAAGTACATCTACCAGACTTCCTTTTACAACTGAACACAACACAAATTCTCTGCCAGAACACACAAAATCTCTTTGACAGCCTGTGTATGCCAGTTCAGGATTAGGAAAATATCATCATTTGTAAAGAACATGATTGTGCCAGCAGCTGTATGGAAGGAAAAAAAACAGAGGAGCAGAAGTGCCTGTAAGAAAACTGACTCTGCTAGCAGTGATGGGGCAATTTTGAGTGGGGGAAAGCTATTTGAGTTCTCTGCTTAGAGAAGTCACAACTTTTGTTTCTCAAGTTACCAAGCCTATCTAGGTTGTAAAATCAGAGCTGACAATAATCTTGGATAGTTTACTTACATTTAAGGACTTTATTTTAGTTACTGAGGGAGATGTTGAGAAATAAGGCAAGGAAAAGTTCAGGTGTTTGGTGCTGGTTGGAGTTGAATAGGCTCATATAAGTCATTCCCTGAGACTATAGGGATGTGTGGACAGAATGAGCTTTAGGGGTCAGACAAATCCTGACTCACATCCCAACTCTGCCATTTTCTTAAATTGTGTCATCTTGGACAACTTATATTAACCTTTCTAAGCCTCAACTTCCTAATCTGAAAAATGGCAATAAAAATGATAATACTCATCTCACGGGGCTACTGAATATTGAATAAGATAATGCATATAAAGTGTAAAACATGATATCTAGCACACATTAAGAACTCAAGAAACAATTCTTCATCTCTTTTCCTTATGAATTTCTTTCTCCATCACAGTTCTTTTTCCTCAGTGAATGATCTCACCATTCACCCAGTTATGCAAAACAAAACTTGAATATCATCTTCAATTTCTCTATCATTACTCTCTCTACCACTGATAAACACACAAACACACACACACAGACATACACACACACACTCAATTACTTAATTCTTAAGTTCTTTCTGCAATTTTTACCTCCTAAATATCTTCCAGATCTATCCATACCTCTCTGTTCCCATTGATAAGACCTCAGTCCCAGGCATCATCATCTTTCACCTGGATCTCACCACTGTCTCCAAACTGGTTGCCATTTGTAGTTTTCTCCTACTCTAATTTATTTTTATTTCATACAGCAAAAATGATTTTCCAATATCCAAAGTTTGTCATATCATTCGTTTAAAACATACTGATGGCTTCCCATCTTCCTTATGACAAAGATGAGTCCCTTTTATTTTTTTAACTTGTTTTAATTTTTAAAAATTATGTTCAGTTAGTCAACATATAGTACATCATTAGTTTTTGATGTAGTGTTAAACGATTCACTATGTATGTATAACACCCAGGTCTCATCACAACATGCGCCCTCCTTAATACCCATCACCTGGCTGCCCCATCCGCCCACCCCCTCCCTTCCACAGCCCTTAGCTTGTTCCCAGGAGTCAAGAATCTCTCATGGTTTGTTTCCCTCTCTGATTTCTTCCCATTCAGTTTTCCCTCCCTTCCCCTATTGTCTTCCATGCTGTTCCTCATGTTCCACCTATGAGTGAAACCATATGATAATTGCCTTTTTCTGCTTGACTTATTTCATTTAGCATAATCCCCTCCAGTTCCATCCATGTCAATGAAAATGGTAGGTATTCATCTTCTCTGATGGCTTTGTAATATACCATTTTATTTATGGACCACATCTTCTTTATCCATTAATCTGTTGAAGGACATCTTGGCTCCTCCCAGAGTTTGTCTATTGTGGACATTGTTGCTATGAACATTGTGGTGCATGTGCCCCTTCTTTTCACTACATCTGTATTTTGGGGGTAAATACCTAGTAGTGCAATTGCTGGGTCATAGGGTAGCTCTATTTTTTAACTTTTTGAAGAACTTCTGTACTATTATTTTCCAGAGTGGTTGTACCAGCTTTCATTCCCAGCAATGTAAGAGGGCTCCCCTTTTTCCACATCTTCACACACTTGTTGTTTTCTGTCTTGTTAATTTTTGCCATTCTAACTGGTATAAGGTGGTTTTGATTTGTATTTCCCTGATGACTAGTGATGTTGAACATTTTTTCATGTGTCTGTTAACCATTTTAATCATCTTTCAAGGACCTCACATCACAAACTCCTACAATTTTTTCAGATGTGTCAAATTTGATGTCCCTTCTTTTGAAACGCTTTCCCTGATCCAGGTCTTAACTTAATTGCCAAATTCCTCAGAAGCCTTTCCTGAATTTCCAAACAATGTTGCCTCTCCTCCTCTGTTACATGCTGTATGTTTCCTAGGTCCCGTATTCCTTCTTTGCTGCACCTTGTACACTTATAATAACAATAAACCCTTATAGCACTTGCTATGTGTCAAGAACTGTTCTAAGCACATTATGTTGTTCAATGTAACTCTCATAACAATCCTATGAAGTAGGTGTCATTTTTATTTCCATTTTTCACATGAGGAAACTGAAGCACAGGAAGGTTAAATTATTTACACAAGGTTATACATTTATTTTTTTCATTTTTAAAATTTAAATTCAATTAATTAACATATAGTGTATTATTAGTTTCAGAGGTAGAGTTAAGTGATTCATCAGTTGCATATAACACCCAATGCTCATTACAAGGTCATACATCTAGTAAGTAGTAGAGCTGGAGATTTGAACTCAGGCAGTCTGACCCCAGAATCCATGCTTTTTTTTTTTTTTTTAAGATTTTATTTATTTATTTCACAGCAGGAGAGAGATCACAAGGAGGCAGAGAGGCAGGCAGAGAGAGAGGGGGAAGCAGGCTCCCCGCTGAGCAGAGAGCCCGATGTGGGCCTCGATCCCAGGACCCTGAGATCATGACCTGAGCCGAAAGCAGAGGCTTTAACCCACTGAGCCACCCAGGCGCCCAGAATCCATGCTTTTAAAGCAATATACTATGCTGCCTTTCACTTTTAATAAATTTATTAATAGCTTATAATTATATAATTACACAAGAATATAAGCTCCAGGCCTGTGTGATTTACTACTGTGTCTCCCATTGTCCAGGATGGTGCCAGAATCATAGCTAATATTCAATAATTGATTAGATGAATAAGTCAATATTTATTGATGAATATTAAAGGAATATATAGTACCAATTATTATCATTCTCAAATTCTGCTTCAAACATCATCCACTTTGTGAAGTTATCTTTGATTTCACACCCAACCCTGGACTGATCTAGTTGTCACTACCTCTGTGCTCCCAAATTTATTATGTATAATGAGTTTCACCTGGGAACATGGGGAGTCTCTGAGAATAGAACATATTTAATCCATTCTTGGATATCTAATATTCACAGCAAGAATGCCTAACATATACTAGGTGCTTGATTAATGTTAATGAATAAAAAGTAGAAAAGAATATAAGCATCTGAGTAAATGATAGATGACAGTTAAGTAGATAATAGACAAATATCCTATCACAAAATGAAAATCCAAACACAATTTAAATCTAATCAGATGAAATTAAATAAGAACAACTGTATGGTCTTGTCAAAGATTCCGAAATACTAGCTGCATAAGATGGCTGAGAGATGATGCTTTACAGCAATACATATTAAAAGACTTAGTGGTTTTAGTCAATGATGGTAAACTCCTTGTAAATCAACAATGTGCTGTTGCCAGCAAACATAATGCAACCTTAGGCCATTTCAACAGAAACTGAGCATCCATAAAGAGGGAGCTGACAGCTACATCTTCTGTGCAATTCTACCCATACCAGCATTACATGCTTAGTTCTGGGTCTTACCCTCTAAGAAGAAAATTGCATGACTGGGAGGCTACAGTTCTTCATAAAGATAAACTTATTTTTGGAAAGCAAATAATCACTCCCTAATTTGTTAGTTTTACAAGCTAAGATTTCCATATCTTTTTTTCTCTACGATAATAATAACATTCCTCCATAAAGTTGCTATGATGATTAAATGAGATAATAATTATAAAGCACATTTCCCAATGCCTGACTAACTCTACAGTTATTAACCACTGTTCTGTGTAATACAGATAAATCAGAGTATTCAATTATCACATCACATTTAGTTGTCATAACATATCTGTGAAATGCATCTTATTATTGTCATTTTACAAATGATAAAACTGAGGATCAAAAAACACATGAACTTTCTGATGATCGTAAGTAATGGCTCTGGGATCTGAAGCCAGTTTCAAAGTCCTGGGCCTTTCTACCAAAACACCCTGTCCCCTGAAGATATAAAAATAGCCATTTAAAAATCCTTAGAAAGAAGGGGAGAAAGAACACATGCTCCTATCCTTCATCCTTCAAATAAATTAACAGCACTTTCAAGAATCTCTGCCTTCTGCCTTTCATAAGTGAAAATGTCTCTTGAGCAAGTAGGAAATCTCTTGTCTCCTGAGCATATGGGAAGACTATTTTTTGGTCTACAGCCACAGTTAGTCACAGAGCACCTTTCAACAGCTGGACTACTCTAGGTCTTTGCTCCAAGAATCTATCTCTCTCTCTCTCTCTCTCTCTCTCTCTCACTCAGACACACACACACACACACACACACACACACACACACACACACACCCTTTCATTTTCCCCTGAGTTGACCCGCTGTTTCTCCATCTTAAGGAATTCATGGGCTAAAAGGTATTTCCCACTGATGAATTTAGATGCTTATTGAATCATTGCTAGTCCACACTCTTTAACATATAATGAATTTATTTATTTATTTGACAGAGAGAGAGATCTTATTTTTGGAAAGTAGGCAGAGAGGCAGAGAGGCAGGCAGAGGGAGAGGGGGAAGCAGGCTCCCGGACCAGCAGAGAGCCTGTTGCAGGGCTCCATCCCAGGACCCTGAGATCATGACCTGAGCTGAAGGCAGAGGCTTAACCCACTGAGCCACCCAGGCACCCCAAACATCTAATGAATTTCTGTAGGGTTGATGTTAAGTCCATAAGTACTCAAGACTTCATTTATCTATTCTTTTAGTTATTCAACAAATAATAAAGACAGTATCTAATACATACACCGCCTACTACATTCCAGGCACCATTCTATTGATTTCACACATATTGACTCATTTATCTAATTATTTGTTAGTTAGTTATTGTTAACTTATTTATCGTTAATATATTTTTTATTTTTAAAATTATTATTATATTCAATTTATTTCTTACAACAACCGTATGAGACAAGTACTATTGTTATCCTTCTTATAAGGCTTTTCTTTTAATGTAGACTCCACACCAAGTGTGAAGTCCAATGCAGAGCTTGAACTCATGACCCTGAGATCAAGATCTAAGCTAAAATCAAGAGTCAGACACTTAGCCAACTGAGACACCCAGGTGCCCCTATTGTTATCCTTCTTTTTTTTTTAAAGATTTTATTTATTTATTTGACACAGAGAGAGAGATTACAAGTAGGCAGAGAGGCAGGTAGAGAGAGGAGGAAGCAGGCTCCCTGAAGAGCAGAGAGCCTGATGCGGGCCTCAAACCCAGGACCCTGAGATCATGACCTGAGCCGAAGGCAGAGGCTTTAACCCACTGAGCCACCCAGGCGCCCATGTTATCCTTCTTTTAAAGGTAAGAAAACTTAGGCACAAGATTAGTTATATAACTTGTATAAGGTCACACAGCTAAGAAATGATAGTGTTAGGATGAAAACACTGCCTGTCTGGCTTTAGTGACTGTACTCTAATCTAACCACTGTCTCTGTAAACTTCCCCAACTATGTGTCAGTCACTGAAACAGTTTGACCATTTAATACATTCTGAAATGAATATTGAGCATCCACTATATACCCCACACAGTGCTAATCACTACATTAAGAGTAAAAGAGCTACCCCACAACCCAGCAATTGCACTAGTGGTTATTTACCCCAAAGATACAGATGTAGTGAAAGAAGGGGCACATGCACCCTAATGTTCACAGCAGCGATGTCCACAATAGCCAAACTGTGGAAGGAGTTGAGATGTCCTTCAACAGATGAATGCATAAAGATTTGGTTTATATATACAGTGGAATATTACTCAGTCATCAGAAAGGATGAATAGCCACCATTTGCATCAACATAGATAGAACTGGAGGGGATTATGCTAAGTGAAATAAGTCAAGCAGAAAAAGACAATTACCATATGGTTTCACTTGTATGAGGAATATAAGAAACAACACAGAGGATCATAGTGGAAGGAAGGGGAAAATGAATAGGAAGAAGAAAACAGAGAGGGAGACAGACCATGACTCTAGGAAACAAGCTCAGGGTTGTGGAAGGGAGGCAGGTGGGAGGATGGGGCATTAAGGAGGGCAAGGGATCTGATTAACACTGGGTGTTACACACAACTAATGAATCATTGAACACTACTTTAAAAACTAATGATATACTATATGTTGGCTAATTGAATTTAAATTGAGAAAAAGAAAAGAAGAAGCATTAGACACCATTTTTGCCTTCAAAGATCCTACAGCCTACTAGAGGAGAAAAGACTAACACATATAAAATGACATAAAGACACAGTGTTACTAAGATATCAGAAATCAAGTTAATCCTGATTGCACATAGTCTGTCCTAATGTCTCTGTAGACCCTTTAAATATGCCAGAAATTCAAATGTTTTATCATCTAAACTATAGCTACCAAATTACAAATCAACTCTTTTTCCCATATCCAAAATGGCACAGAATTTTGGTGACCCATACATGCTCAAATACAGCAATAATCCTGTTCTAACTAATTTTGGGATAAGTTCACAAGTACTTCAGGGGTATGAAGCAAATACTTCATTAGGAAACATAAAGTGTGGTATTGCTATTTTGCCTGAATGGACACCAGGAAATTACAAGGGCTTTTTAAAAATGATTTTTCTCCCTTCTACTTCCATTTGGCATTCTGTGTAACTCACATATGCCAGAGCCTGCAATAGCTGAAGGATCATGACTCACAAGGCAAGACCAGGTATGGGTTTGCAAACTTTACCATAAATTACATCCTGTAGCTATTGGGAAATTTTGTCAGAAGAGAACTTTATTACAATGTGGAATTGTCTATTAAACTATACATTTAGGATATTTTCTGTTTGAAATGTTTAAAACTCAAAGACATAGAAGGTATTTATAATTATTGTCTATTTTCCTAACTATTCCATATTTTGGATTTTATTATCAACAATTTCAGGGGTTAGAAAGCTTGAGTCACTGCCTGTTTTCATACATAAAGGTTCATTGGAACACAGCCACACCCATTTCTTTACATATTGTCTCTGGCTGTTTTTGCACTACATTGGCAGAGTTGAGTAGTTGAAACAGAAACCAAGTATCTCACAAAACCTAAATTATTTGTTATTGAGCCCTTTACAGAAAGAGTTTGCCAATCCCTTGACTATTTCACTAGAAGTTTTATTATAAACATAACAGTAAGAGGGATTCAAGGTAGAAGAGGTATTTAAAACTTACAAAGATACATAAACATATAAATATATATAAATAAATATATATACACCTGTGCATATATATACTGGACAAACCCTTAGAAATCTGTTGATAGATATTGAATTTTATTGTACACTTAGGGGAAAAGATCTCAAATACTTTCAACACAGTTATTTAAATCAGTCTGTGTTTTCCTCTGATTCTAGGCAGTGCCCACACATGCACATTTACAGAATTATTCATGTACAAGAATTTTATGATCTGCTTCCTTCTTTTAAGATTAGTGCACACATTTACATGATGGAAGTGTTTAGAGGTACATTGAGATTTTCTAGTTCAAACACCCCTCACCCCCACTCCAATGTTACAAAAGGGATAATGAGACTCAAAGTAAGGAAGGGACTTGCCCAAAAGCCAACTGTAACAGACTGAACTGAACTCCATGTTTCTACTGCTGTTGACTCAATTATGTTTTGTATTACATTCCTTTTTTTAAGATTTTATTTACTTGACAGAGAGAGACACAGCGAGAGAGGGAACACAAGTAGGGGGAGTGGGTGAGGCAGAAGCAGCCCCCCCACCCCCCCCCACCGAGCAGGCAGTCCAATGCGGGGCTCTATCCCAGGACCCTGGGATCATAACCTGAGCCAAAGGCAGACGCTTGAAGACTGACCCACTCAGGCACCCCTACATTCTTTTATACTGACAGATTCTTCACATTTAGAGGTCAATGGAATTCTTCCTTAACCATTCTTCTACTTTTGTAATAGGGTTGGTTTCCAGATGAGAAACAAAGACCAAGAAAGTCAAAGTATCTTGGCCATCCATCAGGATGAATTAGAGGCAGAGTTGGGACTAATTGCACAGTGTTAACATCTTCAGAGAATGCCAAAAGGTGATGCTTGGTCCAAGCATGATGAGAAGAAACCAGTGCTTCTCTGGGACCCATCATGTTCACAATTGAATGTCTATTTTTTACTTGATGTTAAGAAAATAGAGATCTTACTACCCAACCTGACTTTGTGTCTCCATGTGGCCATACTAGCCAGGAACAGGTGGTTCCCAGGCAGATACATCTGCCAGGCTTGAGTAAAACAGACAGGGGAAAAGCCTAATGATGGCAATAGGAATTATGGGATGATACAAAATTACTATTGCTTCATGTTTTCCTAAGAGCGAGAGATCCAGACAACAAGACAGAAAAAACTGGGCACTTGCAGAGTCTCTGATGTATTTGCTTTGTAAATTTGAGCAGGTCTGACCCTTTAGTTTGTACTTTATTCGATCTGACATGCTCTCTCTCTCTCTCTCTCTCTTTCTCTCTCTTTCACACACACACACACACACACACACACACACACGCACACACACACACAGTCTGTGTTTTTCTGAACCCTTTGCCATTGCTGATGCTATAGCTACTCTTCCCACAACTCCTACTTGCTTCTGTCTCATTGTGCATAAATTTGACCATTTTCCAAGGTCATAATGTTAGCTTACATGCCCTTACTCATGAAACCTTCCAAGGCTCTTGCAGTTGGAAGTAAGCTCTGCCTTTTGTGAAGCCTTATAGCCCTTTCTTGTATATTTTTTTAGCTCTTGTCCATTTATTTATTTATTTATAATTTTTTGCCCATTTATTTATGAGATAGTTTCTTGTACAATCAAGTATTAATATTTATTGAAAAATTGATGATAATATTTGCTCTTACAACAACTGATAGGTAGACAGAACAAGGATCATCATTCCATTTGACAGAATATAAAGTTGAGGTTTTGAGAGATGAACAGTTTGCTATGGGACAAAAACCAGGCCCAAGGATGGTCATCTGTTTTTTCCCTTTTACTCTATCTGGAAGATGAACAGAAATAAAGTTACTCTCTTCAACATAACCTCCGTCAAGATTATCCCAGAGCCCTGAATATACACTAGATCTCCTTAAATGTTGGAAATAATAGCTTGAAATTCAAGCAGAAAACCATGGGCATAGACTCAGAAACTTTTCAAACCAGGTTGTGATTTCTCAGAAAAACTTTTTATAGTTAGTGTCAGGGTTTCATGGCCAGAAAAGACTTTCAAGGTTATCTAGGACAAATTTGCAAGTAGAAAAACTATAAATTAAGACTGATAAAAAATTAAAGTTGTGTCAATGTTGGTTGACTCTCCTTCTCTTTTTTTATATATGAACTAAAGCCGGGATAGTACACTCTACGGGAAAAATGACTTCGCACCTCCACAAAAGTCAATTGTCTCTTGCCCCTAGCCTCTCATGCTGCTATTTTGTTAACCTAGGGAATAAGCCAAGCAGCACTAGTTTAATTGTCAAGTATAGAATGAACATTCTCTGATGAAGAACTATGAACCATCAAGAAGCCCTTTGGTCAAGAACTAAACACTATGCAATTGGTTTCCCAAGACCCTGTTTCTTCTGAGGCCCGTTTGGTGTTAGAGCTGCATATTTGACAAAAAGTAACTTTTTCAGCTGTCAAGAAGGAGTCAGGACCAGTGAAAAAGTGAGTTGGGTTTTCTTATTCCTCCTGCATCACTCCAAAGTTCTGCCAAAACCAGTTTCTAGAACTATTCCCACCAATGAAAGTAAAAAGGGAAATGAGTCATATGTGTTTTTCACAGGCCTGGTAGAGCCTGGAAACTTTGCACTTAGGTACTTCTCCTTATTTCAACATGTACCCTCTGTAGATTCAGAGTGAGAATGGCTAGAGGTTAAATGAGGCACTGGGGTAATTTTGTTTGTTTGTTTGTTTGTTTTAAATGATCCTCAATTCTGGCCATAATTTCCTTAGGTTGTGCCCAAATGGAAATCACCAACACCTGTTCTCTCTGTAGCATGTAATCTGGGAGAGGAGTTTCAGATTTGCAATGTCCTCAGCCATGTCTTTAAAGTTTTGTAATACCACTTCCCATGCTAGAGGGGCTCAGAACTGGTAGTGTATGTTTTCAGAAAAGCAGACATGCATAGGGTCAGGGAGGATGTGAAACTGCTAGGTTTGGCTATATAATTTGCAGAGCCGAGTATGAAATTAAAGTGTGAGATCACCTTTGTTAAAATTATCAAAACTTCTTGATGGGATTAGAAAATAATTAAACCAATCCCCAGTTCCTTCTAATTATGGGGCTCTGTGAGACTACATGGGTCACATGCCCATGAAGCCATCTCTCTTCCCTGTTTACACAGAGACCAGAACACATTGGTGATTCTCAAATTCAAACTGTTCCTTGTCAGAAAACCTTATAAGTTTAATGGTTATTGTAAAATGCTGCAGAAAGAGAAAATAAAAGTCTCCTAATGATGCTGAAGAACCATTCGAAGACTTTACTAGTTTACATGATGACTTTCTAGAGACAGAGGAATTGACTAGATGGCCTTTTATCAATCTTTTAATAGGATACTATTTCTGTGACTCTCACTGACCTTCCCTAAAAAAGTCCAGGCTCTTTCAACCAAAATTAACAACCCATATTGGCTTCTTGCCACTTCACATTTATTCACTGGACCAGTGCATGACTGCTGCTCACATCCCACACAGTTGGGTCAGAGCCTTCACTGGTTAATATTTATAAAAAAAAATACTTTGAAGATGAAATCCTTGGTGGGTAGAGAAAACACTGGACTTGGATAGAACAGGGAGTTGTGGGGTCTGGGCCTTCTCTCAGAACTGCCACTATCACATAATGTGATCTTTGACAGATTTGTGGTAGCTAAGCCGCTGTACTTGCCTTTGGATGAAATAGCAAAAGCCAAATAAAGGGCTCCTGGATGGCTCAGTGGGTTAAAGCCTCTGCCTTCTGCTCAGGTCATGATCTCAGGGTCCTGGGATCGAGGCCCGCATCGGGCTCCCTGCTCAGCAGGGAGCCTGCTTCCTCTCTCTCTGCCTGCTTCTCTACCTACTTATAATCTCTCTCTCTGTCAAATAAATAAATAAAATCTTTAAAAAAAAAGCCAAATAAAGAGGCCATAATATCTGGTGGGATTTTGCCCAACTCCAACACTTAATGCTTGGGTTGCATTAGAAGAGAGGTATTGGCTGTTTAATCTCTCTGGCCTTCTTACAAACACCATACTCTGAAGATGGTGCTTAGCAAGGGAGCACTTCATATTATCAAGAGAAGCATGCTCAGCAATACTTTGTCTGGGGCCTGGCATTTAGACTTTGTCTATACACAGAAACCGGTTTGACTGAAATCTGGAATAAATAAACAGTCACAGGTGGAAAATAATAATCACAGTAGTTTTACACATACATTTTGTTTCTAGGGCTAAATAACTAATTTAACTGATTTTTTAGCATTTTCTATTCTGTTCTTCTGGTACTGTGAAGGCCTTAGCTAGAAGTGGGAGTTGTGGAGAAATAAAGAAGTTCATTCAGAGCTTATTTTCCCCAGGGCTTCTGAGGAGAATTTACCTTCTCCCCTAAAAGGGAGTTGAAAGGGGTCAATGCTCTTAATTCCACATAAGGTATAACTGTGGAGTGCTTAGAACATTCCTTTTTTCAGTAGCATTCTGACAGCAAGGAGCTGCAGCAGTTGTAAGCCAGCTAGGCTTAGCCTGGGGTTCCAGCCTTAGCCTAAACTGGGACTGGGAACATCTCCAGTCAATCCTTTGGCTGGTACCACTTCCCTGACCTGCCTCCTAAGTGGACTATGGGCCAGGCTAAATCAAGCCACCTCAATGTTGTATCAGAGAACAAGAGTGAGGGAGAGAGGATGTTTCTTCAACTCCTGGCTTTTAGCTATGTTGGGCTGCCTGCATACTGTTGAAATTTAACTTTCAGCCTAACCTTAACCAAAGCCAGTTGACTCTCTTAAAATAATCTGATTTCAGAAGCCCCTCAGGCATGGCTTAAGGTTCTGTTGACTTTGGCCCTTGGCTCTTGGGCATAGGAGATATGAATAGATTTGAGAGTCATGGGAACCTAAATAGGCTACCAAAAACTTCTAATTGACCAATCCTTAGTCCAGTTCAACATGCACTTACAGAGCCAATAATTCTGTGCCAGGCCAGTACTGAAAACTAGGGGTACAAAGTGGACTGAGGCCTGGTCCCTGCCCTTCAGGAGTTCACAGCCTGTTTACAAAGCCAGAGGAGTAAACAGATGATTTCAATATAATGTGATTAATGATAGGCAAAGGATGAGAACTTGATGTCTTGAAAGCACTGAGGAGAAGCACCCAAGCCAGCCTAGGGGCAACAGGGAAAACTTCCTGGAGGAGGGTTCAACAGGTTGTGTTCAAAGGACTTAGGGGAAAAATAGTGAGAAATAAGTGTCAAAGAATGAAAAAAAGAAAATGGAAAGGAGTGTCTAACAGCACTCCATGCTCAAGGAAATAGGAAGAGTCAGGAAAATTAAAATTTAAAGTACAAGGGTTGTGATGGTGAGAAAGGAAAGTAGAAAAGGAAGTAGAGAAGTAGTCATGGGAATCATATTAAGGAGGTTATCTTATATCCTAAAGCCAGTCGGGAGCAAATTAGCTGTTTTAAGCTGGGAATATTTGTCAATTGAAAAATCACCTGGAATGCAGTGAACATATGAATGAATAAACAAATCTATGTCACACCTTTATTTTTAAATGTGCAGCGTTTTCCAGAATAAAGCCAGAATTCATTGGTTTTATTCTCTTCAAGCTGCTCTAACCTAAACTTACACTCAACTCACTCTATTCTCTCCAGAGATTAAATTTACAGTTCTCTACTCATTTAAAGCTCATGCTATTCCCTATTCCTAATTAGTCGCTTACTCCTTCCTTTCTTTGGTGAATTCATAATAATTCTCTGAGAACAAGGTCAGTCATCATTTTTCTCTGAGAAGCCTTCCGTACCCCTAATTATTCTTCCTGTCTTCTCATAGTGCCTCGTTCATGCCTTATAGCTTTTATCACATGGTGTTGTAACATCTTTGACTCCCTGAGTATTCCCTATTTAGCATGAGCTGATTGAAAACAAAGAAGATACCTTATTTATTTCTACATCACTAGCACTTCACATAGTCAGCAATCAATAAATGTTGGTTGAAATAATCTAAGAATCAACTGGTTGAAATAAAAGGTTAAAATCAGACCATTCTCGTCTTTTGGCACTGGAAGAGTTTAATTATGGAGTGTAGTAGAAAGAGCACAAGTCATGCTGAAGAGTGGGGGATGAGATATGACTTGAGACTCTAGTCCATGTCCTGCCCTGATTTACTGCAGTCAGTACTGCAATAGCTCTGTGCCTTAGTGTCTCAAGCTATATATTACTCCAACTGATTTCCTAAAAGGTTATCAATCTCTCTCATCCAAGATCCAATTCTTCAGGATTATAGTATTCATATAGTCCACATTCTTATCTCCTAGAGGTGTATAGATAATATAACAAGGGGATAGATAAAGCACTTGGATCTAGAAGAAAAAATGCCAAGTCCCTGTGACAGATGAATACTGGAAAATGTCTCTAAGAGATACTTAACAGAACTCCTCATTCAGAATGGAAATATCCTCATCTTTCTCTCTCTCTTGCATTCTCTCATATTTAAAAAATGGGGAACAGTAACATTTAGAGTTGCATTGCCTTGATTTTGTCTAATCCTAACATCCCATTAAAGCCGATACAAATATTTCACAAAGTGAGCCTCTCAAGTAAATTTCATAGGGTACATACTCATTCATTTTCAGCTTTCATACACCAAGAGATCCATTGTCAGGTATTAAAAGGGTGATGGGTACTAAGGAGGGCACTTATTGTGATGAGCCCTGGATGTTGTGTGTAAGTGATTCTACACCTAAAACTAATGTTACACTATATGTTAACTAACTTGAATTTAAATAAAAACTTGAAAAAAAAAGGTAGGTGTTTCCCTGGTTTTGGCTATAAAACCAAAGCCACAATAGCACAAGCCAGGTAAGAAAAATAATGTAATTAACCATATTAACAGGATTTTCCTAGCTGCCTGGCAGCAAAGGGGAAAAGCTTTACAACACCTACAGAATGATGGCTAATAGAATGTGTCAGTTGGCGAGTATTTAATTTTCATGTTTTTAATATAATATGAAAATAGAACCCAGGTTCTTTTCTGATTCCTTTATCACTATTTCCAAAGTTCTATAATCCTGGCTTATTTGTTCTTCTAAGGTTGGCTGAGCCCAGAGAAGGAAGTGTGAGGGTTTTCAGGACAGAGTATGAAAAAAAAATTAATAATGACAATTTAAAATAATAGCATTTGCATAGAACTTTATTTTTATATTCCTCTTTTGCACTAATCATCTTAACAACTTATTCTTAAAATAACCACGCTCTAGTGAGTCTCAGGGCCTTTGCATGTGCTTTTCTCTTTGTTTGGACAGTTCTCCCTACCTGTCTTTGCCTAATTCTACTCATGCTTCAGATCTCAGTTCACTGATCACTTTAATCAAGGTAACCTTCCCTGACTTCAGTGCCCATGTCAAGTCTCTCTGTTACATACTCATGGCATGGATACCTTTCTTTGTCTTATCATAATTGTGACTTACATGAGTAGACATGAGTATTTAATTATGATACATTTGTAATATAAATTTGTTGCAGAGAACTGGCTGCCCAGCCAGAGGCTATATTTCTTAGCCCTCCTAACATGTCAGGGAAAGGAAAGGTGACACATGACCAATTCTTACTAATACAATATGAACAGAAGTAATGTGTGTCATTTCTGGGCCACCACATTTAAAAAGCAAGTGTGCCTTCTTTATCCTTGCTTTATATTTCTTCTGCCTCTTAGGCCCTAGGGCAGTGGTTCTCAAACTTGACTGCATATTAAAATTTCCTAGGAACTTAAAAAATTCTGATAATTTTGCTGTACAGCAGGTCAATCAATTAAATCTCTCTTTGTGGACACCCAGGCATCAGTTTTTTAAAACTCCTTAGGAGATTCTAATGGGTAGGCAAAGTTAAGGACCACTGCCTAAGGATAACTTCTGGATTCCTGAAACACTGTGGAGAAAGGCTGTCTGCTGAGCAGGAATATCCTTATTGGGCTATCAGATGAGCAAGAAATAATTATGTTAAGCCACAGAAATTTGGGGAGTTTATTACATTGGCTATTTTGCCCTAACTAATATATTTCCCATTATATTTTCAACATTCAATACAGAGTCAGGTTCATATTAAGTGTATAATTACTATTTATATTGAAGAAAACTATTATGTTCCCCATCCTTACAAATGAAGTTCAAAGTGGTTAAATAACCTACTCAAGGATGCACAGATAGAAATGGGTATTCTTCCCACTATCCTACGATGCCCCCTTTTGCAGATGAGAAAACCATAGGATTTCAGAAACACCAACGCTCACTTTAATATCCCTCATAGGTGACAGTTAGTAGGTTGTGATGGCTTCAGGATCCTGGCAGCTAATGGTGGGGTTATTGGCACCTAATTAGTGGTAAATGAAGGAACAGAAAGCCACTGACAAGAGTTGGTGGAAATTGGTGAGTGGTAATTCTCCTTACCTGGGTCTTAGGTTCCCTGTTTCAGGACCAAGCCCAATACCTCAAACTTTTGGCAACTAAGACCCCTTTTCATGAGATCAGAAAACTAACAATTGGAATATGGTGTTATATGGTAGAAATAAAAAGACCTTAGCCCTGGACCAAATCAAGATCTGACTAAATGGTCTTATTGATTCCAGTTTTCCTGCATCTTCCAATTTTGTCTAACACATCTTTCTAAAGACCACCTGTGACATATCACTGCACAGCTCAGGAATATATAATAGCTTCCGACATGTCCTTCCCCATATCAATTCCACACCATTCTTTTCAAAACACTACAAGACTCTCCATAATCTTTTCCTGTTAAATCTAGCCAACTTTTTCTCTCAGCCTTCCTTTACAGGTCTTTTTCTTTAGCCAAGTTGTCCTCTTTACACTCTGTACACTATCCATGCCATCTTCAGCATTCCTTCAAACTTTTATTTACGTTGAGTCCTGCTTTCCACCCTACTCTGCTCATGTTTCACAACTTAATAAAGTCTTTTTATACTACTCTGACCCATCTAGTACATTTCTAGTTGTTATGTTTTGTGCACTGATTTCATCTCCTTGGAGGAGTTTTTCAGCAACTTGGTTGGCAGGCCCCCAGACCAAACCCTCTTCATTTGTGTAATTATTATTACTGATAATTTACTTTGTAGAAATAGTTGGAAAAACACTCCTGAATACATGATCCCATTTGACAGTCACAATCACCCTACAAAATAAATATTGATTCCCTATTTTACAAAATATTTACTGAGTATCTGCAACCTACCAGGCACTGTATAAGGAAGGCGTTCCTTGCCTCTTTTAACAGATGAGAAAACTGAAAGATTTGTGATGTAAAGGGACTTACTCAAATTCACACAGCTGCAAAACAACTAATCTAGAGCTCTAAGTCAGGTTTATCATTCTACATCCAAGTTTCTCTGTATTACATGTTACATCTCCCCTAGAGTAAGCAATCACAATTGCTTAACTGAAATGAAATAAATCTTATTTTTAAATATTTGGGAGAATTTTTAGTATATTACTGGAAGCATTAGCAATATGATCAAGAAACATTTATTGGGCAACAATTGTTGGCTGAGTAAGAAGGATGTATACATCTAAATAACATTAGACATGCTCTGTGAAGTGCAAAGTGAATAACTGAAGTGTCTGAGGCCTTCTGAGAAGGACAAGAGCACTGTGAGTTGGTGTGAACCCAACTTTGAAGGAAGGGGAAGCTTTGACTTGAGCCTTGGAAGGTAAGTAAGATTTTGATAAAGAGAGAAGGGAGAGGAATAACGGCATTTCAGGAAGAGGAAATAATGTGAAGAAAAGCTCCCCAAGGTGTTTCAAGACCAGGTTGGGTATCATTGATTTTTTACCAACCATAAGAAATAAATTTTTGTACAAAATGTGGTTAAGTGAAGACCCAGTTAGTTCTGAAGATTGAAAGAAAGTGATAAAAAAGTGGGAGACCAAAGCCCTGAAATGAGTTACTGGAAGTGATAGAACTTTTCAAACTATAAATTACAATGCTCACAGGAACAATTAAAAGGATTATTGTTGTTTTTGTTATTGCTATTCTACTGTACAATAAATGGTTTGATTTAATCATTTCTGGTTCATCATTGAGTGATGGCCATTTCTATAAACCATTCTATAAACCTTACCAAGAATGACAAAGGAAGAAACTATTCAAATGGGAAACTGTCTTTCTTCTCACATTGTATTGAGCTTATTCAAAGTTCAGGAAGACCTGAGTCAGCAGGTGGGAGGCTTCAGGCTCTGTTAGTCCTTTTCACTCAAAGTGAGATTCTTGGAGGAAATGAGTTTTGGAGAAAGTGATTTTTTACTAAGAAGAAGTAAATACAAGTTGACTGAGTGTGCCAGCAATGCTAATTATCATTTTTCACTTTACCCAGCACTTTTATCTTTTCCGTGACTTATATAGACTCATTGTCTTTTCACTCTGACTCTGGGAAACGAGAACTGGTATTACACTTATATATGTAGGAAGTTTTATAGTCTGTGGAGCCAAGATGACTGGTTTCAAACCTCAGCTCTGTCACTTCCTACCTGTGAGAACTTATACTTCTCTCAGTCTCAGAGAGAAAGAATAATTTCTACTTTTCAGAATTCTTATGAGGATTAAATAAAATTTGTATATGTAGGGCCTGGAGTGTTCCTCAAACATCAGTTCTTGTTCAGTTCCCTGGCATTATAGGGCATAGGTCTGAGAGTTAGAGAAGATATGGACCCAAGTGAAATAAATTTATTCAACAAATTGCAATTGAGTTTCTCTTAAGTGTTGGGCTCAGTTCTTGGGGCCAGAGACAGAGCAGTGTACAAAGAAAACAAGAACTTTATTTTTACAGATTGCGTAGGCCAGGGTTTTTTTTGACATACATTAACTGTGTGTCTGTAGTACTTAATTCCACTGAGCCTCAGTTCACTCAATGGAATGATAGTCATTGCCCAAACATAACTTCTTATAAGGAAGTTGCAAGAGTCAAATTATTTAATGAACATAGAAGCATTCTTGTGAACTGTAAATTATTTTACTAATGAAATTATTAGCAGTTGTGTTCCTGTTTGATTGCAAGAGGGGCCGAAAATCATGAGTTGCTAGCTGTAGATACCAAGGAGCATATTATCACAGAATCCTGGCCAGGAGCCTGGCCAGGCTTGAGTGAATGTGAGAATATTGTCAATATCAAGGCCCAGCTGTTAAAGGTATCAAGACACTTTGTACAGCCAGTGAGGTCTGGTTGTCTATAGTACTGAAAGAAGAAGACTTATCTTTGGATTTCTATTCACTCCTTCTTATACTCAACTTCCCCACATGGTAGACAGGAAGCCCATATTCCCATAGTTTTTTTTTTAATTTTTAAATTTAAATTCAATTAATTAACAAATATTGTATTATTTATTTCAGGGGTACAGGTCTGTGATTCATCAGTCTTATGTAATACCCAGTGTTCATTACATACCTTCCCCAGTGTCCGTCACCCAGTTACCCCATCCCCACACCCACTCCCCTCCAGCAACCCTCTCATAGTCTTTTTAACTTTTTCCTTTTTCACTCCTCTAATAAATCTTCTCTAAGAAAATGATCTGGTCAACTCATTCATATTAATATGTCAATGATTGAAAAGACTTCATGGATGACCACGCCCAAGGAAAGAAGCATTGAATTGGGGGCTTTGCCTTAAGATAATGAAATAGAGCACTAATGGTAAAATACTAGGAAATATTAATAAAACTTAGGTTTCTCTGAAATTATACCAAGTGGATGAAGACTGGTCCAACTATAGGAGATTTAACAATAATAGAACAATAAAATGTTGGAGCTAAAAGACTTCTCAAAGTATGTTCACTAGAACAGTAATCATTCATCTATTCTAAAAAGGAAGAGGGTGAAGTGATGACCAATATCCCTGGAAATCCTTTCCAGTAACCTCAAAGCATAGATCTTTTATGAACCATTTTTAGGGTTGGGGTAGAGCACAGGTCTATTGGTACATGCAGGAAAACCCATCTTCAAACCTCACTAGTGAGGTTCTCAGGCTGCATTAATTGGCAAAAATGTATATTCTTTGCTTCTGTAGAACAAACCTATTTATTTCATTATCTTCCCAGAAACCCAGTTTAAGGAGAACTGTCCTTCAACTTTTCCAGAAGAAATCCCCTTATTCACATGGTTACTGGGAACTACTATGTTCTTACAATGTGATTTTTTCCTGGCAATAATTAATTGGTCAAAGAATGAGCCTGTGACCCAAGCTTGTACAATCAGAGTCCTTATCTGGGCTTTTGAATCAAGAGATTTCAGCCCAGTCTGGCTTCTAACTTGAACTGTATAGATGTTATCAGTGGCCAGTTTCTCCCATGTGGACTTAGAGTGGAGAAAGTGGTTTATAGAAGAGGAGAAGGAAGAGACATGCCAAGAGAAGCAGACACAATACAGGGAGAGAGAGAGAGAGAGTCCTGACAGCATTGGGTACCTTGTTCTAATTGTTTCTGAGGCTGAGCAGAATTCTGGTTCTGCTAGATAACCGTAGAAACTAAATTATAAATAGCTATGTAGGTTAAATAATTTTATTTCTCTTTTTGCTGGAGTGAGCTCAACTGGTTTCCATTACTTGCAACTATAACTCCTAAGTAAAGCCCTCCACTTATCAAAACCAAAGACAATTCATCAGTGACCTTTTATATTCACATAATCCTACTATTATAGAAGTATTTTTTGCTTTTATTTATATTATTATTGATCATGTATGTTTTTTTAATGATAGAATTGTAGGCCATGTGTTTTTTGCATGATTAAGAGACCTATAGAAACTGAGGCACAAAGCAAGACAAAGAATTATCAAGGGTCAATATCAGAGCTGGAAAGCATATCAGTGTGCTATGATTTTGGATTATTCATGAACTTTGTTTTCTCAGCCCAAGATGGGGTCCCTTGCCTTTATACTAGTGATTCTCACTGATGGGGATGGCTGGTTTAAAAAGCCAAAATATTTCCTCTAAACACCTGAGTGACAAAACCTACAAACCTAAAGCCACTATTACAGCATTTGAGTACAGTTATTCTGAGTCCAGGTGGTTGATACATTCACTTCATGAACTATGGCATATAGTAGTTAAGAAAACACAAATTGTACAGTCAGAAGATGTTTGAATCTTGTTTCAAATGTGTGGTCTTAAGCAAGTGATTTAATCTCTCTGAGTTTCAGTTTTCTCGTTTGTAAAATGAAGGCATAAATAACTTCTTCTCTGCACTCAAAGAGTTTGTGTTAGGATTAGATGGGGAAAAGGGCTTTGAAAACTCTAAAATGCTGAACATTTCTTAACAGAAGAAAAGAATGGCCTTGTTCTTTTTCTTTTTTTAAAGATATTATTTTTATTTATTTATTTGACAGAGAGAGATCATGAGTAGGCAGAAAGGCAGGCAGAGGGAGAGGGGGAAGCAGGCTCCCCGCTGAGCAGAGAGCCCGATGTGGGGCTCGATCCCAGGACCCTGAAATCATGACCTGAGCCGAAGGCAGAGCCTTAACCCACTGAGCCACCCAAGCGCCCCACTTTCTTCTTTTTCTATTATGTATTTTTTGAAGGTATGCCTAGAATATAGTAGGTGCTCAAAAAAAGATCAAGTTACTCATTGAAAGTTTCTGGCATTTTGTCAATGAGGAAAGGATCATGCAATAATATGCAAATATCATTTAGTAGTCAGGATAACAAGATTTAAAGAACCAGGTTTCAGGGGTTCCAAATCTGACTCTATTTATTACTCACCAGTTCTATGATCTAGGACAAATTGCTGTATTTCTCTGAGTTTATCTCTCCTCATCTGTAAAATAAGAACAATAATAGTATTTTTCTCATAAGATTTTTGTGAGGTTTAAATGAGTTAATTGCATAAAGCTGTTAGGAAAATGGCTGAGCACAGAATAAGCACTCCTAGTAGTAAATAAATTAGTTAATGCATGGGTCTGAAAAAGATGGCGAGCACATAATAAGTTCGTAATAAATATTAGCTACTATTATAATCCATTGCATAGACTCTGGTGATAAGAGAACCACAACCGGGCGCCTGGGTGGCTCAGTGGGTTAAAGCCTCTGCTTTCAGCTCAGGTCATGATCTCAGGGTCCCGGGATCAAGGCCCGCATCGGGCTCTCTGCTCAGCAGGGAGCCTGCTTCCCCTTCTCTCTCTGCCTGCCTCTCTGCCTCCTTGTGATCTCTCTCCCGCTGTGAAATAAATAAATAAAATCTTTAAAAAAAAAAAAAAGAGAACCACAACCTAGCTGTTTCTATATGAGGTCCTTTCATTTCAATCTGATGATACAATACAAATGCTCTTGCAATACTGTATTACTTTTGGGTTCATGTCCCTGTCCTTGTTTGCTATCTGTGAGAGGAGCTGCTTTTAACATCTGTGTAGACAAGTTTTCTGGGCACTGCCATAGCACATGTAATTGCATATTTGGCCAGAGTTGGAAAGCAGGTGACTAAGGAATAGTCATGTTAGATAGGAGAAAAAGGCGTTATTGATGATAAGCTAGTGTTTGATCATTGTATTTGAATCTGCTTTAGTCCCAGGTTTAAACTGATTCAGGAAGAAAAACAACCAGAATCAGTATCCTTTGTAGTGCTATGAGAATGTGATCAGTTTCGGTCTGTTGAAAAATACTGTTTGTTTCTTTCTATGGCTTTGACCATAATAATTCACAATTCCAGCATACACAAGTTTGAATCATCTATTTAAATAAAGTAACAGATTTTCAACTGACAAATATCAAAACACTATTCGTGATTCATTACATAAAGTAAAAGAATTTCTACTAATAAATCTACTTTCCAAGGTATGACGATGCTGCCTCTTCCTTTCATTATATTTTATCTCAGTCAGAAATTAAAGAAACTTTTAATGTTTACAGATTGATTCCTGATATTTTAAGGAGTTAGCTGTCCTAAGTCAAGGTAGAACCTAAGGGGTAGAGGCCTTTTCTCAGAGACTTGTGATATAGGTCATACTTCTCTGAGGGGAAGTCATATACAGGAATGCAATAGCAAAAGACTGTATGAGTCCAACTATAACACTTCCTCAGTTCTACCCCCTTGTGGCTTCACTGTCACTCATGCTCAAAAGTAACTGCCAGGAAATGATCCTAAAGAATTTATCCCAATTTTCAGACAGAGCTAGTCCAACCCTAACCGAAGTTTTCACTTAGCGGCACATAATGTTTCTCTAGGGAAGGAGATCACTTGTTGAGGAGGACTGATCACTGAAAATTCTGGTGTGGAAGAAAGAACTCTAACAAGGAATGATGATCCCATACTTCTCTGCATCTGAATAGCTGAATGACCTTGACCAAGTCACATCAAGTTCAGAGGACAGGTTCCTCTCCTGTGTAACAGAGCTAATCATGCACATTCTGCTTAATTCCAAAAGTTATTATGAAAACTGACTGAGGTATTATATGCAAATATTATTTGAACCACATTGTCCTGGTCAAAATTACTGTTGTTAGATCGAGAGCTGTAGAGATATCACAGAGATAGGGTGAAGGCACCCCCCCACTTTTGGTTATCCAAAGAAAATACATGGATATGATGGCAGTTGTTCAATGGTTCGCCTCTCTTAGAGGTTCTACTACTATAAATGATAACAGTAATCTCAAGTGTGTCTTTTGGCCTTACTCAGGTTTCCCCAGACCCCTGCATTCTTAAAGGTCCATAAGTGACATATGTACTCTGACTGATGGTCATTTTTCCCCTTTGACAGCTCTTGATTCCCTCCTCAGTACCTGGTAAAGCCAAAACAAATATAAGCCAAGATTCCCTGTACATTGCCACCCACAAATGTGTTTTTCAGCAACAAATATTGCCAAGGACATTTCCAGAGTAGGATAGAATAGTTATTTTCTGCTGGGGAAGCATAAGATGTGGGTGGAAATAAAGGGGTCTTGCTGAAATGACTTCCAACTTTTGACCTCTGCTTCAGATGTTTTGAAACCTTTTAAATGTGGAGTTTAAACTTTGAATCTCAAATGTTATCCCTGGCACCTGAACTTGGGGTCAAATATCCTTAGGGGTTTTGAAAAGTAAATAGCACTATACAGATGATACCAGTAATTAACTGTTGCCTAACGCCTGAGAGGCAATATAACACTCTGTTTTGTATCAAACACAGCAAGCTACAAGTTCTAGTTCCACCTCACTACTGTCATCTTTAAAATGGGAATAATGACAAACAATAATACTTTCCTTGGAGAACTGTTGTAAGGATTACAAATAATATACATATTGGCACATAATGGACAAATTTTTAAGATAATCCTTATTACATGTTTTCTTTGTATTCTTTTGTTTGTTTATTGTTTCACAACAAATTGTCAAGAAGGAAATTATTATTATCTCCATTTTACAAAAAAGTAAAAAGGTCTGAATTGGGAGATTAGCCAGAGGTCATTTAACATATAAATGGAAGTGGAAATTACTTTTATTCTTCATTAAATATAATTGTAAAGTCTATTAGAAAATGCCTTGCTATGCCATAGATTCAATACTGCTTTTGTTTATCTAATGTTTAGTCTGCATGATATCAATAAACTGGGCATCTCACCAGAGCATCAGAGAGGCAGCTGAGGCATAGTGGTAAGAGGTTAGTTGTTTTGTGATAAAACATCTAGATTCATAGTACTGTCCCTTCCCTGTATCAGCTGACTTTGGACAAATTATTTAATATTTCTGAGCCTAGTTTCTCCCTTTACAAAATAGAGATAACACCTACTCACCTGGTTTCTCGTACAAAAGTATTAATGACTTGTAATGCCAGTGTATCACAATGGGCTCTGAGTTAATTATCATTGTTAGCAGTCAAATAGCAGAAGTGTAGACAAATCTCTTTCTCATACCACTTTTGTAATCTGCCTTCATTTAACATTTTATATCTATAGTGTGGTTAAATGGAACATTTAGAGCTTTCAGTCCCAGTGCCTAGTAGAGTGTCTGGCAAATAGTAGGAGTTCCACACATGTGTTAAACAAATGAAAAATTAATAAATGACAATGCATGAAGAGGGGAATATGGCCTGGTAGAAGATGAAGATTTATAAGACATATATGCAATATCTGGTTATGATAAGTGTTTTTGAAAGAGATAAAAATAGAATGTTATGTAAATTATGATTAATAAATCCAGTAATGCTTCCCAGAGCACTCAATATTTGATCTGAAAAATATGTTGAATCTGGTCATGAGGGAAGGGAAGGAATAACATTTTAGTAAAAGTAAACAGCATGACCCAAAGGTAGGCAGACCTGAGAGTGTAAGATATGTTCAGAGGGAGCCCAGAAAGCCTGATGTGGCTGAAGAGGTAGGTGGTTGATAGGAAAACAGATGGGAGAAAGGGCTACAGAGGAGCATTAGGGCCTAACTGTGACAGACTTCAAAGTCTAGGCTAAGGAACTTGGAGTTGAACCTGCAGGCCAGAGGTCACAGATTGGCAGCCCACAAACTAATTCTTCTCTATAGACATGTTTTTTTGGGGGGTGATGAAAAGAATTGGCTTACATGATGTTTTTAAACTAATTTAATTAGTTGCCAACTTTAAAAAAAATTCAGATTTCACATTAAAATCTAGAATACTGCACTTAAAAATAATGGAAGATCTGAAATACTGAAGCTGCATTCTTGCCTGACAACAACCAGTTGGAGCTAAGTGATAGCTGCCCCTTTTAGATGGGGCATGTACTCTCCAGTTTGCCACAGCCTCCACCACCCTACCCTTTGCGTATCTCATACCAGCTTCTCTTCACTCACTTTTGTAGCTCATGAGGCATTTGGATTTGAAACCTCTGGTGTAAGGGCACCTGGGTGGCTCAATAGATCAGGCTGACTCTTGATTTCGGCTCAGGGTCCTGGTATCTAAGGCTTGCGGCTCCATGCTCAGTTGGGAGTCTGCTCAAGGATACTCTCACCCTCTCTTTCTGCCTCTCCTCCTGTTTATGCTTTCTCTCTCTAAAATAAATAAATATTAACAAAAACCAAAAACCCTGGTATAGACAATTAAAGGTTATAGAGCAGAGGAGCAATGAGAAGAGTTACCCTTTTAGACATAGACATATGATTCTGATTCTGTTGAAGATAGCCTGGAAGAGGGTAGCCACAGGAGGAATTAGGGCTGGATCTGTGGGAAAGGATAAGATGAGTTGGAGGCTCCAACACTGAGAAGTAGGAAAAACATATGAGCTGTGAAAGTAATCCTTTATAACCCTTTAAGTGGAAAAAATATCAAACATCCACAAATCAGCAGAGAGAACTCTGAGGGTTTATTCATAAGCTCCACTCCTCATTTCTAATGCAACTCAAATGTTTTTAGATGATTCTTCACTCTCCTTTCTTGACTCTGAATAACTCCCAAAGACAGAGTCCACAGTGTCTTATTTATCAGTGAACACCAGTGCCTAGCACAGAGCCTGGAAAGCAGTAAATGCTTAGTAAATACTCATTCAATACATGAATTGGAGGGATTCTCTACTTTACTTGTAGGTAGAGGAAAGTTTTATTACATTCCTAAGCATGCTGAAACCACAGGGGTTTTTGCAACCCCCTCTCCACCTCCCAAGCCAAACTCCCAGTTTGGAAATAGAATTTTAATTCTGTGGAAATAGAATCCATCCTTTTTTCAACAGGTATTCATTGAGCACTGACCATGTGCCATGTCAAGCTGAGTTTTAAAAACTTGCTGATGAACAAAACTCACATGGTCCATGTTCTCAGGAAGCACACCTACAGTCTGGTGAGGAAAGTAAATTTCAACAGGTAAATGCATAATTAATATTAACTGTATTTGTGAGAAGTCCTCCAAAAGAAAAGAATACTAGGTACTATTAAAACATATTAAAAGGTGGGTAAATGAGGAACCTGAGCTAGCCTTGGGGGTCCAGGAAGTCTTCCTGGAAATTCTGTATGCATAGGCATTAACTAATGAACAGGGAAAAGGATAAACCAGCATTTCACGTACAGGGAACAGCATATGCAAAGGCAGGGGGGAATGTCAGGCATTTGAGGAATTCTGAATAAAAGCAAGTGTGAGTGGAGTTCACAAAGCAAAAGGAAAAAAGGTAGAGAGATATTAATCACATAGATTTGATGTTTAAAGATTTGGATGTTTGTACTAAGAACAATGGAAAGTCAGATACAGAGTTTAAATAGAAGAATAATATGACCAGATTCAATTTTTAAAAAAGAACCCTCTACACAAACATATGTTAAACCATGATTATTAACTGAGGTCTAGCAATTAAGAGGAAAAAGGATAGTTTCTTTTTTCAAAAATGGTGCTGAAAAAATAGGATATCTATATACAAAAGAAGTGGATATCCATATATAAAACTTAACTCATAATGAATCATAGACCTAAATA
Organism: Ailurus styani; assembly: GCA_002007465.1. Classification (NCBI taxonomy): domain Eukaryota; kingdom Metazoa; phylum Chordata; class Mammalia; order Carnivora; family Ailuridae; genus Ailurus; species Ailurus styani. The sequence continues at coordinate 66,218 of LNAC01000978.1, forward strand.
AATGTAAAACCGAAAACTATACAGCTTCTAGAAATCAAGACACAAGTTTTTAAAACACAGTTTGAGATCTTGGGTTAAAAATTTTTCTTAGATCTGACACCAAAGGCATAATACATAAATGAACAAATTGATACAATAGACTTCATCAAAATTAAATATATTTTTTGCCCTTAAAAATGTCTTGGTAAGACAATGAAGACAAACTACTAACTGAAAGAAAATACTAGTGAGTCTTATTTCTGATAATGAATTTGTAACCACAATATATAAACTAACCTAAAAACTCCATAATGGAATACAGGCAGCACAATTTGGAGAATCGGCAAAAAATTTGAGTAGAGTCCTCATCAAAGAAAATATACAAATGGCAAAAAAGCATATGAAAAATACTTTATGGGCACCTGGGTGGCTCAGTGGGTTAAAGCCTCTGCTTTCGGCTCAGGTCATGATCTCAGGGTCCTGGGATCGAGGCCCGCATCCGGCTCTCTGCTCAGCAGGGAGCCTGCTTCCTCCTCTCTGCCTACCTCTCTGCCTGCTTGTGATCTCTCTCTGTGTGTCAAATAAATAAATAAAATCTTTAAAAAAAAAAGAAAAATACTTTATAACATTATTCATTGGAGAAATGAAAATTAAATGAGAAACACCTACACGTTAAATCAGAAGGACTGAATATACCAAGTGTTGGTAAGGGTATGGAAGAACTGCTGGTAAGAATGTAATATGGTGGGGCGCCTGGGTGGCTCAGTTGGTTAAGCAACTGCCTTCGGCTCAGGTCATAATCCTGGAGTCCCAGGATCAAGTCCCGCATTGGGCTCCCAGCTCCATGGGGGGTCTGCTTCTCCCTCTGACCTTCTCTCTTCTCATGCTCTCTCTTACTCTCTCTCAAATAAATAAATATATAAAATCTTAAAAAAAAAAGAATGTAAGATGGTACAATCACTTTGAAAGGCAGTTTGGCAATTTCTCAAAAGCATGACTATACACCTACTCTGAAACCCACTCAATCCACTATTAATGTGTAGTCAAGATAAATGAAAGCATATGTCCACATAAAAACATGTATATATATTCATAGTCACTTTATCAGTAATAACCAAAAAATTTAAAGAGCCCAAATGCCATCAACAAGTGAATGGACATACAAACTGGTATAGCTATACAATAGAATATTACTTAGCAATAAAGTAGAAAAATCTACTGATATACATAAGATGTTGAGTGAAAGATGTCAGAACAAAAAATTTAAAAAGTTGATTCCATTGATATGAATTTTGAAAAATGAAAACTAATTTATAGTAACAGAAAAGCAAATCATTGACTGCCAGGAGTGTGGGGAAGAGTACAGAAATTCAAAAAAGGCACAGAAGAAACTTTTGGGATGATGGGTATTTTCACTATCTTGATTAGGTGATGATTTCACGAGTATATGCATATGCCCAAAGTTATCAATTTGTACAACTTTAAATATGTGTAGTTTATTGTATGTCAATAATACCTTAATTATGTTGTTTTTAAAAATCCCTCTGGAATAGAAACCACAGACATAGACCCACATATAATTAATCAACCAATTATTGACAAAGGAGCAATGGCAATACAATGAGGCAAATATAGTTTTTTCAACAAATAGTGCTGGAACACAATGAGTCTAGATAGACCTTACACACTTCACAAAAATTTAACTCAAAATGGATCGCAGATCTAAATGTAAAATGCAAAACTACCCTAAAAGATAATTTAGGAGAAAGCCTAGATGACGTTGGGTGTGGTGATGACTTTTTAGATACAATACCAAAGGCAAAGTCCATGAAAAAGGGGATTGATAAAGTGGACTTGATTAAAATTAAAAACTTCTGCTCTGTGAAAGACAATGTTAACAGAATGAGAAAACAAGTACAGACTGAGATAAAATATTTGCAAAAGACACACCAATAAAGGACTGTAATCCAAAATATACAAAGATCTCTTAAAATTCAACAATAAGAAAATAAACAGCCAGATTAAAAAATGGGCCAAAGTCTTTAACAGACACCTCACCAAAGAAAATATTCAATGGCAAATAAGTATGAAAACATACATTTCATAGCATATGTCATTAGGGAAATTCAAATTAAAACAATGAGATACCACTACCAGAACTACCAAAATTTGGAGCACTGACAATACCAAATACTGGAACAACAGGAACTCTCATTCATTGCTGGTGGGAATGCAGAATGGTATAGCTACTTGGGAAGATATTTTGGTGGTTTATTACAAAACTAAACTTACTTTTACTATATGATCCAGGAATCATGCTCCTTGGTATTTACCCAAGGGAGTTGAAAATTTATGTCCACACAAAAACCTACACACAATACTCATAGGAACTTTATTCATAATTGCCAAAACTTGGAAGCAGCCAAGATATACTTCAGTAGATGACTGGATGAATAACTGTGGTATGTCCAGACAATGGAATATTATTTGATACTAAAAAGAAATGAGCCATCAAGTTGTGAAAAAACAAGGAGGAAACTTAAATGCATATTTCTAAGTGAAAGAAGCCGATCTGAAAGGTCACATATCGTATGATTCTAGCAATTTGACATTCTGGGAAGGGTAAAACTATGAAGACAGTATAAAGATCAATGGTGGCCAGGGAGTGGTGGGGAGAATAAATATTTGGAGACAGGATTTTTAGAGCAGTGAAAATTACACAATGGGCAGTGCCATTATACAATTGTTCAATCCCACAGAATGTACAACACCAAGAGTTAACCCTAATGTAAACTATGGACTTCAGGTGATTTATAATGTATCAATGTAAGTTCATCAGTTGTTACAAATACAGTGTTGTGGTGGGGGTTGATCATGGGGGAAGCTATGCATGTGTGAATGCAGGAGGCATATGGGAAATCACTGTGCCTTTCTTTTAGCTTTGTTGTGAATCTTAACCTACACTAAAAAAATAAGTCTTAATTTTAAAAATCCCTCTGGCTGTTCAGTGCAGAACTGACTCCAGGTAAGTAAGAGTGAAAAAGACATAGACTATATACAGTGATCCAGGTGAGAAAGGGGAGTGCCTTGAACTAGGTTGGCAGTAACAGAGATGAAGAAAACTGGGCAGATTTGTGAGATATTTAGGAAATAAAACCTACAGGAGTTGGGAGGCTGTCTACCATTTTTCAAAGATCAGTTCATCCTGGCTTTCCAAAGCCAGGAGCTAGGAAAAATTGCATTAATAAAACTCTCTTGACATTGCAGAGGAAGCCAATGGCAAAAACTTAACCTCTCCTCAAATTTCCTGAAAGGACGTCACTGGTTGCTAATTTGGTTGCTAAGAAACTACAAAGAAAAAGGAGAAGAAGAAGAAAAAAAGATGGTACAAGCATATAATTTATGTAATATTCAACAGTGTCTCGATCTTTTTAAAGCTGTGGAAAGAAAATGAGATAAGAAGGAAGATCAGAGTTTAAAATTCAGAGTAAAGTAGATCACCTATTATGTTCATAGTGATTAGCCTTTCCTGACAATGATATAAATGTTGATAGCACCCCTTTTAAAAATAAAACATAACAATGTGATTCTTTAGATTTGTGAGTGCTTTCCTGTTTACTATCATCTTCTCTAACTACTACTTCAGTCTTCTAAGGTAGGAATTATTGGGCATAATTTTCTGATGAAAAAACTCTGAAGACCATTTTGGCATTGTAGAAACAACATGAACTTTGGAATCCTTAGACCTGGTTTAAATGTCTATCAGGCTGCCATTTATTTAATGGGCAATTTCAGAGAATTATTTCACAACTTAATTTTTTAAGGCTTCTTTACCTCTATCCATTGGTCATTTCACTACCATTAGCATCCCCTCCATGTACCCACCCTCTGTTGGGTGTAAATAAGAAGAAAATTCAAGTCAGTCACAGCACTCTAAATTGTCAGTGTCAGAAAGACCATGTAGTCCAGCCTTTACCTTCTGCTATCCCCATTTCATAAAATAAGAAATTGAAGCTGAGGAATTGGAAGAGATTCATTGTCAGTCTATAGACAGTTCTCCTGTCTCTGAGACCTATGTTATTTTCATTCTACTTTCTCACCAGCTCAACTGACTGAATTCCCTTTGAGCAAACCTAGTTAAAAGATTTGGTGGAACTAGAGGTTGTGATGACTATTCAAATAAAGTTTTCAAAGTATCTGTGCATTTCAATTACATATTCCTGCTCCCTATTATAATGGGGAAAATTAGCCTTATTACAATTTGACATGTCTAAGAATAAGGCTGCTTCTTTACCAGAAGGGGTGATTTGTGAGATTCCCCACTAATCAGGGCAGGGTTGGGTATATTTGGAATATATCCAGGCAAGGCTGAAGCCATTAAAATACCAAGGGATAATTTTCACCACCTCAGGTAAAAAGCTTCTTAGGCCTTTGCATTCTGGAAGATTCATTTATAGCTCTTGCCCAAATGCCCTTGACATTGATTAATTTAGCTAAAAGAGCAATGATATGGAAGACTAGTTTAGGTTCTACTAATGTGGAACATAGAACAAATAATGTCCTTGTTTCAATGTCTTCATCTGGAAAATAGAGCTGATCATACCCATTCTTCCCTGCCTTTAGGATCAAGTTACCTCCTTTGGTCAGAGTAAGTAAATGCCCATGACACTTGCTATGAACAAGATAAGTCTCTGTAGAAGCCTGTAAATAGTAGAAGAGATTCACACAAAAATCTCCACCAGCATTCTGAGAGAGAGAGACCCTGCCCAAAACTAGAGGTGTAAGAAATTTAAAGGTTAGGGAGGCCAAGGGCCCCTGCTAGCACAAAGGGAAACCTCTTTTTCCATAGGTCTACCCTGCCACTTCCACTCTTCCATCCCCATCTGCTTCTCCATCTTTATGGAAAGACTATGGTACCTCCTCCATAAAGGAGTAATTGCAATATCCTACTTCACCCCCACTCCTGGCAGTCCACCAAGAGGAAGGAAAGCGGTCCCCTGTAGTTTCCATTCCTTGAATACTGCAGTTTTCAAGCTTAAAATATGCAAGGCAACTTCGAAAAGCAAGTGTCTATAAAAGCAAAGGGTTGCAAAACCCTGGACAAAATCGAGGTCCTTGTGTACATGACCAACGTTTTTTGGTGTTTGTGTGTTTGTCTGCTTATCTGGGTGATTTTCCCTTTGCACGCCTGGATAGATGAGAAGTGCATGTTTAGAGGCAATTAGAGAGGAAAACGGGAGGAGAAGAGGGTAGAAATGACCTCTGATTATTAGGCAGAGGGTTCCTAGAGCAACTGGCATCATGCCACAAAGCCCTATCTGCCCCTGCAGAGAAATTTGAAAGGTTTCAGCAAGTATCAGCGGCCTTGGCCATAGCTTCTTCTTCAGTTTGTAGGAGACCCTCCTGTCTGGGCTTCTGTCTGCTTTGAACATATAGTCCTTCTCACACACACTGGTATTCCTATCGCCCCTACCTACTCCCCCCTCCCCCAACAAGCAGAGTCTGTTTTGAGATTGGACTTCTGAACCAAATCTCTAAGTGCTGACCTTCAGGAGCTCCCCTTAGCCCTGTCTTCAAAATAAAGCTCCGGGTTAAAGCTTCAGCTCTGGCACCTAAAGCCTGGTCCCAGAAAGTAAAAGGTATTCAGGGAACTAGGGCCCTCCTGGGCTACAGCAATCCACTCCTGCCTTCACCCAAGCTGCGCCAGCACTCATTTCTCCAAAGCTACCCGGCGTAAGCGTGCTGTGAGGGGAGGGGAGAAAAGAAAAAGGGAGGGGAAGGAGAAAGGAGGTGGGAAGGCAAGGAGGCCGGCCCGGCGGGGGCGGGACCGGACTAGCAAACTGTTGCATTTGCTCTCCACCTCCCAGCGCCCCTTCCGATATCCCAAGGAGCCAGCGTGCCGGGAGAGCTAGAGGGTCCGGAGCAAACCCGGAGGCAGAAGAGGCAACAGAGGAAAGCGACCTAGCTAGCCGCTCCAGTGCCGGACAGGAGCTGAAGGGACGTACCGCGTCAACACAAGCTGGGCTCCGGCGACAGTGAACGCTTCTTGCAGTGCAACGGCTTGAAGCCGCCGCCCCAGAGCTGCCCTTTCCTCTTCGGTGAAGTTTTTAAAAGCAGCTAGAGACTCGGAGGAAGCGAGGAAAGTGCCGGGTAGGACTGAGGGCTGCCTTTGTCCTTCTCCCCTCCACCCCGCCCCCCCCGCCCCCAGGTCTCCTC
>LNAC01000978.1:72495-98552 GCA_002007465.1 Ailurus styani
CCCCCGCCCCCAGTCGGCCCAGCGCGGCCGCCCGAGTTTGCAGAGAGGTAACTCCCTTTGGCTGAGAACAGGCGAGCTAGCTGCACGTTGCAAAGACGGCTCTAGGGAGCCAGGCAACCAGTGAGCTGCTTCAGCACTGCAGCTGGGACCCCGCTAGTTAGGTGGTACGCGGGGCGGGCCCCCAGGTTCCCCTCATTCCCTTTCCATCCCCTTTTGCACGCAGCACCCCTCCCCCCCGTTTGCAGGACCATAGACCAAACAATGAAAGGGCAGAGGGCAGTGAGGCTTCAGTAGACGATTAAAAACAAAAACAAAAACAACTGAACCGAACAAAACAAACTCTCAAACCCAAAATAAAACAAAAAGAGAATAACCTGGTTCCTATTTGCACCTGCTTCAGTGGACACTGAATTTGGAAGGCAGAGGGTTTTCCTTGTTTTTGTTTGTTTCCTTCGAGACTTGGGCATCTCTTGACTCTACTCTCCCAATATTTCAGGAACAGACCGTGAGCCTAGCAGGGCAGATCGTATCCAGTGCTTGATTCCAGTGAAGGAGACTTCGAGGTTGTCAGAGTGCTCTTGCGTGGTTATTCCTGCAAGTTTCCTTCCCAGGAGCTTCCCGCAGGTGGGCAATTAGCTGCAGCGACTACCGCACCGCAGCCTGTTGAACTCTTCTCAGCTAGAGAAGGGGAAACGGGATAAAGGAATTAGGTGGGAGAGTCAGCCAAGCTCAAGGATGGAGGTACATTTAGGGCTAGGGAGGGTCTATCCCCGGCCGCCGTCCAAGACCTATCGAGGAGCTTTCCAGAACCTGTTCCAGAGCGTGCGTGAAGTGATCCAGAACCCGGGGCCCCGGCACCCTGAGGCCGCGAGCGCAGCACCTCCCGGCGCCCATTTGCAGCAGCAGCAGGAGACCAGTCCTCGGCAGCAGCAGCAGCAGCAGCAACAGCAGCAGGGTGACGATGGCTCTCCCCAAGCCCAGAGCAGAGGCCCCACAGGTTACCTGGCCCTGGACGAGGAACAGCAGCCTTCCCAACAGCAGTCAGCCCCCAAGGGCCATTCAGAGAGCGGCTGCATTCCAGAGCCTGGAGCTGCTTCAGCCACCAGCAAGGGACTGCAGCAGCAGCAGCCAGCACCACCGGACGAGGATGACTCAGCTGCCCCATCCACATTGTCCCTGCTGGGCCCCACTTTCCCGGGATTAAGTAGCTGTTCCACCGATCTTAAAGACATCCTGAGCGAGGCCGGCACCATGCAACTCCTGCAGCAGCAGCAGGAGGTAGTATCCGAAGGTAGCAGCGGGAGAGCGAGGGAGGCCGCTGGTGTTCCCACCTCCTCCAAGGACAGTTACCTAGGGGGCAGTTCGACCATCTCGGACAGCGCCAAGGAGTTGTGTAAGGCAGTGTCGGTGTCCATGGGCTTGGGTGTGGAGACATTGGAGCATCTGAGTCCTGGGGAACAGCTTCGGGGGGATTGCATGTATGCCCCGCTCCTGGGAGGTCTACCCGCGGTACGTCCTTGCGCCCCGCTGGCCGAATGCAAAGGTTCTCTGCTGGATGACGGCCCAGGCAAGGGCACCGAAGAAACTGCTGAGTATTCTCCTTTCAAGGCAGGTTATGCCAAAGGGTTGGATGGCGACAGTCTGGGATGTTCTGGCACCAGTGAAGCAGGGAGCTCGGGAACACTTGAGCTGCCATCCACCCTTTCTCTCTACAAGTCTGGAGCACTAGATGAAACGGCCGCTTATCAGAGTCGCGACTACTACAACTTTCCGCTCGCCCTAGCCGGGCCGCCGCCCCCTCCGCCACCTCCCCATCCTCACGCCCGCATCAAGCTGGAAACCCCGCTGGACTACGGCAGCGCCTGGGCGGCTGCGGCGGCACAATGCCGTTATGGGGATCTGTCGAGCCTGCATGGCGGGGGTGCAGGGGGACCCGGCTCAGGCTCACCCTCGGCCACCGCCTCCACTTCCTGGCACACTCTCTTCACAGCAGAAGAAGGCCAGCTGTATGGGCCCTGCGGCGGGAGCGGAGGCGGCAGCACTGGCGAGGCAGGGTCTGTAGCCCCCTATGGCTACGCTCGGACACCTCAGGGGTTGGCAGGCCAAGAAGGTGACTTCCCTCCACCTGATGTGTGGTATTCCGGCGGTGTGGTGAGCAGAGTGCCCTATCCAAATCCCAGCTGTGTCAAAAGCGAGATGGGCCCCTGGATGGAGAGCTACTCCGGACCCTATGGGGACATGCGGTAAGTTTCTCCTCCTAGACATGTCTTTGAATGTAGAGTTAGTAGGCTTCTGGGGTTTCTCTCCTCTCCTACCTACGGGAACACTCTATCCCTGTGAGATCTCAACAGTGTTCTGTATAAAAAAAGGCCGTCCTAAATCTGGAGCTTTCTGGGTATTCCTAGCCTGTCAAAGATAAGACCATTGTGCTCTGAACCCTCACTGTGTGCCCCAGTCCCCATCACTGAGGGCCCTGGGTGCTGGTGTGTGCCCTTCCAGATACCTTAACAACACTTCCCTCACCTTTAGCCCCTTAAAATCCTCAGTACCTCATGGTGCTCCATGTCCCAAAGGCTCCAAACTGAAATCCAAGAGCCACCTTCAGAAATAAAGCTCTTAAGCCCTCCTGTACTTTTTCCCCTCCCTCTTCCCAAATCTGAAGACCTGGACCAGAAATATGGGCAGTCTCATCTCTTAGAGTGTGTTAGGGTTTGCCTTCCAGCCTGTGGCCCGTCTTGGCAGGTTAAAGGCAAAAAGATTGGCTCCAATTTTTCTCAGTCCGCCTCCTCCAAAGAGATAAAATGGAGGTGCCCGGTTAATGGAAGAAGGTCTGAGTTCTCTGGGTTCTGAGGGCCTCTGTGTGAAGACAGGGTGAAGTTCATTCGCTGGCAACAATTGAGGACTTGCCCCAGGGCTGGAAGTCAGCAGAGAAAATCCAACCAACGGGCAGTAGAGCAAGCAAAAGTAGAGGAAAAGGAGAGGACAACTTCGACGGTAAACACCGGGCAGTATTTACTCTAACAGGTTGACCATGTTGGAAGTAGCTGCTTGAGTCGGTTTTCTGTTGTAAAGTATTTATTTTCTCTATGGAGTACAGCAGATCCACAGTCCCCTACTTCAGGTTTGCTTCAGATCCATAAAAGAGGAGAATGTTCTTTTAATGAATAATTTAGCCAGGCTTAAGTCTGACTTATAAAGTGTTGGAAATTTTTTTAAAAGAATTTCCTGCTATTCCAATGTGCTCAGAAATTGCTTTTGGGAGGGAGGAGTGAGACTCTTCAATATGTTCCTTCATTTTTAAGAATATGCTTGCATTTTTTTTTATTAAAGTGAAGTTGCCATACGGTGTTATATAAGATGTGGCTGCATTTTGAAACATGAGCTGCTACCTCTAACAAACTTAGTAAGAACTGTTAGGGACCTATGAGCCATAATTTTGCCCATGAGTTTTAATTAGGATATGAGGAAAGTGGTGATCGGTTTCACCTTGCTTATTAAAAATTCTTCCCATATTTGTTGAGCTTCTTGGAGATTATGTTGAAGATTCTCCCCGCCCCCAAACAAAGATATTAGTCTATCTCAGTGAGGGAAGGAATACTGACCAAGGAACTAACTCTGCAGGTGTGCTGGGTACTTATGTCCCCTTGGAGTTGTGTCTCGTTATGTTTTGCTTTAGCTGTTTTGTTTTATCCGTGACTTTTCCAAAATTTCTTTGTTAGCTTTAGCATCTTTTGGGAACTTAAATCCAACAGTTTGCCTCCTTTCACTGATGCTTTTGTTCTTGGAAGTTTGATAGAATAGTATTAGGACAGAAAGAGGATAGGATTTCATAAAACATTTTCTTGGGGGGCTATTGAAGAAACAGCTTCTTACCAGTCTTTACATCCAAGTATTAGATTTTAAGTGCTTAGCTTATAAGATTTTCAAAGAGTTTATTTATATCATCAAAATGTTTTCCAGTTTGTTTTTTTAATTATATTTGCAATGTGGTTATACGGTGGAATAAAAGGTTTTCTTCATTTGATAAGAACAGATTTACTTAGTAGGGTTAATTTTTTCCCCCTAGGATTGTTGCTAGACAGTTCTATGATGAACTTTTTTGAGGCATCATGTCTCAGGTGCTTCTTGACATAACCATGATGCTAAACTGGAACCTTCTGTCTTCTGCACACCCTCTCCAACAATTAACTCATTAATAGGGAGGAAATGAACAATTTCACATTTTTGTTAAGGGATGTTTCTTTGAAAATATAACCTGAGATTTTTCAGAAACTAGCTATGGGAAGCAAAAAGTTCTTCCCATCAGGTGTGCAGTAAGCTAGGTTATTTTATCCCAGGTCTTTGTGAGAATATTTCTCTGTTAGAAATACCTGCTTAAATTAATGACCTTAACTAGTGGGAATTTAGCAGTACCCAAAGAAAGTAAAAGATTATTAATCTTTCCCAGTTTGTGGTTACAGCACTGGCTATGAGAGTCTAGTGAAAGGGAAAACTGGCATTCCTGTCTTGTGGGTTGATGGAGAATTTTCATTTCTAGGATATAGGAAATCGTTGAGTCAGTTTTTTCAAAATTTATCATTCATCAGGATGCAACCAACCCGAATCTAAAAGTTGACATTTCTTACTTTATCTTTTTTTTCCCTCCCTTTGTTGGGCACAGTTTGGTGAAAGGCAAGGGAATTTTTTAAGCCAAAGCCAGAACTTACACCCTGTCTGTATTGCATGCCTTGTGAGTTAAATTTGAGTTAAAAAATCTAAAAATTCTAGAGGCTTCCAATAATGTTGGATTCGTCGGTTAACTTTAGTTACCTTTGGAATAACTCTATGTTCTTATAGATCTACAATGTTTCTGCTCAGAGAGGCCAAAGGAGAGAATCTGAAGGTGGTCCTTTAAAACAAAACAAAGCAAAAACGAACAGCAACAACTTAGTCTAGCATGTGATTTGAACAGAAGGAATAATAAAAAGTGATGGGGCTCGTGTACAACCCTGTTGATATTTAATGGAGCTGTCTTCTTTCAGAGATCAAACAAGACTACAACTTCGTTAATTGACCACCTGTGCACTTGACAGAACTAAGACCTTTTATATTCCAGCAAGCAGCACAATACTATGAAAAATATTTTTGAGAGTTGAGGCCCAAGGAAGACAGTGCCAGAATAAGAGTTGGGATTTAGATTAATTATCCGAATGCAAAAAGAACATTTTAATTTTTCTCTTGGTAATGTGTTCTGATCTTTATATTGGTAATATTTTTGTAGTGCTTTCAGATCGGTAAATCCTTTTTTTTTGGCTTAGTTATTTAAAAAGAAGGCATTTTATTAATCCCTTTCCAACTCCTCTCCCCCTCTTCATTTACCAAACAAGTTTTTATGACTATTTTGCAAGGAGCAGTTTATTTTCTAACGCAGAATTTTGCTTTGGGACCAAGATAGTCTGACGCTTTCTGTCCATAGTCCTTGAGAGTCAGTATGTTGGAAAGAAGCATCTTTTCTTCATCGTCAGCAAATAACTAGTACATTATGTTTGGGTACCAGTGATCAGAACCAGAGGACAAAGTAGCCACACTGGGTAGTATCCCATTTGGAAATAGGTGCAAGATGTACTGATGGAAGGCTTCTCTTTGCTGTTCACAGAGTATCTTTTAGCTCGGCCAAAGGTTAGCATCAGTAAAAGATATTTTCCAAGAAGCTTGTAGCCTTCCAATTGCAGGGTCACTTTGGGGCACTTTCTTGCCAGTGCTAATTTTACCTCATCAGACTTCCATTCTTTGCATTGTAAACTTTGATATAATGTACTGAATTTGTAGGCGCATTTAATTTTCTTTTTTAAGTGTTCTTCTTCCCTGTAATAATTTTCTCCCATGATGTACATATACATATTTAAAACAATGAATCCTTAGAATTCCAACTCTTACTTGTACTCTGACTGCTCTTGGTGGGATTATGAGTTGCAGTTGGGGACTGGACAGTTTTGTTATTTTTTTTTTCCATGGTTGTATCAAGATCACCAGTTTCATTTGGAAGTCTGCTCAAACAGGGAACAGAATGTAGGCTAGGTGTGGCAAGTAAGGGACTTATTTTATAACCAAACCTGAAATCATGATTCTGAAAAATGAAAAGCAAACAAAAATCAAGTTTTGTGAGGTTGGTCAGAGAGGGAAAAGAAACCTCTCCCCACCCCCTACCTCCACCATTTTCTCTTTGTCTGCAGCTTCCTCAAATGCTGCCTGTCCCGGATTTTCTTTCATTTCTCTCCTTTCATGCTTTTAACTAAATGGAAAGATAGACACTTCTTTCTACTTTTCGGGATATTTTCCTCATTACACCTGTGGCATGCCCCTAAAGAGTTTTTTTGTTTTGTTTTGTTTTGTTTTTAAATCTGGAGAGTAACCGATCAGATCAACCCCAGCACCTCTCTTTTAAGGCTAGATGACTTAAGGGGAGTGCAAAATTAATAGCTGGGCTTTTTTTTACTTCAGGTTAGAGCCTGATTCAACAGTTGCTGAGGAAGCTGAACTAGATGGCTTGAGGACCTGGTGATTTAATGAAGTATTTTGCCAGCTGCTGTCTCTCTCTTTTAATCTCTGTCTCTGTTTACTTGCCATTTTGGCAACCTTTTCTCAAAGCCTGAAAATAACTGGATCCTCACTGAGACTGTGCTGGGTCAGGCCTCTACCACACTTTAACATGCAATACTACCTCAGACTTCCCCTACCAGCATTCCATCAGGTTCTGAAATATTGAATTCAGAGTTAAGTTATCCTCATCTTAAACACAAAGTTGATTTTTTTCAGTCCTTGTAATGTTCTCTACAGTTACCAGTATTGGTTGGCATTTGTCATATTGAAGAGAATTATGAAATTTCATATTTATAGAACCCTTTTCAAAGAAAAGACCCAGTGACTTATAGTTTACTGGCTAACATGTAAGTTTGAATAGGCCAAGAGGATGCTTAGTGAACAAGCCTTTGCTCCTTGAGGGTATAGACATAGCTGAGTTTTCTATAACATTTGTTTACCATGTGGAGAAACCTCTCCAGAGCAGCACTTACCAGCTTTTTTTGTATAAGCTGCCTGCCTGATAGATGTTTTAGATTATTGCTCAGTAAGGGCTACTTTCAGTGACTATTGCAGGGAAATGATAGGACTGAATTATGCACAATCCCTTGCACACTCATGGGTGCTGCCACCCTTTCTCAAACCATTTCCTGCTGCCAACCTGCAGACCACAATAGGGTTGAGAGTGGCTCATCCAGATAAGCCTATAGCTCTAAAATGCTGGTTACTTGAGAATGCTGCCAATTTAGATCAGGCAGTACCTGAATTTTATTTTTTTTAGTAACAGCTTTATTGAAACATTATTCATTCTCATCCTTTAAAAGTGTGCTGTTCAGGATGCCTGGGTGGCTGTCAGTTAAACATCTGCTTTCAGCTCAGGTCATGATCCCAGGGTCTTGGGATCCAGCCCAACCTCAGGCTCCCTGCTCAGCGAGGAGCCAGCTTCTCCCTCTGTCCCTGCCCCCCCTCAAGCTCACTCTCTCTCAAATAAATAAATACAGTATTTCTTTTTTTTTAAAGATTTATTTATTTGACAGAGAGAGAGAGATCACAAGTAGGCAGAGAGAGAGAGGAGGAAGCAGGCTCCCTGCTGAGCAGGGAGCCCGATGTGGGCCTTGATCCCAGGACCCTGAGATCATGACCTGAGCCGAAGGCAGAGGCTTTAACCCACTGAGCCACCCAGGCGCCCAATAAATATAGTATTTCAAAAAAATTGTACAGTCCAAAGGTTTTTAGTTTATTAGTATATTCAGAGTTGGGAAACCATCACCACTATTTTAAAATATTTTAATCAAAAAGGTACAAACATCTAATTATAAAATAAATAGCCATAGGGATGATAACATACAGCATGGTGACTATAGTCGATAATACTGTAGTGCATACTTGAAAGTCACTGAAAGAGTAAATCCTAAAAGTTTTAATCACAAAAAAAATTTTTTGTACCTTTGTATGGTGACAGTTGGTAACTAGACATTTGGGGTGATCATTTCACAATGTATACAAATATCGAATCACTATGTTGTACACCTGAAACATAATGTTACATGTCAATTACATCTCCCTAAAAATAAATAAAATAAATGAAAAAAATTAAAATAGAATATTTTAATCACCTAACATCATCCCCCACCCAACCAAACACTGAGCAACTATCAACCACCAATCTACTTTTGCTCTCTCTGGGTTTGCTTATTTTAATACTTCATTTAAACGGCATCATGCCATATGTGATCTTTTGTGACTAGCTTCTTTCATATAGCATAATATTTTCAATGTTCATCCACTTTGAAGCAGGTATCAATATTCTTTTTTATATATATAATCTTTATTCTTTTTTATAACCAAATAATGTTCCATTATATGGATGTATCACATTTTATCTACCTATGCATCAATTGATGAACATTATAGTTGTTTCCACCTTTTGACTTCTATGACTAATACTGCTATGGACATTAATGAAAATTCATACAAATTTTTTGTAGGTGTGTGAACATAATATTTTTAATTCTTTTGGGTACATACGTAAGAATGGAGTTTCAGGATCATATGGTAACTCTGTGTTTGACCTTTTGAGGAATTCCCAAATTGTTTTCATAATTGACTTCACCATTTTACAGTCTCATCAGCAATATATGAGGGTTCCAGTGTTTCTCCATCCTGCCAATACGTGTTGTCTTTTTAATTATATTTGTTCTTAGTGTGTGTGAAGTGCTATCTCAAAATGGTTTATCATTTGCATTTCTTTAATGACCAGTAACATTGCCCATATTTTCATGTCCTTATTGGCTGCTTGTATATTTTCTTTGGAAAAATCTCTATGCAGAAACTTTACTCATTTTTAATTAGATTTTTTGTCTTTTTATTATTGAGTTGTAAGAGATTTTTTTGATGTATTCTGGATACAGGTCCTGTGACAACCTATGATTTGTGAATATCATATTCTGTGAGTTGTCTTTTCATTTTCTTGAAGGTATCCATTGAAGCACAAACATTTTGAATTTTGATAATGTCCAATCTATTGTTTTCTCAGGTGGCTTGTGATTTTGTTGTCATATATAAGAAGGCTCCTGCCTAATCGAAGGTCACAAAGTTTCACACTTAGGTTTCCTTCCTAACTGTTAAGTTTAGGGTTTTGACCAATTTTCAGTTTTTATATAACTCATAAGATGTGAGTAGGGGTCCAGTTTCATTCTTTTGCGATATAGATATCAACAAATGGTGTTGTGATGACAACATGAGGAATCTTTCCTCACTTAACTGTCTTGACACCCTTTGTATAAAATCAGTTGACTATAAACATGAAGTTTTCTTTCTAGACTCTGAATTATATTCCACTGCTTTTTTTTTAGCAGTACCACACTGTCTTAATTACTCTAGGTGCTTAGTAAGTTTTGGAAATGAGGAAGTGTGAGTCCTCCAACTTTGTTCTTTTTAAGGTTGTTCTTTTGGGTTTTCTAGGTCTCTTGAATTTCTGTATGAATTTTAGGATCAGTTTGTCAATTTCTACAAAGAAGCCAGTTGAGAATCTGATAGAGGTTGTATTGAATCTATAGATCAATCTGGGGAGTGCTGCTATCTCAACAATGTTAAATATTCTGATCTGTGACCATGGGATCTTTTCATTTATTTAGCTCTTTTACAACAATGTTCTGTAGTTTTAATAGTATAAATTTTGTACTTTTGTTAGATTTATTCCTAAATATTTTAATTTTTAATGCTCTTCTAAATGAAATCATTTCTTTATATCCCTTTGAAATTGTTCCCTGCCAGTATATAGTGATGGGATTGATTTTTGTATATTGACCTTGTATCCTGCAGCCTTGCTGAAAGTACCTGAGTTCTGATCACCTCTGGGACTTGAGACAGGTTTCTGTTGCTGTACTAAAGTTAAAGCATACTTTGTCTCAGCCTACATGAAGGCCACATAGGGTCACTGTTCTCAATTTTCTTCAGTTGTAAATTGAAATTGGTAATGCCAGCCCTTTTCTGGATGAATAGAAGAATTCTGTAGAATTATCAGGTCTTTAGAGAACAATAGGAAGGAAACCTAATGAGGTTTATGCAGTTAATAGTCTCCTTTTAGTATTTAGATTTGGAAACTATTAGCAAAGAGATGAGGAATTAATAATATTTTCTACACACAAAATTAGCATAAAGAGGTAACAAATGCAAACTAGGCCAAAGAAATAATTAGCTCTTTTTGGCTTATGTTTTAGGTTTGTGTAAACAGCTGGAGTCATAATACTATATTTATTTATATATTATGTGTTGTCCTTTGGATAAAGTAAATGCCGCCACTCTTTCTGGTGTGTATTTCTAGATGAGGAAATGGTTCATTTACTCACATATAAATTGGGCTTCTCTTTGGGGATGGACTCTATAACCATTAAGCAGAGATACAATTTACCTAAAAGGAACTGAACTTTGGCTTCACTAACACTCTAGGCTAAGGGTCATATCTAAATAGCTACAGCTATTGTGTCCTGATAATGGTGCATAAACTGCAGGCCACTGAACAAATGTCCTATCATGACCTGGCTGTCTTTACAGATGACCGTATTAAAGTGATTTTTATAAAGTGTACACATCAATCAAACACTTTTCATTAAGCACTTGCTATATGCCTACCTGTGTTCTATAAGGATGTCAGGGTAAAGAGGACACAATTCAGAAGAATCTTGAGATCACTGCCCTCAAGGAATTTATAACCATTAAAACAACAACAAAAACAAAAAAGAATGATAACACTGTGATGCTGGTATGATGAGATGCTGGATTGTATGGCACAGATTTTTTAAATGTGGGCATTTGAAAAAGAAATGGATCAATGTAGTCTGAGTTGGTCAGCAGTATTACCAGTGGCTGCCTCTTATCCTTTATGGATTAAGTGGGGACATGATTGAACTCTAACAATAGATTATAGGTCTTGATGGATATTTCAAACACCAGGGAGTGGTACCTCTGTAAAGACAATAACGAGTGAACTCAAGTAAGGGGTTGAAATATATTTTTGTTTTTTTCAGAAGTATCACCCCAGTCAAGTTAGTTAATAATTTCTTCCTCAGTTTCTTTGGTTATATTATGGCACGTGCTGGGAACATGTTTTGATATCTTTGACTATACAAGTCTGTAATAATATGAGGAATTAATTAAAATTGAGGGTGCTTTATGGGTCTATTTTTGGTGTGAGAGCTAATGAAGATATCTAATGTGGTGGTTAAATTAAGAATTATTATTCTGCTCTCAGGGTTTCCGTTGATCATGGTGGCTCGCTTTGAGGTTCTGTATAAATGGCATTTCAGGATGTTAGGTAAGGGAGGGAAGTGAGAAGTACAAATCAAACAATTCTGGGAGTAAGGAGGGACACATGAAAACTTTTTTTTAAATAAGGACTTTGTTGAGTTATATGATGCAGTTTTTTGAAATGGCCCACCCTTTTAATCTGGATTCTGTTTTCTGTGGGTTGAATAGATTGTTTGTTTGTGGAAGTGTAGTCCCACTATCTGGCCGCTAGGGGGGACTGCAAGTGTCCTGTGGCAGAAATTCCCTGGGAATGGTTGGCCTCCTTTGTACAGGCTAACTTGAGCCAGAGCCACCTACTATCAGACAATAAATCAGTTATTGTGGTACTTAGTATTTTATCTGGGATGTCCCTTCCCAAAGTGCAGAAAAACATTTTTAGTAACACTGATGCCTTAATACCCTTTCCTGATTGTGAAGCTGGGAGCAGTGACCTTGGATATATTCCAGTAGCATTTTACAGTTAAGATCAGTTTCGTATCCCATTCTTGCTTTTCATCCTCTTTTCTACCCTGTACGTGTAGCCAGGTTTCAGGTATAATACTCTTCCTACTTTTATACTATTGTTGGTTCCACTGTAAATATTATGTTCAGAGAGGTTAGATAACATGTCTAAAGTCAAACAGCTTCAAAGGGACAGAGCTAGGATCTCCATCTCACTCTTTCTTCCTCAAATCAAATGTTCCTTTTTTAAATCCCACATCTCTCTCAAGTCATATATAAGGAGTAGGAGATTTAGAGAGGCAAAGGAACCTTAATTGGTATCAATAATAGAAATGGTAAACTTGTAAGTCTTTTGTGTCTCTTACTTACCAGACTGAGTTTGGTGGATTGGTTTGTATAAGAGTTCCGGGTACAAATAACCTACCACCCTACTTTATAATCTGCATTTATTCAACAAATACTATGGAGCACTTACTATATGCCAAGTTCTATAAAAGACACCAATGATACAACAACGAACAAAGCAGACAAAAATTCTTCCCTTTGTGGAGTTTACAGTGTAGTGAGAGGAGACATAAGTGTCATGAAGAATAGCTTAACAGATTGTGGGAGATAGAGATTCATTGTGGGAGAGACTATTTTATATTTGTTGGTCAGAGAAGGCCTTAATCGGAGAAGGTGATATTTGAGCAGAGGCATGAAGGAAATGAAGAAGTGAGCCACAGAGATATCTGGGGTTAGAATATTCCAGACACAAGCAACCACAAGTACAAATGGCCTGAAATAGGAGCGCATTTGGTGTGATGGAGGCCAGCAGGGAGGCCTGTATGGTTAGTTTAAGTAAATGGAGAGTCAAATGAGATCAGACTTAATGAGAGGCATCACAAGTCTTCATTAGGACTTTGGATTTGGGGCACCTGGGTGGCTCAGTCGTTAAACGTCTGCCTTCAGCTCAAGTCATGGTCTCAGGGTCCTGGGATTGAGGTCCGCATCAGGCTTCCTGCTTGGCAGGGAGTCTGCTTCTCCCTCTTCTGCTCCCCCTGCTTGTGTTCCATCTCTCACTGTGTCTCTCTCTGTCAAATAAATAAATAAAAGCTTTTTTTTAAGGGACTTTGGTTTTTACTCTGAGATGGGGATTCATTGGAGGGTTTTCAGCAGAAAAGTAATATGAATGACTTATATTTTAAAAGAATCCTTCTTCATAACATCTACCACATTTTGATAGTACATGCATTCTTTGTGGAGAAGATACTGTAGGAGCAGGGGGGAATCAGGGAGATGAAACTACCACGGTGACCTAGATGGGAGGTGATGGTGACTTAGACCAGGGCGGTATTGGTGGAAGAGAGAAGTGGCTGGATTCTGGGTTTGTTCTGATGGTAGAGCCAATGGCATTTACTGACAGATTAGATATTCATTATGAGAAAAAGAGAGGAGTCAGGGCTGATTGTCAAATTTTTGATCTGAGCAATTTGAAAAATGTGATTACCATTTACTGAGATGGTGAAGATTATAAGTAAGAGCAGGTATTGTGTGATGCGGGTAGGAATCAAGAGCTTGATTTTGGATTTATAAAGTTTAAGTTATCTGGTAAACATCTGGATGGCTTCCTCTCATTTTTCACGCAGTGTCCTCAGCTTTCCTGCTCTTCAAGATTAATTGGGATTAGTAGATTAATTAGATTAGATTAATTAGATTAAGTTTGACTAGAGATCTTGTAGGCCTTTGGTGCCCTCTCCTCTCTCTGTTTTTTTTTTTAAAGATTTTATTTATTTATTTCACAGCGGGAGAGAGATCACAAGGAGGCAGAGAGGCAGGCAGAGAGAGAGAGAGAGAGAGAGGGGGAAGCAGGCTCCCTGCCAAGCAGAGAGCCTGATGCGGGCCTCGATCCCAGGACCCTGAGATCATGACCTGGGCCGAAAGCAGAGGCTTTAACCCACTGAGCCACCCAGGCGCCCTCCTCTCTCTGTTTTTACTTTATGAAAACCTAGAAAAGGATAGAGGCTTATCCAGAGTGAAACAACAGGCGGGCAATAGAGTTAGAGCCTAAATCCAGTTCTCCTAGATCCCAACTCGTTCTTCTTTTCTCAGTGTTATTCTAAAACCTTATTTGGTGTAGAGAATGAGTCTTTTCTTGTTACCCAAACCTTAAACCTGGTAATTAAACTAAGTAGTGAATAAAAAAAACCAGAACATCATACAAATTGGGTGCTACCTCCAATCAAACCAAAATATTATAATTATGTTTTCACTGAACCATGTAACAAAATAATTTATCACTGAAAAACACAGCAGACTTTTAAAGGCTACTGAACTTTGATCACATCTGGAATATATAGAGAATCTGAACAGAAATGGCCTGAGATGGTAGAATATTATAATTTATGGAACCCAGGATACTATCATGTTCAGCCAGATCATTTTATGGATGAGGTGTCTGAGGCACAGAGGTGGAAAGGAACTTGACCAAAATCACATAAAAAGCTGGTGCCTTTTAGTCATAGCCTGTTCTGAGGGTTAACCATCCATTGCTTCATTAGAAAAGTCTGTATTGGAAAAGTGGCTCCCCACTCAGAACAAATAAGTATAATAATAGCAAAAATAATGGTAGCATTTACCATGTACCAAATTTTGGATTAACTCATTTAATTCTCACAACAACCTTGGTAAATAGGCCCACAGAGGTTAAATAACTTACCCAAAGGTCACACAGCTAGGAAGTAGCAGAGCTTGTGTGCACACCCAGGAAGTCTGGCTTATAACCACAAGGTTCTAACCACTGTGCAATATCAGCAGCTTCTCAGATTAACCAGCCATTACTGCTACCATCCGAAAAGACTGGTTACAGGGATTACCTAACTATGTACTGCCTCTGTTATAGTCTACTGATCCTCACCGAGTAGCTGAGTGCCTGGGGATTGAAGTGGAGGTGGAGGGTCACAAAGAAGGTGGTGGAAAGAAGTTGTTCATTTGTAATAGGACTTGGAAAGAAGAATAATAGGAATTATTAAAAAGGGCCTAGAGTTACTGAGGTGGTTGAAAATCTCAAAGCCAGTATAAACCTGGGCTATTTAGTGCCTGCTTAAATAGGAGGGCTAACAAGTTAAGAAAAACTAAAATACCTAAATATCTGAAGTCAGGAACTGTTTTTATGTGTTAATTCATTTAATCGTCCCTGAGGATTAAACTAACAAAATAACTCCCTGAGGTAGGTGTTATTATCATTCCCATGTTACTGATGAGGAAACAGACACAGAACAATTAAGTAACATACAGACCAAGGTTATAGAACAACTAAGGGGAAGAACCTATATTAGAACCTAGGCAGTTCAACTCTACAGAACTTATATTCCTTTCCAATACATTTAGGGAAAGGGGTACTACTCACACTAAATTTTTTAAAATATAAAACATAGTGCCTGATTTTAAAACGTTGTGTAACTTTTATCCTTATAATACATCCACTTCTTTTATGGGTTCTTAGGAGGAAAGGTTCTTACCAAAGGTCACATGGTGTGTAAGTAGCAAAACCAGAGCTTGAATTTGAGACTCCAGACTGCCAGACTTCTTTGCATTCTCTCACTCTGGCTCTCTTCTCACACAAACTTGTATCCCTGTATTCCTTTTTTCTGTATCAACCTACCCGTTACTTAAAATAATAATAATAATAATAATAATAATAATAACTTTCTGCATCAGCAAGATTGGACCAAGAATGGGGAAAATGATCAGAATCCATATTATTCTAGACATTGGAAAAATGGAACACAAATGTCAGGAAAAAAATGTCAGCCTGTGGAATTTGCCCTAAATAAAAATAACTTCACTGTACACCAAGATGTTACTTTTGTCCTTCTAGGCTCAAATGAGTTGTGCAGGATCCCTAGGAAGACCTGAATGTGTTTGTCAGATAACATTTTTGTACTGTGGAAATAGAAAGAGGCAACTACAAAAGTCTGCTTCTCTCCAGATTTTTTTTAAAGAAAGTGTAATCTTACCACTCACATAAGTGATAACTACTTAGTTATTTCTTTTGAAAGTTGACAGTACATAAAAGAAAGCTTTTCCCAAACCTGTCATATTGGGTCACTTTCTGAAAGCATTGCCTAATTTCTAACTGGATGAAGAGGTTGCATAAACCGAGAGTTGGGAGTAAAGATGGAAACCCTTGATGTTTGATGTTTGGGTGCAGAAAGGATTCCAAAACATGTTTTGGGTTTGTTTACTCTGCCCACTCCTCCTCTCTTTCATCTTTGTTTAAAAATACAAAGGTTAACAAGTGTGTATTCTGTGGAGTTGAAAAGTCTGTTTTATTAGCTTTTTAAATAAAAAAGACTAATTTAGACTGAGACATTTCCGTCATCAACTACCTAATTTTTGACCAAAAATGGTAACCATGCACATATTTTCAGATGCTGTGTAATTTGCTTTGGACACTTGTTGGACCTTGCTGAGGTGCTGGATTGGCTCAAAATATGCCAGGTCAGATGTGGAATTGAGTAGGGTGGGCTCTTCTTCTGGGACATTTCTACTCTTCCGGGATGACCCCATAGTGTCTGGGAAAAACTGCATTACAGTTTTGGAGAATTAGGGTAGTGAAATGATGTATTGTTGTCTCCCAAAGCCTTATCAGTCATTCTTTCTACCTGAGGTCATATCCTCATCACTTCTTACCTGGATTAGTGCAGTGACCTCTTGCCTGCTCTCTCTAGTCCTCCCTGCTGCTCTCTAATTCATATTGTATTCATCCCACCAGGTTAACCTTTTCAAAGTTCATCTATAGTATTATAAGTATTCTTTCATCCATTGACCTATAAGTTCCTTGAGAGTTGAAATTCTAATCTATCTCTTCATTCTCAATACTTAGTACAGAGGAAACCTTGCTACACAGTTAGGTAATATCTGTTTGAAATTGCATCTCCTTCTCCTTTGCTTATAGGTTAAAGTCCAAATTCTTTAAGTCTTGTGTTGAAGGTTTTTCATGGTCTGGCTTATTGTTCCAGCCTCAGGTCCTATAATTCCCTTACGACAATCTTCAGCTCCAGCCAAATGGATCTAGTCACTGTCACCTTAAACCATCCTTACTCCTTTCTTTATTTTTTGAACTTGATGTTTTTCCTGTCATTCCTTTGGCTTTGAAGCTATCCCAATTTTAATACCATCCATTCTTTTAAGCTTAGCTCAAAAACAGTCTCCTATAAGATAAAATTTCTCATCCCCTGACCCATAGAGAAGTGATCCCTATGACATAGTATGGTTGAAACAATGTAGGCTTTACTTTCCTCATCTGTAAACTAACTAGGACTAGAAATTTCTAGTTTCTAAGTTTCAGGGC
This sequence comes from Ailurus styani, assembly GCA_002007465.1. NCBI lineage: Eukaryota > Metazoa > Chordata > Mammalia > Carnivora > Ailuridae > Ailurus > Ailurus styani. The sequence goes on from LNAC01000978.1 coordinate 89,639, forward strand.
AGGAGAGGATCAGATGACATGATGGATGTTAGGTAAAAGTCAGGAGTCAGTGCTTATGCCTTTTAGACGTATCCTTTTTCTCATTCTTCATAGATATGGTACTTAGTTCCTTAAATTATCATAATTATTTGTGTGCATGTTTTATATATCTTCCTAAACTATACCCTCTTTCAGGGTAAAAATTATTTCATGGATATCATTGTGTAAGATACACAAAACACATAGTTTTGCACTTGGCACATAGTAGGTATTCCATAAGTACTAAATTCATTAAGTGATTCTGGGTCAGTAGTATTTTTTTAAAAGATTTTATTTATTTATTTGACACACAGAGAGAGAGATTACAAGTAGGCAGAGAGGCAGGCAGAGAGACAGGGAGAGGAGGAAGCAGGCTTCCTTCCGAGCAGAGAGCCCGATGCGGGCCTTGATCCCAAGACGCGGAGATCATGACCTGAGCCAAAAGCAGAGGCTTTAACCCACTGAGCCACCCAGGCGCCCTCTGGGTCAGTAGTATTAAGTGACTGCCAAAAGAACTGATGGATCATAAGTTCCATTAATAGAAATATGAGATTCAGAATAAAGGAAGTGATAATCTTGCTCAGTTAAATTCTGGTGAGACTGTATTTACAGTTAACTCAGTATTCATGAGGTATCTCCCGTAAAGCATGGAGAAACTGAGATGCCGGGTTGAGTGTGGGAAGAGAGACAGGGAGTAGTAGACATAAATATTGTCTCAATATAACTGAAGGACTGTTATGAAACGTATGAGTTAGATATTTTTCTCTAGTACCCCAGATGGCAAAACCAATGAGGGTAGATTGCCGTTTAGTAAAAAGAAAACATTTTCTCAGAGTAGTTTCACCCTATATCAGAAGTTATAAAGCTGGGCCAGATGAGATTTCTTTGTGCCTGTGTGTATGTATATGAGTTTATCAAATTAGTTAATGGTATTTCACATAAAAATATATATTTCCAGCTTTCAGAATGAAGATCTGGCATCACAGGGCCTATATTCCTGCATGGCAATAACTAGGCAGAAGCAAGGAGCAACTGGTCCTCCAGATGGGGGTGCACTTTCCAGTTTGCCCACACACCAACAATCTGCTTTATTCACTTAAGTTACTTGCTTGACTCTTTTAGGCATTTGAATTTGCCATCCCCGTCAGATCAGGGACCCAGGCAAATGATGAGAGCCTTCCTTACCACAGAGGCTTTTGTTCCTCATAGAGGAGGGACTGAGGGAAAATACAAAGAATACTGCAATCAGAATTAAAACTGACTTTCAGTTCTGGCACAGCCATTTACCTACTGTATGACCTTGGGTGAGTAACTCAACGTTTCTGTGCTCAGCCTCTTTATCTGTGGAACGCTCTACTCACAGTGTCATTGTGTTTATTAAATAAAACAACTTACATAAAGGGCATGTCGCTTAGAAGATACTGAAATATTAGTTCTCTTCTTACTTATCACACCCTTTCTGTCCAACTGACAGTGTTACACAAGTAGTAAATTAACCATTATTGAATGCATTCAGAAAGAAGGTGGACTCGTTTGGGACTATGTATATAGGGCGGAGGTTTGGACTCACAGTAGGTGATTTCCACAGTTAGTTCTTAACAATTTAAAGCCTTTAAGTTACTCCAAAATTCCCATCTTAAGGATTTTAGGCATCTTGTAGAGTTAGGGATTTTTAACAGACAACAGAAAGGCTGAGGGCTCTTGGGAGAGAAGTTGGGGTCAGGGCTAAAGTATAATGTGTAGGGATTCAGGCATAGGCTTTGGCATCTGACAGACCTGGTTTAAATCCTGTCTCTGATAATTATTAACTGTGTGTTCTGGGCCACTTAATCTTTCCTAGTTTCAGTTTCCTCATTTCTAAAATGAAGATACTAATACTTCCTTTGTTGGGTTCTTATGAGGATGAGTGACATAATGAATGTAAAACATTTTGACCAGTACCTGGCCCAGAAAAAAAGCTTGATAAATAGTACCTGTTATTGTTGTTTTATTGTTTTATTGTTATGATTATTATACCAGTCAAGCAGAGCTTGGGAAAATGCACTGTTAGACTCTGAAGTGCATGGGCCTTTCCCCAGGCCACTGCTGCCCATTTCTCTCCTCCACTAAAGCTCCAAGTCTCCAGAATGCTTTGACTGGAATATAAGTGTGAGGTCATTGCAGATAACAGAATGTGATTTGCTTTGGTAATGCATGTTATTAAGTTACTTCCCTCAGCTCAGCTGAAATCTTTCACTAGTTCATGCCTGTTTCAGAGTGCAAGACTGAGCTAGTCTGAAAAGAGAGGGAGAGTGAAAAGACCCTTCCTCTCAGCCAGAGGTCGTGGTCCTCCACAGGGAACAGAGTGACCTGGTACAGTGTCTGGGCCCTTGGTGAGTTTGAGGCCCCTACATTTAAACCAGTCACTCCATCACATACATTGATTCCCCTTCCTCCACAAAATCACTGGGCAGGAATTTACTTGACTCCTTCCATGGCCTGCAACTGTCCCCCTTCTTATTCTTGTGCTCCACAAAGCTGACAAAAGACAATCAGCAGAATAAAAAAAAAAAGTCTTTTAGCATAGAGAGCGCTTCTTAGCAGTGTAAAATTTGTTGGGGACCTCATGTTTACAAGGGAACTCCCTGACTGCCTCTCAATACCCCAAATAGTTTAAAACATTTTTTTAAAACTATGTCTCAGAGCAGCTCCTTGCCTGAGTATTAAAGATCTGCTGAGTCATTGAAGAGCAAGCTGGCCAATCACAAGAGACAAGGACTATACCCCAGTCTTTGGGGGAGTTAAGTTGATAGGTTAAATCTATTTGGCTTCCTCCCATGGGGAAGGACAAGGTGACCCACTTCTAGCCCCCAGGATTCTAGAGAGCCTCTATTAAGACTCCTTGTTCTATCACTTGGTTTCCTCCTCAGTTTATAAGAGAGTAAGAGTGAAAGGGAAGGAGCTCTGGCACCAGTGGGTCAGCTTTCTGGAGTTGTAATGTTCCTACTATTGGTAACTGGGAGTAGAAAGAGAGTGTCAGCTCGATATATTCATTTCCCTTTTTCTTTTTTAGTTTCTGGTCACGTGTATTGTTACCATGGCACTTGCCAGTTGCTGGAAAGTGATACATGTTTTTTTCTACTTTATTCTCCATTGCAGTTCTGAATTTATTAGTGGAGAAATTAGCAGTTAGTAATTGTTCATTGTAGGTACAGGTTGGGGCTTCCTTAGATGCAGTTGTCCCTCTGGTTTTCATCCTCTAAGTCCGTAGTTCCAAAATTTGAAAAAGCCTCAAGCTTCTTCTCGGTCCTGGTTTCTTTGAATTATTTTCAACAGACTCCAAGCCCCTTTCTTTTTCAAGTGTTCTCTTCTTTGTCTGTTTGTTGCTGCCTTCTTTTGTACATTTGCCATCTCCAGTTCCTCAGCCTATCTCCCATGCCATCTCCCTCTCATCAAAATCTTCCTCACTTGGCTGCAGCCACCTCTGGTCAGAGAAGCCAAAGTGAATCCAAAAAGGCTACTTCTTGGATGACTTTAAAAGGTGTTATAAGACCGTTTTAACAGTGGTAGCAGTGACTTGTTCTGGCAGCCAGATCCAGGATCTAAAAGAAATCAGGTAAGCCAAAAGTTGCTCAAAGCCAACAAGAGCCTTCATCCTCTGCCTTCCTTCCTCCTCCCTTATTTTTTTTATTGAGGTACTTGCCATTTAGCATTATGTTTGTTTCAGTGTACAACATAATGATTTGATATTTGTATATCCTTTCCCTTTTGCATTCTCTTTTTAGATGATTTTCAGAAGATATGGAGGCTGGCTTTGTTATAGCCAGTTGATAAGAAAAATAGTGGAGGATTGGAAAATAGGAGTGGAGTCATTGGACCTGCTTGAGATGAAATGATTCCAATTCCTAGGAAGTGTGAAGCACTTGAAAGTTCACCAAGTACTTTCAGGGACATTATCTCTTTTGCTTCCCAAAACCCAACTTAGAGGTAGGCACAGCATGGATCAACATCCCCATTTCACAGAAGAGGAAACTTAAGACAGGAGGCAATTAAGGGACATTCCATGGTAATTTAGACAATAAATGGGGGAACCAGGATTTCGACCATAAATTTTTTTATTGCAGGCCTAATCTTTTTCAAGCTCATTGTCCAGATTAGCTATTGAATAAATGAATGAATGAGTAACTATTTGATTTGGGAACATTATTTCCAACTTTGAGTTAAGGATTTGATCTTTCCTTTGTGGAGCATTTTAATTCTCAGCAATATCAGCCTGGCATACATATCATTCATTAATTCACTCATTCATTCTTTTATTCACTGATACATTTGCTGAGTGCTGACTTTGTACCAGACTTTGTAATGGCTTCTGAGGATACAAAGAGAAATAAGACATCATCTCAGGTCTCAGTGAGCTTACAGACTGGGGAATAACATCTCAATAGCATACATAAAAGCAGCTGCTTATGAAATGGCATTACCAAAATCTCAAGTCATATGCTTCTTGCACAGTGAGTATGGCCCTTCTAAAAGTGGGGATGTCTTTTATTTTGAGTACATGGATATACAGCCTTATGAATAACTGCCTTTCAAGATAATTCTGTGTTCCTAAGAACAGAAGTGAAATGTTTCAGCTTCTGTGCATGTGTGTGTGTGTGGGGGGGTTGAGTGTATGATGATAGATGGGAGCTGGGGGATTGCTAATAGGAGCTATGGGAGACTTAGTTTATCCTAGTGAAGTCCAAACCTGTATATATGTTTTGTAGGGGATCAGGGTGACAAAGATTGCTGAATTAAGAGCTCATCTCAGATTTTTCCAAATAAATGGTCAGTAGATCTAGAGAATCACTATTCCACTTGCTTTGAAAACCTGACACACAAGCCTTTTTCCTAGCATGGGTGAACACATTCTGATCAAATATTCTATTTGTGTGAACATCAACCTCTCAGTGCTAGGTACTGAGTTAGATATTGTCAAGGTATTTTCTTGTTTAATTTAATCCTAGGCAGTTCTTAAAAGTTTCACTTTATAGAAGAGGAACTAAGCTTCAGAGAGGTTAATGATTTGTTCAAGGTCACACAATGAGCAATTTGGTGGATGTGGGATTTAATTTTGATTTTTGACTTTCTGTCCTCTGGCATCTCTGCTGTTTTCACTGTTCTACACCACTTGAGCCTTATTTTTCATACAGGCCATTAAATGTACCCTCCATTAGCCAAAGCCTCTTGCCTCCCTTCAACATTATTCTTCTCTATCATGTTCTTAAGTAATCCTCAGAAAAGATTTTACAACTTTCATGGGTACTGTGGCCCAGAGCCTTAAGCCAGACTCTTAAGTGCCTTGGTTAACTGTAAAATGGAAAATCAAAGTCATAGCTAATTTAGGAAAAAATGAGTTTGGATGTGAATATCCTGGGCAACTTGTCATCTTTATTTTATTTCCTTAGCTTCATAAACTTACCTACAATGTTCTCTGAGAACTGGGAGCAATGAGGATGATGGAGATAAAGGCTTCCTTTCCTTCCTTCCTAAGAGCCCTTCAGCCAAGTGCCACACCCTCTCCTGGTTCCCTATTTTTTGTGCAGACATGAAGGTGGGAGCTAGACATGAGTTCTTTTTAGCCCTGAGTTCATGCCAAGGTTTACTTTCACTCCAGCTGGACTAAAGTGGGAAGAGAAGTTGAAGGACTACCAGGAATATCGTGAGTGAAGAAGACTGGGGTACAGGAATGAGCAGTGACTATACTTAAAATGCCAGGGTATCTGTGTAGACGTTTTTAGCTACTATCTGTGTAACCTTGGACAGGTTACAGTTGTGAGTCAGAATTTCCTCATCTATAAATTAGAACATGAATTCAAATTTTATAGATGAAAGAATGTCTAAAAGTGTTTTGTAAACTTAGGGCTTATAGATTTAAAGTATTGCTATTTTATGATTGCAAAGTAAATGCTACAGTTCAGTGATGAAACCTTTTCCTGTTTTTCCTGAAAGCCTGAACATGTGTAGCATAAGGAGTGGGACATTGCCCCACTACCCACTACATGACAGTGGTAGCAACTATGGGCTGAGGGCAATCAGTGGACTGCTTATGCATTGAGCAAATGTGAAAAGGAGGTTACACATTCAGGTGTCAGCAGATGGCAGGCAGAGAAGACCCTCGAAGTCCACCTCAAATCTCTCCAAAGCCCCTTTTATTTATTAACACCTAACATTTGAGGCTTGTTTCAGGTAGGCATGTCTTTATCTGGGCTTTTCCCCCTTCTTTGTGTTTATAACAGGAGTTTGTTGACTTGGTGAAAAACACTACTCCTTTCCATTTCCAAGGACTAATTGTACTTGTTCTCTAGACATGAATTCTGAACAACAAGTTGAAAGGAGGCAAGCTTATATACCAAAGAATCAGAGATGGTCAAAATTTAGAAAAGAACCTGGAGGTCAGTCCTCTTTTGTATAGATTGGACAGTTGATACCCAGGCAGGAAAGGGGGTTAGACTAAGTTCACAAAACCTGTCATGGCACATTCAGATTGGCAATCAAGGGCTTCTACTTCTGGGTCGGTACTTGATGCCCTTTAAGACCCCTTTCAGCTCAGATGTTCTGTGGTGGCCGTGATTTTGACCCTTTCTACTATAGACTGGGGACAATGGGATCTGAGATCCCAGCTCTAGCTAAAGTGGGATTATATGCCCTCCCCGCTGCTTTGTATTTTTTAGGGGCCTGGTGGATGAAGGGAGTGTGATTACCATTTGTAATAGTTTCATACCACTATCGTTATTAGAATCACTTGTGAATTCTGCTAAGTAACAAAGAAATGATTAGTATGGAAAGAGCATGTTTGTTTATCTGCCCCTTCTCACCCCCATTGTCTATAGCAGTGAAGGTCTGTCAGCTTTGATTTATCAAGCTGCTCTTGTCGACTATAGGTGCTGAGAGCAGAGAGGGATTCCTCAGAAGTCATTGCTTCATCTTCCTGCCTATGCAAAAGCCTGCCCCCAAGATGCTGGAGGCCTGTTTTGAACAGAACTTTGTACAGGCCACCAGGGAAATGAATGCATAGTGCTCCTCAGATTCCTTGTCTTTTCCCCATGATTTTCTGGCCTCACAGGTGGCAGGTTCTTTGTTTGAAAACTTAGAACTTAGTGGTGAGTGTTGTAAGGTTTGGACTGTGGTGTATAAAATGCAGCCACAGCACTAGCTATTAGGTATGTAGATTATCTGCTTGTTAAGCTGTTCTGGTGTATAGTGGCTTGGGGCAGCCTGTAGTATGAGTGGGAGATTGTGTTGGGGGTCTTGAGCAACTCTTTATTGTTAACATGAACAAAGCACTTAATTCACTAAACCAAGGCTGCTTTTCTCATGCACATTAGCCTGCCTGCAAGACCCCTAGTGACACTAAGCAACATGCCAGGTGTCTTTGGGTTTTCAACCTTTTCAACATGGAACAGCTGTGGGTTTTTACACACATGTCTTGGCTTGATGTTTCTATGTAATTGTATAACAGACTGTGTGTGTCTGTTTATATGCATCCATTTCTGAACAGTTGTGACACAGAGACCTAGAAACAGGGTCAAACTCTGTGTGCTTTGATAATGGGATCATGTCTCTTCTTTTGTACCTGTGTCTCTGTGTAATCATGCATCCTATTAATTCACTGTGCCCCTAACTCTTTTTATCCATTCTTCTGTCCTCGTGTCTCTGTGTTTTCCTGTATTTTTTTTCCTTTGGGTTTGGGCATGTTTCTATGTTTATGAACATTTCTCACTCCCAAGTCCTTGTGTCCCTGTGTCTGCATATATAGTTCTTTGTTTCTGTTGGTGTATGGATTTCTGCATCTGGTTAGATCTTCATTTGTGTTCCTATGCAAAGCTGTTTGGGGATGACTGCTTCTGTTTGTGTATTAATTATTGTTTTTATGTCTGCTTCTCTGTGTGTCTTTTTCTTTGCCCCTAGTGTCTCTGTTTTCACTTGTTTCTCTGTGTGTATATTTTAATGCATCTGCCCACTAACCATTGTTCCTATTTCTCTGACTGTGTATCCCTGTGTGTTGCTTTTCTGGGCTTTGTAATTTTTAGCTTATTTATGTTTCTGTATACATCTACTGGAATTGGCTTCTTCATCTTTCTTGTGCACATGTCTTCCTTTAAATTTGTGTGCATCAGCTTTGGGAGGAATAGTCTATGTTTGTAATCAGTTGTGTTGGTTGTCTCTGTGTGTTTATCTGACTGCATGCATTCTGGTCCATGTGTCTTTCAGTTTTTCTGTGACAGGTTATTTCCATGTAGCTCTGTGTGTGTGTGTGTGTGTGTGTGTGTGTGTGTGTGTGTGACCTTCTGTCTGTTTCTGTGTTGTTGGCTGTATGTCTGTGCATATGTGTCCCTGGATCTCACAAGAACCTCTCTTGAGGAATCCATTGGGTTCTTTTGTGAGGTACCTCAGATGTCTTGAATTTCCTGCTAATTTTCTGGTTTGCTGGCTACCATGGTACTTAGTTGTGCATAACCATTCATGTATTGATATCAAAAGAGTCAGGTAAGAATTGTACATGTTGTGTCTTCATGAAAAAGACAGTTGTGAGTTTGTCCATCGATAGATGAATAGATAAAGAAGGTTTGGTACATATGTACAGTAGGATATTACTCAGCCATCAGAAAGAATGAAATCTTGCCATTTTCAACAACATGGCTGGAGCTAGAGAGTATTATGCTAAGTGAAATAAGTCAGCCAGGGAAAGACAAATACCATATGATTTCACTCATATGTGGAATTTAAGAAACAGACTGTCTTAATTTAAATTACTGAATATAAAATACTACAAATGATAAAGCTAACAGGGCGCCTGGGTGGCTCAGTGGGTTAAAGCCTCTGCTTTCGGCTCAGGTCATGATCTCAGGGTCCTGGGATCGAGGCCCGCATCGGG
>LNAC01000978.1:104383-182403 GCA_002007465.1 Ailurus styani
AAGTTTTCCTTCCAATTCTATTTTTTGGAACAGTTTCAGGAGAATAGGTATTAATTCTTCTTTAAATGTTTGGTAGAATTCCCCTGGGAAGCCGTCTGGCCCTGGGCTCTTGTTCGTTGGGAGATTTTTGATGACTGCTTCAATCTCCTTACTGGTGATGGGTCTATTCAGGTCTTCAGTTTCTTCCTGGTTCAGTTTTGGTAGTTTATATTTCTCTAAGAATGCATCCATTTCTTCCAGATTGTCAAATTTGCTGGTGTAGAGTTGCTCATAATATGTTCTTAGAATTGTTTGTATTTCTTTGGTGTTGGTTGTGATCTCTCCTCTTTCATTCATGATTTTATTAATTTGAGTCCTTTCTCTTTTCTTTTGGATAAGTCTGGCCAGGGGTTTATCAATCTTATTAATTCTTTGAAAGAACCAGCTCCTAGTTTCATTGATTTGTTCCACTGTTCTTTTGGTTTCTATTTCATTGATTTCTGCTCTGATCTTTATGATTTCTCTTCTCCTGCTGGGTGTAGCCTTTCTTTGCTGAATCTGTATTTTTGTATCCTTTGGGTAAATACTTAGTAGTGTGATTTCTAGGTTGTAGAGTTGCTCTATTTTCAGCTTTTTTTTTAAAGATTTTATTTATTTATTTGACACAGAGAGAGAGAAATTACAAGTAGGCAGAGAGGCAGGCAGAGAGACAGGGAGAGGAGGAAGCAGGCTCCCTGCTGAGCAGAGAGCCCGATGTGGGCCTCGATCCCAGGACGCTGAGATCATGACCTGAGCCGAAAGCAGAGGCTTCAACCCACTGAGCCACCCAGGCGCCCTATTTTCAGCTTTTTGAGGAACCTCCATACTGTTTTCCAGAGTGGCTGCACAAATTTGCATTCCCACCAAAAGAACTCATTTATTTTAAAAAGAAACTTTCACATTAGAGTTGTGCATGAGAAACTGATTTCCTTCCCTATTTTAAAAAACTCTATGGAAAATTCCAAAAAACACACAAAATTAGAACAACTTAATATACCCCTATGTGCCCATTTCTAGCTTCAATAATTATCAACATTTTGTAATTCTAGTTTTATCTCTTCTCCACTCATTTTTTTCCTTGCTGCAGTGTTTTAAAGCAATCCCGACATACTTCACCTGTAAATACTTTAGTGTGTGAATCTAAAAAGTAAGAATCTTCTTTTTAACATAATCATAAATCACCATCACACACCACCAAAATAAATAATAATCTCCAAATATTATCTAATACTCTGTGAGAACAAGTACTTTTAAAATGCTGATTAAAATAAATGCACAACTTCTAAAAATTTACTGCAGTGTCACATTAACTCATCATCTCACTAGCAGTATACATTTTACAGTTGCAGAGACATTGCTCTGAGTTTTACAGCTATTGAAAAGGATAACATTCCTTTCAATTCTCTGGGTCCTATTTTCCTCATCTGTAAAACATGATGGGAGTGTAGGAAAGATAAGAGTAGATGATCTCTAAGGTTCTTGCCAATATATTAGGACATAGGATTCTTTTAAGTGATGATTTAGTTTACTTCAGCGATGGAAGGTCTGTTGGACACCACCCATAGAAAGGAGTTTGAGAAAATACTAGTGACTAAATATGTTCCTTCCTGATATGTCTTCTAGAAGGTAATGTGTTCCAACTTTTTCTCAGAGTTGGATTTGGCTTTCATTCTCCTTCTGTACTCACCCTCTCAAACAACAGAGGCAGCACCCATTTGTGTAATTTCCCATAACGCTGTAATTCTGAAAACACCTTTTGTCAAAATGGAAATATACTCAAGTGCCCTGATGACCCATTGGGCTGGTTTGGACATGTGTGTGCTCTGGGCTCTCAGTTTTTGCTTAGAGCTACTCCCTAACCTGCTGGGGACTTTTATGTCACCCAGCCCTGAAACCTGGGGAAATGATTGACATCATAGTTCACTCTATTGCCTCTGAGCTTTCCTTCACTGTCTTTGCAGCACAGGCTCTCATCTCTAGGGTCTTGGCAGTAGTGTTGAGTTTAAAAAGCTCAATCAAATATAGTGTTTCTAGATACCTCCCAAATGCTTCTCAGACTTATAAACTCTCTTAGAGAAAAGGTGCTACAATTAATCCAAGTAAAAGAAGAGATGTCAATAGGGCTTTCCTTCTTGGTATAGATGTGTCAATCAACTGCTAAAAGGAAATAATTAGCCTAAAGACCATACATATGATTACAAGCAAAACTCTGAATTGATTTTTTTTTACTTCTCAATACTGTGTAAAGACTATAAGCTTAAGTTTCTGACTTTCTGGTGACACCAAACAATATTAAGCAAAGTAAAGAAACCATAAAGATAAACCCAAATAACAAAGCCAGTGTTGTTTCTTTCTTTGGGTGTGATTTCCAGCTAATGACATTGGGAAAGGTAAGGGAAGTATTTTTTTAACCTACAAAAATGTGGGCAGCATATAATAATCTCTGCTCATTGCAATCACAGGGCCCTATGGGATCTGAGTCTACTGTCCAGTGCATTGAATGTATGTAGAAGAGAAAGATCTGCTCAGAATATGAGAATTGGGCTAAAAATTGACACATTTTCAAAGCCCTGTAAAGTAATGTACTGGACGGTGGAGCGGGGCAGGGTAAGGATGGTGAGGAAGTTTTTGCAATTACTTTTTAAAAGGAGAGGGAGTGACAAAAGGCAAAACTGAGCTATTCATCCACTGAAAAGAAACCTTGAACGAGATCCCAAATCCTCAGAAATCCTTGACTTCTTAAAAGTGATAAGTGTTTGTTTGGAATTTTTCCCTCTGACAGTTGTAGAGGTCAGGGAGTTCTCTTTTCTATTGCAAAATATTGAGAGGTTATTGAAATAATTGTAGGTAGCTTAGCTCTGGCTGTGGTCAGAACTTTAGGATCTCGAGTTGGGGTTACAATATGTAGCTATACTAAATAGTCCATGGGTTTTCAAAATGGAACAGTTTTACAAGTAATAGTGCCTTTGTTTAAAATAAGAAATGACAGATTAAATAAATGTATATGTTAAAATATATACATAGATTTTCTTAAGTGTTAATGGTTTTGCTTCCTTCCTCCGTATATGTGTGTGGATAACTGGTGTGTAAAACATTAGTACATATTTTAATTAAATCATCTTAACTGAAAAAAATAAGTACAATACAAAAAAAAAAGAAAGAAACGAAACGAAATGCTTGTGTTCGGGTACCTAAAGGACTAAGGACTTCCAGAAACTCAAACTGTGTTATACTGATATACTGAGAAAGGCTTACATGTTGTGAAGAGAAACATATGGAAGAGTCACCATCTCTCCCCTCCCTGTAAATCAGAATAAAATAATATAAATATAAAAATAATACAGAAATTACAATTAGTGTCTCAGAAATGTAATTGCTAACATCTTAGCTTGTTAGTAACTTCACATGTTTTCTCCTTTGCCCATTACATTTTGGGTATCTAGTTGGGGGGCTGCGGTGGTACTAACCATTCTGTTTATTATACTTTTGTTTGCATAGGAAACTGGTGTATTTAATTTTGGTAAATATCAGCTCATTTTTCAACTAAAACTTTATTTACATTTCATATGAAGAGGCAAAGGAAAGGAACAGTCAGAAACAGTATTAAAAAATAGAATCAAAGAAATATTTTTGAATTGTCCAAGAAACCTGTGGGGTTTTATGTATGTTGCCCAGAAAGATTTTCTGTCATCTAGTTGCTAAACCATAGAGACCAAGAGACTTATAATGCATATCAAAAAATGCTTTCTTCAGAAAAATAAATGATCGGGTTCCCATGTTAGCAACATGGCTGCAGACCATGCAGTCCTCATGACTGGTGAGTTGGAATATGGGCATTTTGTAATCACTGGTTGGAGCAGGCTTTTAATTCAGGCTCCCAGTAGTACTCCTCTAAATTTTCTTTTTCCCTTTAATTATTGGTGCTAAAAGCAGTGACAGCCATGCCCTTGTTTGGTTCCACTGTGTAGTTGATAAATAGCGTTCACTGTTAATCCAACTCAGCACTAACTTCCTTGGCATTATACCCGTCTTCTGCTGTGCCTCTGGATGAGTTACTATATTGAATGTGTATGTAGACAACAAGGCCAGGGAATTATGTTCATAAATTGATTAGCTAGTACCTTGGGAGCTACAGTTTAAATATTTGTTATTTCCTTCACTTAATGAAACTTATCTTTCAAAAGAAAAACACGTAAAGGTAAGAAAGCAGGCTGGCAAGCCCCTCCTCTCTATACTTACTTATCCAAGTTGGGATACACTGGTCTTAGTCTCAGAGGTCATGTTTTCAGCAAAATGACAAAATGACGTGCAGTGAAGGATTTTATTTTACAGGGTTTGGTTTTCGGAGCTGGTGTGCAGAGACCCAGTAGAGAGGGTTCTTCTCAGACAGATATATTAAAAGGGGAATGGTTACTGATGGAGATGGCAGAGTCCTCCTTCTGTAATTCACTCTTATGACACCTGGCTGCATAACATTTATTTTCTTTTCTATTTTTCTTTTTTCTCTGGGAAAAATTGAGTAAGATTTTCATATGAAGCATATTGGTTTCTTATAGCTTTATTAATATAAAATTTACATATCATAAAGTTCACCTCTTTAAAGTGTGCAGTTCAGTATTTTTGTATATTGTGTTGTGCAACTATCACCAAAATCAATTTTAGAATATTTTCATCACCCTAAAAAGCCCTGTACCCACTAGGAGTCATTTTACATTTCTGCCCATCCCCTCTCCCTCTAGGCAACCTCAACAGATTTGTCTATTTTGGACATTTCATGTGAATTGAATCATACAATATGAGGCATTTACATCTGACTTCTTTGACATACTATAAAGTTTTTTATGTCTGTCCACATTGTATCACATATTATTATTATTTTTAAAGATTTTATTTATTTATTTGGGGAGAGAGAGAGAGATTACAAGTAGGCAGAGAGGCAGGCAGAGAGAGAGGAGGAAGCAGGCTCCCGGCTGAGCAGAGAGCCCGATGCAGGGCTTGATCCCAGGACCCTGAGATCATGACCTGAGCTGAAGGCAGAGGCTTTAACCCACTGAGCCACCCAGGCGCCCATGTATTATTTTTTAATGGCTGAATGATGTGCTGTTGTATGAATTCACCACATTTGTTTACCTGTTTATCAACTAATGGACATTTGAACTATTTCCACTTTTTTGCTATTATAAATGATGTTGTTATGAACATTTGTGTACTAGTTTTTGTTTGGACATATGTTTTCTTTTTTTCATAGGTATATACCTAGGAATGGAATTGCTGGGTCATTTGGTAACTCTATGTCTAACCTTTTGAAGAACTCCCAGACTTTTCCAAAACAATTGCACCATTTTATATTCCCACCAGCAGTATATGAGAGTTTAATTTTTTCACAACCTGGGCATTACTTGTTATTGTTCTTTTTAGTTTAGTTTTTTTTTAAAGATTTTATTTATTTATTTCACAAAGGGAGAGAGATCACAAGGAGGCAGAGAGGCAGGCAGACAGAGAGAGGGGGAAGCAGGCTCCCCGCTGAGCAGGGAGCCCGATGCGGGCCTCGATCCCAGGACCCTGAGACCATGACCCGAGCCGAAAGCAGAGGCATTAACCCACTGAGCCACCCAGGCGCCCAGTTTAGTTTTTTTTTTATAATAACTATCCTCGCAGGTGCAAAGTGGTGTGCTTTTGACTTGCATTTCCCTTGACTAATGATTTGAACATCTTCTCATGTATTGAAATAAAATGTCTACTGAAGAAACATGTCATTTGAAAAAAATGTCTATTCAGATCCTATGCTCAGTTTTAATTGGATTATTTATCTTTTTATTATTGATTTGTCAGATTGTTAAATATATTTTGGATATGTCTGTCTTTTTAAGGATAATACTTTAAAGTTATATGATGATTTCTAGCAAGGATTTGTTTAGTTTTACTGGTGTTACATAGTTTAGCTGCATTGGCTGTTTTGCTGGGTACAAATGCCAACAGAATCTGAGTGACCTTGGCTTCCCTGCTGAGAATGCAGCCCAGGAACAGGAATTTATCAGAAATGTATCAGAAATTTACCATTTAAGCACCCCACCCCTACTCTTATCTGGGTAGAGGAGAATCTTCATTTAAAGGTCTGTATTTTTTGTTTGTTTTGTTTTGTTGTTTTTTACTCTAGATTGATTGGGTTTGGGACCTTTTCTTTCTGCTCTGCCTTATGCAGATTTCAGCAGGGACAGGAGAGGAAGGGTATATGAAATTGTGATAGAAAACTTGTTATGTTTTATTCAAATCAGCATATACTTGTTGGCCTGTATGATGGGTCACCTCGCTAAGTCTCTCATGTTAAGCTCTGGGATACTTTGAAGTATTTATAACACTTAGTCAAAAGTGTATTCACTTTATGTATGGACTCTATGTACGTGTATGAAACAATGGACATGATGAATAGCCCTTGTTTTGTTTTTAACAATTTATATTAATGATTTAAAAATAAAATAACCCAAAGTGGAAAGTCATAGAACTCAATGTAAGAACAAGATTTATTTTATTTAAAAAATTTTTTTATAAGAACAAGTTTTAAAATCCCACAGACTGGTTTCAAATGCTGTTTTTTCTTAACTGTGTGCCTTTGTGCAAGTTGCTTTGCTTCTCTGAATCTCCATTTCTTTATTGGGGAGGTATGTAGAAAGCCATCTTCTCAAATTGTTGTGAGGATTACATAAGATGATGTACATAAAGTATCTGGCACATAAATGCTCAATAAGCTAGCTACTATTTTTGTATTTGAGAATAGGGACAAGTGGGTTTATTAATGGGAAACTGTACATTAATGGTTCGGTTTAATCTGGGTTGATTTCAGAGTCCATAGACAGAATGAAAGGACTTTGAGTATTTATTTTCTGTTTTGTCTAGGCATAGAGCTTGGTAGCTATTGATATTTTCTTCTCCTGGTTATCTGAATTTTTTGAAGAGAATGTTACCCAGCAGAAATTTTTTGAGAGCTTGTTTGGAGGTTCTAGCAGGGGAGCGCAGCTGCTTGTATACCCTTGACTGAAGAACGGTCCTCTCCTCTATGGGGGACGGTTGTCCTCTTCGACTGAGTGCGCAGCTTCGGGAGGGACGCACATGGAGCGGTGAGGGAGGAAGGGGACACCTGCCTAGCCAGCCAGACCAGCCGAATCAACCCTGGCGATCAGTGGGGTGACAGATGTCGCAGCTAGATCGCCCTCACATCCACCCAGCAGAAATTTCTTATAGTAATCCATTATATTTATAGACTGTTTCGTGACTTTAGAACTCCTTAATGTCCTTTATTTCACTGTCTACTCATAACCCTGGAAGCAGGTATGCCAGTTAGTATCGATTCCATTTTTTCAATGAGACAACTGAGGCCCAGAGACATTTATTGAGTTGTCTAAATTTACACAGCAGTTCAGTGACAGAGCTTGAGCCACAGCCCAGTTCTTATTATCCAACATAGCTCTTTTTCTCCCCCTTATATTATACATAATGGGATATATTCTTTTGTCACTTCGTTATCTTGAAGGTCCTTTCAGTAGTTTAACTTGGGCAAAATTTTTCATGGTTCAGTGTCTGTCAGTATGCCTATAACACTGTCATTGAATATCTTGATACTCCAAGTGGTCCTGGTGAATAGCATTGCTTTTAGAAGGACACTGAAAATTGTGGAAAAGACAGCAGAAGATTGGGTGCACAGACAAGAGTTTAAGGCTGGTAGACTTTCTACTGAAGCTATTTGCTAGGCTGCTTTGTATTTCTTAAAAGTACTATGTCAGGAAAGTGTTTTGACATCAGAAAAGATACTCTGAATGAAGGAAGGACTGTGATCATGGGTGAAAAATGTGGTAGATGGTTGTCTTGAATTACTTTCTTTAATGTCCAGCAAGCAGTCTTTGAAATGCGATTTCAACAAACCTTGTATAATGTAGAAGATACTGTTACAGATTTCCAACACGAAGCTCATAAATCTGCAATTCTCTGTCCTCCTAGGCACATGAAGGAAAATTTATGAGCTTCAGGTTTCTATGTAGCTATTAAACATTTAATCTGGTTAGAGCTCACACTTGCTTTTGCTTGTGGGCTAGTGCTCTCTCTCTCTCTCTCTCTCTCTCTCTCTCTCTCTCTCTCTCTTGCTCTTTTTCTTTCTGGTTAAAGCAATAAATAAGTCTGTTTTCCTTCAGATATCCTCAGTGCAAACATTTGTAACTTTTCATGTTAATTCAGCCCCTTGCAAAACAAAGTGGCAGCTCCCAGGAGACTGAAAATGTTGGATTACTTCCTTCTGTGAGTGGCGCCATATGTGTCACTTTGCTCTTCTTTCTTCTAGTTGGCACGTGACTCTGACTGGCCATTTTTTGTCTTTTTCACCTTTCTTCAGCCACCACTCAGCGATTCCCACACATATTTGTCATAGCCTCCTTTCCCAACTACACAGGAGCTCTTAATTCATCTTAAGCAGATAGATGTCTGCGCTACTTCTAAAGTTCCCCAAGGGGAAAAAAGGCATCTTCAGGGAAAATTTAGTGCCTCGCCATCCTGACAATTAGAATTTTTTCCCCAAATGCTAACCAAGAAACCCTTCTGTTTGCCTTTCATTGTGTTTACAAGGGAGATAGAATGATAATGATTATAATGCACACAATAAAGACTTTAACAAGCAGTAATATTTTTTGTCAAAATATAAAAAGCTTTGGATTTGTTATAAGCTGCTCTATTATGGTTTAAGAACAGCTAAGATTAATTTTGTAATAGATTTCCCCCTATAATTTTGAAACTTATTAAATTGTCTTTAAGTGTTACTATTATTCTGGCTGAGGGCTGGAGGGTTGTTCCCTAATTACTAATCCATAACCTGAATGTTCAGTGTATTCCTTGTTGGATCTAAATATAGCATCTTTGCCTAACTATTCCCATGGTTAGTCTTCTGACTCTAGTCTCTCAGCTTAAAAGCCTCTTCTTCAACAGGGCCTTAATCCCTGTCATAGCATCCTATTTGTTTCCTTTGAAGCACCTATTACAATTTCTTGTTAAAATTTGTTCAGTTGCTCATTTTCTGTCTTCACTAGACTGTCAACAGGGCCTTAATCCCTGTCATAGCATCCTATTTGTTTCCTTTGAAGCACCTATTACAATTTCTTGTTAAAATTTGTTCAGTTGCTCATTTTCTGTCTTCACTAGACTGTCAACAGGGCCTTAATCCCTGTCATAGCATCCTATTTGTTTCCTTTGAAGCACCTATTACAATTTCTTGTTAAAATTTGTTCAGTTGCTCATTTTCTGTCTTCACTAGACTGTCAACAGGGCCTTAATCCCTGTCATAGCATCCTATTTGTTTCCTTTGAAGCACCTATTACAATTTCTTGTTAAAATTTGTTCAGTTGCTCATTTTCTGTCTTCACTAGACTGTCAACAGGGCCTTAATCCCTGTCATAGCATCCTATTTGTTTCCTTTGAAGCACCTATTACAATTTCTTGTTAAAATTTGTTCAGTTGCTCATTTTCTGTCTTCACTAGACTGTCAACAGGGCCTTAATCCCTGTCATAGCATCCTATTTGTTTCCTTTGAAGCACCTATTACAATTTCTTGTTAAAATTTGTTCAGTTGCTCATTTTCTGTCTTCACTAGACTGTCAGTTCTGTAAGGGCAGAGACCATGACCTTTTGTTCACTGCCATATATATTTCCAGTACTATCAAGAGTACTTGATACATAGGAGATGCTTAGTAAATATTTGTTGAATGAATAAATCATAAGGAGAAGTTCATGTTCTAATTCTTAGTAAGTCTAAGCCAGGAATTCTCTCCCTTGGTTGCATATGAGAATCATTAGGAGAACTTTAAGACAATGTAAAGGCCATCCCAGTCTACTCATTATAACCTCCAGGTCTAAATTTGAGCATGTATATTTTTTCAAAGGATCATCTTGATGAGCACTGAGAAATGTATAGGATTGTTGAATCATTGTATTATACCCTGAAATTAATATAACACTCTGTGCTAATTATACTTCAATAAAAAATAAACCTTAAGATCGTAAATGCTTCTAATGCATAGCTGAGGCTAAAAATCACTAATTAAACAGTGTAAAATCAACTTACTGGCTGGCTGATTTAGACAAATCACTTTATCTCTGTCTCCAGTTTTCTAATCTGTAGAATGGAAATGATAATAGTTCGCAGTGTTGATTTTGTTTGGCACATAGCAGACTCTCACTGAATATTGGTATCAAACAATGAAAATCACTCCTCCCTCACAATCAACCAGTCAATCTTCAAGATAGTTAATATTATTCCTGTTTTATAAATGGGACTACTTAAAGAGGTTAGTTTATGTAGACAGTAAGCAGCTAAGCCCTAGATTAAAGGTAGGGGTCAGGGTGCAAATAAAAAAAGCACCCTCCATGAAGTTTTCCCTTTTCTTACCATGTGCAGTAGAGATAACGGAAATGATTTTTTTTTAAAGACATAGTGCAATTTTACAAGGTTCCCGGAAGGGAGAATGTGTAGGATACAGTTCCTAGCTACTGAAGTGAGGGCCAGAGTATCAGTACTTGGCTTACCTTGGAGGTTAGCCTACTTACCTTAACCTTTTTGCTACCCCAAATGTTGATATCATTTGGTTGATACTTTAACACAAGAATGTATTTCCAGTTTTTAAGTTTAAGTCCAGATCAGATTCAGTTGAAATTTATTTTTCTTACACCTTTTTAGTATCACATCTGTTTTTGTAAAACTGTAGTGGTAAACGTGTTCATATGTACATGTGACATCTCTTTTCTTACTCTTATTATAATGTTTTGGCTTTGCAAATGTGATGTGCTCTTTGAAGTAAAGGTACAATATATGTACCAATCAAAGGGATGCTTCCTCACTTTTGTCCTTGACTTCTTTTTTTTTTTATAGGAAGACTCAATGTTTTGTTTTGTTTTTTTTTAAGATTTTTATTATTTATTTATTTGACACAGAGAGAGAGATCACAGCAAGTAGGCAGAGAGGCAGGCAGAGAGACAGGGAGAGGAGGAAGCAGGCTCCCTGCTGAGCAGAGAGCCCGATGTGGGCCTCGATCCCAGGACGCTGAGATCATGACCTGAGCCGAAAGCAGAGGCTTTAACCCACTGAGCCACCCAGGCGCCCTGTCCTTGACTTCTTTAGCTGATGACCAGAGCTTTCATTTTAACATTATTTCTGCATCGCACTGATCAAGGAACCTGGCATCTCCAGAGCCCTGGTATACGGACTGTCTCTTGGTTATCAAGGAAGTAGTAGGTGATATTTTCTACATAGGAAAAAGTGCTTGATTATGTGTGGACTTTGGCAAAGTAAAGTTTGTGGACTCAACTTTAAGTAGACAAAGTCATATTTGACCTCATCTGTTTCTGTTATTGTTCATGCCTAGGTCCTCCTGAAGTGATGGACATTTTAGGCCTTATCATTTACATTGTGGTTAATTACACAAAATTGAAGGTGTTGTTTTTCAGTCATGACTGAGTCAAAATCTCCTAGGGAATCAAAAGTATTTATACTCGTTCTTGTCCCTGGAAATTCTGATTCATTTGGTCTGACATGAAATCCAGGAATCTATATATTTTTTAAATGTACTCAGAGATTTTGATCTAGAGCTGTAATTAAAAACCTGTGGTTGAGTTTGTCTACTCCTCCATCCCATTATACTTCTCCAATGTGGCATTTAAGTTTGACCTTGAAGAACAGATAAAGATGTGAATATGGAAAGTTTAATAGAAAGTGAAGACTTTCCACATAGAGGGAATTTGGAAGAAAAATTTGCAAAGATACAAGAGCAGCTAGAATTTGGATTTTGCCTTCGAGGTTTGAAGTGGAAGCTTCATCTTAGGACATAACAAATAGAGTCTGTTTATGGGTAAAGGAAAAGAGATAGTGCTCATCATCTTTGAATTCCTTTGTATAGAAAAATTTTAAAAGATTTTATTTATTTATTTGACAGAGAGAGAGAGAGAGAGAGATCACAAGTAGGCAGAGAAGCAGGTAGAGAGAGAGGGGGAAGCAGGCTCCCTGCTGAGCAGAGAGCCTGATGTGGGGCTTGATCCCAAGACCCTGAGATCATGACCTGAGCTGAAGGCAGAGGCTTTAACCCACTGAGCCACACAGGCGCCCTGTATGGAAATTTTGATGCACCTCTTTGCTGATAAAGAATGTCTTAACTATAAAGGTGAGTTAATTCTGAGCCATGGACCACTGTGGAATCTCTGTCTTCAGCTGGAGGCCTTGAAAAGTAAGAGAACTACTCATTTTTTCAATAGAGACATTTATTAGTTTTCTTCTATTGCAGATACCTCCAGAAGAAACACATTCAGCTTAAATGATCCATTTAAGTTTGATTTATGTAAATTCCCCAAATTCCTCAAGTGGTGTTCCTTTATAAGACAGTGATCTCCAGTTCTGTTGCAAAGTCAGGGTCATAAAATGAAAATTGTACATTTTCTACAACAAAGAGCTACAAAAGCTCTTCAGTATTTGTACAGCCATTACATTGCCATAGGAATGCAAGACTGTGTGGGTGTTTGATCTTTTGCTTGTTGATTAGTTGCTGTTTATGCTGATGAAGTGATTTGGGAAATAGGTCTTTATTGTGAATCCAGAGTTTGGTTTTGAATGTTGTTTGCCAGTGGTCATTCTGTGAACCATGCTGGTTCTCCTTTAGGCAGATACCTATATAGATTCAAGTGTATATAATCTGTGGCATGATCATCAGCAGCACCAGATATACTAAATAACCACAGTGGAAACAATTAAAGCCCATGTAGTATGTCAAATTGTAGTCACTTCCCCAATATCAAGGAAGAATGGGGGAACAGTACCTGTATCCTACATTTGGTGGGTGGAATTACGAATGCACATGTGACCTGTACATTTTGAAGTATTGCCTGACCCGTAGGCAAAACTGTTGGGAGTTTTTCTGGTGTTAATTTTGTCTTAAAGTTTAGGATATGCCCTCAGATTATTGCTAATTTCTGCCTATTTGTATAGCAACCAAAAGACATAGGATTAGTAGGTCTTCATGATCAAGGAAGAGTAAATTAATAGATACAACATGAATGGAGAAGGGGCCAGTTCTCTTGTCTAGTCACTCCATGAATATTAGCTGGGTGTTCGACAGCTCTATAGCAGATGCTACTTATTGGGGATCCTGGAAAAGAAGACATAGTTTTTGTGTCCACTGTTCATGCAAACCTCATCCCCACTCAATACTCCTCTATCTGTATTACTCTTTACATTCATAAACCAAGGAGACAGCACATAGATGAGAAAGAACTTGAGCTAGATTTTAAAGGATGGAGTTGGATTTTGAGGCAATACTGGCCCTGGTCTTTAGAAAGGTAAATGAACCAGGTAGGCTCTGGAGGAGACATTGAATAAGGACTTTTGGAAGTAACATTGTAGGAAAGTAGGTTGGAATCCTGAACCAGAGGGAACTGCTGTTGACTCTGTTGAAAGAGTACCAGACTTGAATTCAGATGGTTTTGCATTTGACTCCTGGCTTTGCCGCTTAAAGGAACTTGGGTAAGAAACATAGGAGTCAATATATCTTTTTGAATTAGTATTTTAATTTTCTTTGAGTAAATGCCCAGTAGTGTAATTACTGGATAATATGGTATTTCTAATTTTTTGAGGAACCTCCATACTGTTTTCCATAGTGGCTGTACCTAATTACATTCCCACCAATAGTACACGAGAGTTCGGTTTTCTCCACATCCTCACCAACACTTGCTGTTTCTTGTCTTTTTGTTTAGCCATTCTGACAAGTACAAGGTGACATCTCATTGTCATTTCGACTTGCATTTCCCTAATGATTAGTGATGTTAAGCACCTTTTCACATATCTGTTGGCCATTTGTATGTGTTCTTTGGGAAAAATATCTATTCAGATCCTCTGCTCATTTTTAAATTTGACTGTTTAGTGTTTTGGTGTTGAGTTGTAGAAGTTCTTTATGAATAAGGAAGATGTGGTATATGCATACAGTGGCATATTGTGCAGCCAAAAAAGATGAGATTGTGCCATTTATGATAACGTGGATGGACCTAGAGGGTATTGTGCTAAGTGAAATAAATCAAACTGAGAAATACAAATACTGTATGATTGTACTCATATGTGGTATCTAAAAAAAACAATTGAATATAAAAAGACAAAGCAGACTGTGAGCAGCAATTATTTTTTAGTTCTCAACCAACTTTGGAGGGTGTGAACTCATAGGAGTTTCACTGGGGTAACCTTAACGATGAGAAATTATCTCCCCTATGAAAAAGAATAGGAGTTGAGAGCAAAATATTTATCCATATCACAGGGTACAAATTATTTATTATTTAATATCAGCATTATTAATGACAGCAATAAGCAATATGAAGTGAGTTTCTGTGGAGTGGAACAGTGAAACACCAGGATATAACTAGACATTTGGCTTCTTTTATAAATATTATCAATGACCTCAACTCTAACCATTACTTGGCAGTCCATGGTGAACATTAATATAACCCAAATGACTGGCCTGGTCTGTTCATTGTCCATGGAAAGACATATCCCTGAACTGAGAAGACTGAGGTTACCTAGCATTGAGACATTGAGACCTGCCTGAGACCCCTCACTCCTCTTTTGCTTCATGACCATAGCTTACTTCTGCCACCAGTAAGAAGCTTTAGAAATCACATTCCAGTATTGGTTCCAAGAGCTTAGGAATGGGGAAAGGGTGTGAATGGATCAAGGCAGCCCATGGGCAGTGATTAGCCCACAGTATAGCATGTGTGTGAGGGGAGATATTCTGGGAGAGCAGAATCTTCCATATACCTCTCAAATCATGGCTGGAGGTGATGGCCTCTTCCACCTCCATATAAGAGCATTTCATTTCCTGCCAATTACCCAACCATACCCACAAACACAAACATACACACACTCCATGCTTTAGCCACACAGAACTTCTGTTTTCCTTTCACTTCTGTGTGGCTTTGCATAGTTTGTCTCTTCTGCCTAGATAGCTTTTTTTCTCTTCTTTCACCTGGCAAAATCCTGGTTCAATGTAACTTTACTTATCTATACCATTTTTGTCTATACTTCATCATACCTTCTGTTGTGTTGAATATATTCACTTATCTGTTATACCTCTACAAAGGAAGAAATCACCTTCTCCATTTCTGGGTCTCATGACCCTGGCATATAGTAGGCACTCTGAAAATGTTTAAATGTTGAGTGAATAAATTAATGAATGACTTTCATCCTTTCAGGCTCCTAGTTTTCCCTCTGAAAAGGAGAGCCAAATGAAAGATCCTAATTCTGGAGGATGATGTTAGATGGTTAATAGGTATACACACAAACCATTTTTTTTGGGTTATGGAAGGGAGGGGGGTGGGGGGATGGGTGAACCTGGTGGTGGGTATTAAGGAGGGCACTTATTGCATGGAGCACTGGGTGTGGTGCATAAAAAAAGTGAATCTTAAAACACCGAAAAAATAAAATAAAAATTAAAAAAATTAAAAAATAAAAGATTTTATTTATTTATTTGAGGGAGAGAGAATGAGAGAGAGACAGAGGGAGCACGAGATGGGGGAGGGTCAGAGAGAGAAGGAGACTCCCCACCAAGCGGGGAGCCTGACTCAGGACTCGATCCTGGGACTCCAGGATCATGACCTGAGTGTAAGGCAGTTGCTTAACCAACTGAGCCACCCAGGCACCCAGAGAAACCATTTTTTATTAAGACATTATGGAGTTATATAATTCTTGTATTGTTGAGTGCTAAGACTGGTCCCAGTCCTAGTAAAGCCCATTCCAGACCCAGTTGTTAGAGTTGTATTCCTTCTCTTTTAAGGCTGGCTTAAGAAATGACACTGCCCTATTTTATGCCTTTTTATAAGGGTGGGAATTCAATAGTGTCAATTTCAGTTCATTTGTTGATTTTCTTGGCTTGCCTGGTGAGAATACTAATACTCCCCACTTCTCTGTAGCTCTGTCACCTACAAGATCCTTCCTTACCCATTATCATATTTAATACTCAGTACAACTGGATAAAATGGATGGTTTAATTTTATCGATGAGGAAAGTGAGGCTCAACTAGGTGAAGTTACTTGTTTCAAATAATGCATCTAGGAAGTGGAGGAAGCAGTTTAACCCAAGTCTTCCTAGCTTCCAGTCCATTGCTCTTTTTACTGGACCACATTGAATCAGGCAGTAAAATCAGGTGTGGAATGGAATGCCATGTGTTATGTTTGCCTAAATGTGTACATCCTTGCTGGAAGACAGTCATGATTTATGCTGGATAAGTGTTCAGTAATGTTTGTTTTATCTGTTTGGCTACCTATATACTTCCCCGGGGAAGGCAGGCTAGGGCAAGTGCAGACAAACAGCCATAAAGTTTGGATAATTTGCTTCAAAGTGGGGTTGCCTTTTTGAAAAACACACTTCTTGGTGATAGAAGGTGGCTCTAGTACAGATTTTATTCCCGACTGCATATACATTAATGGACATTTTCCAAGATACCTTTGAAAATATTTGTGGGTCCCAGAATATTTTCTGATTCAGACACACCCTTGAGCATCATCACATTTAGCATAATAGGAAATTCTACTAGAATGCTACTGGGAAGGCTGCCTGGTATAATGGAAAAAAGAATGAACTTCGGAACTGGTTAGATTTGGGTTATAGTCATTCACAATGTGACCCTAAAGAAATTATTTAACTGCTCTGAACTTCACTTTTCCTCTCCTTTGAAGTGGAATTTAAAAACCCCATCTTGCCTGATTGTTGTGACAGTGAAAATGAGATCCAGCACCAGGGACATAGAAGTCACTCAGTAAATATTCCTTCTTTCCTTTTTTGCACCCCAGCCCTGTCCTCACAGCCATTAGTTACCCACAAGCATACATTTAGAAGTCTTCCTACTGCTCTACGCTGAAATCCACAGGCTCTTACAAGAACTATCTATTTTTCTTTCTTCCACGGCCCCCTATGTTTTGCTCCCCCCTAATTCTGGGGGCTTCCAAAGTGGGCAGGTACAGGATGTTCTGTAGGATATCAGAGGCTGTTACTCAATCTCCTGGCCAGCACTCCCAATTCCTGTTTGCATGCTTCAAATGAAGGCTTACTCCAGGTCTTGGAGCCCACATATGCGTCATGCACTACACTGCCTCTTGTACCCAAATCCATCTCAAAGGTAAAAAGACCAGGCTCAGACTTGTCCAGGGAGTAGATTTCCCAAGCTGCCCTTATCCCCACACCATTTTATTAAAAAGGGAGTACTTTAAACTTATTGGACTTTATTTATATAGACTAGAACCAGAGTGATTTGTGGTGTCTTCTGTCATCAGGGTATCCCAAAGCACTTCACAAGGTAATGTCATAAGCACTGAGGCCACACAGGCCAGTGGAGCGCCACCACCCAACACTTTACAATTAGTCATGCCCAGCCCAGGATCATCAAGCCTGTTTTTATTGGAAGAGCTGAGAGGGAGGGAATGTTAGCTGGTAGTTTCCCTCTGTACCCTTTATTAAAGTGCCCTTGGCTCTTCAAATTTCACCTGAATAACCAGCTCAGGCAAATTTGCCTCTATCAAAAAAGAAGAATAATGCCAAGCCAGGGTGATGCCTCAGGAGATTGACCAAATAGGCATGGCCTCACAATTGGCTTTTGTCCTGCACCTCTTTTTCCCCCTTCTGTTTTTTTTTCTCACTTTTCTTTTTCTTCATCCTTCTCAAATCTAGCATGTTCTCAGGAAGAGGTCAGCCAGGGTGTAGATAGTGTGTAATTTTAGAGCAATCCCTATTCTGTCCACCTTTATTCCTCACCATCACACCATTTCTTTTACAGCAAGGAAGGTTTTGGAAATGAAACTACTAGCACCCTGGGCTTCTTTCCTTTTAGTAACACTCAATACACTTGTAACTACTTTTTCAAATTGTCTTATTTCACTAAGTTCATGAAGGCAAAGGCTGAGTCTGCCTTGCTCATCTCTCTATGCTTGGCAGGCACGCATAGTAAACCTTCAAAAAGTATTTAAGAACTCCCTTGCTTGTATCTTAGAGCCCCCCAATTGTAGGTTACCTTGTTAATTTCCATACACCTCCCCTCCCTAGACCAAAATTTAGCTCAAGGCCTTGCAAAGAGACTATGTATGTTAAAAATAAATGAACTTAGGCCTTCTGATTGGTTTCAATTTGAGACTAGACTTGTATGGCTTCTGTTCTGACTGCCTGTAGAGTCCTCTTTTCCTGTTGTATTCACTTCTGTGTCCCTTGGGAATCCTATAGGGGAGTGTTTGTCACTGATACACATTTTGAAAGCAGACTCAATCTGAGTAGGTTGCAACCTTCCCATCTGCCTCCCAGAGTTCACTGCCTGTGGCCTTTCTAAAAAGGGAATTATAGGAGTGCTCTCAGGGGAGAGAAGCCTAAAATTAGATATGGCAGTTGTGTTTTCGGTATTAAGGTGGTGGGATACAGTCAGTTTCTCCTTTTTCCTTCCTTGCTTACACAGCTGGGGGGTGGAGCTGAGCTTCCAGAGGAGGAGCTTGATCCTGGAGCATGCCTGCTGGTTCCATGCCCTGGCTCATTGACTATTTGATAGTCCCATAGAAAAGCTTAGAACAATTGGGGTTGGCACCCTCATTTTAAGTTTCACATTTTAAAAGGAAGAACTTTTGTCCCCCCCCCCAATTAAGTTGATTTCTCTGCTTTTTAAAGCTCCAGCTTGCTAAACTACCAAAACTCTGATGCTTTTCTCTTCTTGTTTCGTTTCCTTTCTCTTCCCAGGTGTTTGATGGATCAGTAAGAGCCTCATAATTGCTCCCCCGGCTGGGTATGGAGCCAGGTGTTTGGTTTAGGTCATAAACATGGAAACTCAAGGACTAGGTGGAGGTGGAGGAAGTGAAAGCTTTTTTTTCCTTTCAATTTTAAGCAGAAAAGAGAACTTTGAACTCAGAGCAAAAGCCTTGAATTGTCACATATATCACTGGCAAAAAATAACTTTGCAATAATAGTAATTGCTCAGATTGTCTCACACGACGATCTGGGTTCAAGGCCTGGACACACCATTTAATGATATCAGACATGTGATTCAACCTCTTTTGAGTTTTGATTTTCTTATTTTGTGAAATGGAAATGATGACAATAATAATCCCCTCACAGGGTTTGATGATAGTAACTACCTCAGTAGGAAGATAAGTCAGATAAACAACAAGGAAACATTTTGTAGTTGGGAAGTGATATTAGAGGAATGTAGACTTCTTAAGCTCTGTTCCAGTTTAGGGGTTTATAAACTATGTTTCTTCCCACCATTCCAGATTATCCCAAGTAGGAAAATCATCTTTTAAGTCAGAGTAGAATTCTGGAACTCATCAATCTTGATAATGTCTCTTAAAGTCTAATTGAAGATAGTGTTCCTCCATTAAGTTCTGGTGTCTGACCATTGTTCAAATAAATAGTAAAATGCAAATGACAGGAAATGGGCTGGGTTCTGAATCACTTTTTCCTTTTCTTTTTTTTCTTTTTTGCTTGGGTAACAATAAGACTGTAATGGTCACAGTGACCTTTGATTTGCTGTTTCTGCAACCTCACACTTATCCCAGAATTCTCCTGCTTCTGCATTTTATGTTGGAGTATCTTTCAGGTATCAGATTAGACTTTAGGCCAGCCATGTGTATCTCCACAGGCAATGGGCCCAAAGGAAATTAGCCTAAGAAGGAAAAAAGTCAGAGCTGTGGGCAAGAGGCAAGTATGCTATTAAAAACACAATTTGAAAAAACGCATACTACATCAACCTTTCACAGCAAAAATAAATAAAAAAATAAAAAGAACAAAAAAAATTAACCAGAGAGGCAAAAGACTTTACACTGAAAATCATATCACTGCTTAAGGAAATTATAAAGACTAATGTGTTGACCTTGAATAAGATGCTATCTTCTTTTATTCTGTTATCTCCTTAATAAAATGGAAATAACTGAATGGAAAATAAAACACAATTTGGGACCACAGCTCTGGGCCTAGAAAAGTGATCTGTCAGGTAGTCAAAGTTGACACCAATAAGTGGGGAATGGGTTGGTGGAAATTTTTGTTGGCTGGGTGGGTGTAAGAGAATAGAGAGAATAAGGTCGGAATACATGTCTCTGTAAAGCTGAGAAAAAAAGTGAAATAAAAGAAAAAACATAGAAGTGAGTTTAGAGGTAACAATATCATGGGGCAGCTGGATGGCTCATTCAGTTAAGCATCCAACTCTTGATTTTGGCTCAGGTCATGATCTTAGGGTTGTCAGATGGAGCCCTGCTTCAGGTTCTGTGCTCAGCAGGAAGTCTGCTTGAGATTCTCTTTCTCCCTTTGCTTCACCCCACCCATGCTTGTGCACTCTCTCTCTCAAATAAGTAAATAAAATCTTTATAACACCATATCCTATCTAAATATGAAACTAAGGTAATGGATTCAAGAGTGATGCTTTGCAGCTGTAGAGCCCGCTAGAAACCCCACTGTTCCATTTGACAGACTATAGATAGGTGTATTTATAAGGAACTTGTGGTTTGGTTGTTCATTGAAAGCAGCCACTTTAGGTTTATGTGGAGATGTGAGGATCTGTGTCCACTAACTGCAGCC
Organism: Ailurus styani; assembly: GCA_002007465.1. Taxonomy (NCBI): domain Eukaryota; kingdom Metazoa; phylum Chordata; class Mammalia; order Carnivora; family Ailuridae; genus Ailurus; species Ailurus styani. The sequence goes on from LNAC01000978.1 coordinate 125,001, forward strand.
ACCAATGCAGGTTGGAGCTGGCAGGGACACGGGGTAAATAAGAGGTAAGAGTGTAAACTCAACAGATATTTCTCATACTAAGCAAACATAATATAGGAAAATCTATATTTATACAAAAGATTAATTCGGGAGCCAGTATTCTCACTTTTACTTCCTTAAAGGATTTTAAATCCGTTTCCTTTTAAATAGGAAGCTCCCTGGATACGTCTTAAATACAGCTGGATTTCTATACATTTGCCTTTCTAGCAACTGTATAAAAACATAATTCTAATAGAGGAATTGTGCTTCCCTTCATACAGTTAGCATTCTTTAGGGATTACAAAACATATTGATTGCATATCTTATCATGGTTCCCGTTGTGCTCTTCCCTTCTTTTAGCAATATTCTTAGGGAAAACTTTTTTGAAGTGGGGGGAAGGATAGAGGGACACAGAGAGAATCTTAAGCAGGCTTTACACCCAACATGGAGCCTTAGGCAGGGCTCCGTCTCACAATCCCGAGATCATGACCTGAGTACAAATCAGGAGTCAGATGCTTAACCGACTGAGCCACCCAGGCAGCCTGGGAAAACTTTTTGTTTTTTAATCTAGTAGGTACGATGGGTAAGACTAAAGATGAATCTGTTTAAATGATGCCAGTATCAACTACTTAGAAAAATTTTCGTGATATTTTTATCACAGTAAATCTTTGAGGATGTCCTAAAGAGAATAGTTACTATACAGACTGTTGCATTGAGTCAATACTAACAACTGGTGCCTCTTGCCTTGATAGTGTAAGAATGTGAAGTAGAAAACTAAGAAAGCCAAAGGAAATGCCACACTAGCATTTCTGTTAAATCATCAACAACAACAACAAAGTAGTGTCAAGGAAAAGAATATCATAGAACGGGCGCCTGGGTGGCTCAGTGGGTTAATGCCTCTGGCTTCGGCTCAGTTCATGGTCTCAGGGTCCTGGGATCGAGGCCCGCATCGGGCTCTCTGTTCGGCAGGGAGCCTGCTTCTTCCTCTCTCTCTGCCTGCCTCTCTGCCTGCCTGTAATCTCTCTCTGTGTGTCAAGTAAATAAATAAAATCTTAAAAAAAGAAAAGAATATCATGGAACTACCCAAAAATCTATAGTGTAATTCTTTTAAAGTGCTATTCTTACTCTGTCTGCTTCAGTCCATTCCCAGCTGATTTAGGAATCAAAGTTCCAACATTTTATCACTGTTAAGAATATTGTTTTACTTCTCATTTTAGAGCTTCAAAGACAGAGCATCTTAAATTCCCCTAGACAGTATATTTAATATATTACTTCCTTTGAACTTTTTTTTTAGTTTTTTACTGAATCCTGAATCATCTTTCTGAAATAAACCTTTATCTTTACCTTATTCTCTAGATTCTTTCTCTTACCTGAATTTCTTAATTTCTTAATTTCTTAGACTGGTAACTTTGAGTCTCCCATACTGGAGACTCCCATAAATAGTTCCAGTAGTAAGTTTTTCTCAAGTGAACTTTTCAGTAATCTGATTTTTTTTAAGATGCAGACTGTTTTAGGCAACAGAATGTTAAACCATTTCATAAAGGTATGGCATGTTCGCATGGATTTTTCCTTAGTTATAAATGTTTTTTCCTCAAAAAGTGAACTAGTGTCTTTATAACATTGAACATATTTTTTTTTATTTTATTTTTTTTAAAGATTTTATTTATTTATTTGACACAGAGAGAGAGATTACAAGTTACTAGGCAAAGAGGCAGGCAGAGAGACAGGGAAAGGAGGAAGCAGGCTCCCTGCTGAGCAGAGAGCCCGATGCGGGCCTCGATCCCAGGAACCTGAGATCATGACCTGAGCCAAAAGCAGAGGCTTTAACCCACTGAGCCACCCAGGCGCCCTACATTGAACATATTTTTGCATCTCATAGATAGGTGACTTTAATTTTAGGAAGCACATAATACATTAAAACAGTAGGTAATTTTTCGTACTAATTTCTCAGGAGGGTGACTGTTTCTGCCTTTTCACTTAATTCCAGGCATCAGAAACCTTTAATCAGAGAGAACTGAGGAATGATTTATTTTAGATCTTTGTTAAGCTTTTGGAAAACAACTGTTTCCAATGGATAATTGGAGCTGTTTCGTCATAATATATATGATAAACTAAAGCTTCCACCAACAAGAAGTTCTTTTAATATATTTATTTAATGAAAATGAAAAAAATTATCTTAAATAACAAACATAAATGTTTTAACATCTTTAGCTTAGCTTTAATAAATCAAACCAAACAAAACTTTACAGTAGTGTTTTGTAAAACTATAACAACAAAAAAAATTACTGCATAAACTTCAATCCAAATCAATGTGAAAAACTTAGAATGTTGGCTTATGGGACCAATTCAGTCTTCAGCTTCCTCTTCTTTATCTCTTGATTAGAAAATGAAAATCTTCCCTACTTTTTCAACTCCTACATAGTTTCCCAATATAGTATGAAATAGATTCCAAAAGAAGACTGTTACCGTTTCAGATCTGCATAGGTTGTGGCTTTGATTTAGACTAGAATACCTGCTAAATTAAAGTGAGTCTCACCAGTGCTTAAACTTGCCTCTCTCAAAGCTTTCTGAGCAAACTGATTACCTGAAAGGTCTTAGTTTGAACATTTAAGAAAGTATTATGAAAAGATTGTTGATGAATGCTGTGTCTAGCTAGCTTTTTTAGTAATAACTAAAGATTTATAAAACTGTCATACTGAATGTTGAAAACTTTAGCAATAAAATGAGCTTGAAAAACCAAATCATGATCTGCCACAGTCTGCTTTAAAAACAATTATAGAAAAGTTATGATACTGCAGTATCTGTAAATAATGTATGATGGAAGATATAATCTTAGTTTTGTAAGGCTGTCTTCATACTTCAGTCTAGGTCATTCACAAAATTCACAAGAACTCGTGACTTCACTAGGTCATGAAATTTCTGATTTGGTGATGGATTTCACAGGGGATTTGGTGATTGCTTCATCATTCACTTGAATTCAAACAGTGGAAAGACCTTATTTTAATTACTGTATATAAGATCTTATGTTTTCTTATGCTTTACTAACCCTAGGGATCTGGAGAACCTTCACTCTTTTTTTGTTTTGCTCTGAGTACTCTCTTTTTTCATGTTTCTTCTTTTTCTTCAAAACATAAAGGTGAGTAATAAAACACTGTTAAGTTACTACCAGCAAAAGTGAAATCATTCAGAGAGAGACAAATACTGTATGATCTTAGTTATATGTGGAATTTAAAAAAGTTGAACTCGTAGAAACAGTAGAATGGTGATTACCAGTGGCTGGGAGAAATGGGTAGATGTTCAGGGGGTACAAATTTTTAGTTATAAGTTGAATAAGTTCTAGGGATCCAATGTACAGCATGGTGACTATAATTAACAGTACTGTATTATGTACTTGAAAGTTGCTAAGAGAGTAGATTTTAAGTGTCACCACAAGTATATACATACATACATACATACACACACACACATATCTACCATCTATCTATCTATATAAAAGTATGTGAGATGATGGAGGTGTTAACTCACCCTATTGTAGTAATCATTTCATAATATATACAATGTATCAAAATCATCAGCTGTACACTTTAAGCATATGCAGTGTTGTATGTCAGTTATATCTAAATAAACCTGGGGGAAAATTACTACTAGCATAATATAGGTCAGTGGCTCTCACTGAAGTCAATTTTGCCCCCCTCCTCCAAGGTCTTTTAGTTATGTCTAGAGACATTTTTGTGACAACTGAGGTGGGGAAAGTGGTTTTAACATCTAGGGTAGAGCTCAAAGATGTTGCTAAACATTTTATAATACACAAAACAGGCAACCACAACAAAGTAGTGTGGAGATTGAGAAACCCTGGGATAATGGAATCTAGGAAACTTGGAATCTAGTCTTAACTCTTCCACTAACCACCAAGTAATTTATCAGTCTCCTCCTTGCAAAATGAGAGATTGAATTACATGATCCTCAAAGAATTATGTAGCATCAAAAGCTTATAGAACTATGAAACCTCATGATGGTTTCTTTCCTATCAGGGAGAGAGTTTCCTTGGTGATTCCACTTTTGTGTGTGTGTAACATATATTTTGCTTTTGCTTCAATTAATTTTTTTTAAAAAATCTCCTTTTGATTAAGTTTCTAATGTTAATTCCAGTATAGTTAACATAGTATTGTATTCGTTTCAGGTCACTTAATTTTTACTTTTGAATTAAACAAATAAATAAATATATATCTTAAAAAATTTAAAAATCTATTTTACAGAAAGCAGTTGAAATTAAAAGTTCTATTTTAGATTATTTTGATTATCTCTTATTTATTAATTTTTTTTGAAAAACATTTGTTAACATTTAATGAACTTCCCTCCAGGTGACTTCAAGCTACCAAGATATAGGCCTCCCCTCCCCCCACCACCCAGCCACATCCTTAATCTTCTCTTCAGCTCTTCTACTGAAGAGCTCGTTCTTTACCATGATGGGCTGTTTGGGGAGCTTTCCCTTTCCCAAAACTTAGTAGTAGTCCGATCATACCACATCAATGTTGGGAGCAGCTCCAGTCTTGTTCTGGAAAGCATTTACCTATGTCTTCTCACTAACCAAAGTCCACAGTTTATCAAGGTTGACTGCTGGGCAGAAGCTCTGGTCCCTCTTTAAGTGGTAATGCCACATACTAACTTTTTCAAAGTAACCTGAGTGATATATGTTGACGTTGATCCTGTGGCTATGCATGCCACCAGTATTATCCTGGCCTCCTGGGTGCTTCTGGTGCTTGCCCATGGGACTGCAGCAGTGGCTCACATGGCCCTGAAGTTTCCAGGTCTTCCTCACACTCTGGATGGCCTGTCAGCAACCCAGATGAAGTAGTTTGAATATCAGATTTATTAAATGATTTAAACAATTTTAAACAAAAAATACACTTTAAGCATATTTTTGGTTTGGGGATTCTGACTGTTTACTCTGTGTATTCAGTTCTCCCACACAACCCTGTAAGAAACTAGTCAGATGGATAATTGGATTATCATGCCAACGTGATCTTCACACACTTATTTTAAACACACATAGATTAGTGGTCACCAGACATTACATGCTGTTTTCCTAGTGGAACTGGTGTCATCCCTGCAACAATCTCACTTGAAAAACCTTATGTGAAGACATTTTTTCAGGCAGTTCAGACAATAAAGTGGTCCCTAATTTGTGCTGAAAAGTAATGATTCTTTTAAGAGGAGTAGTTATTCTGATTCTCTGTCTCTAGGTACCATGCGTCAAGCATTGTTCTGTGCACTGAAACGGTAGTTAGGTTTTATACGATGCCTTACAGCCACATCATACCCATCTTACAGGGAGAGAAATAGAGGAATAGACTGGTTCTAAATTACATAGCTAGGAAATAGTTTGCTTAGTGTGGAAATTTCTTCAAAAAGTCATTTTACTCAAAGTGTAGGAAACACTTCTGTAACCTCTCGAACAAAGAGTAGCAAAGTTTTTCTGCAGTAGCTCACATAGTAAATACTTTTGGCTTTGTGAAACATATGGTCTGTCAAGACTGCTCAACTTTGCTGTTGTAACACAGAAGTAAATAAATGGGTATGGCTGTATTCCGATACAACTTTACATAAAAGAGTAGCAGGCTAGATATGGCATTTGGGCCATAGTTTGCCCATCTCTTCCTTTGAACATTCCATGAGGTCCCATGAACCTGCTTGGTGTCTCCATTTGCCCTCCTTTTCATCATTGGGGAGCATAGCTAAATGAAAAATTGCATTATATACTTGTAATAATAGCACACTGAAATCCTCAGATCACCAAAAACTAACCTCCTAAACTCTTTTACAACAGTTTGGGCACTTCCCTTATTTGCTGCACTCTAGTTTCATCTTTGGCCCCTTATGCAGAAGCTAGCACTCAGGCTTTCCAAAATCCTATTTGATACCCAATACAGAACAGTTGTCTCATAATGGCCTACAACTATCTGTTCACTTTCCTGATAACTGTTTTCCAGGTGAGTAGGTTCCTTACCCTATCTACAGAGCGGTTTGTTTCGTTTTGTTTTGTTTTTGTTTTTGTTTTGTTTTGTTTTTCCTAGTTATGGCATAGACACTGTAGGCATCCCTCGCTTTAAAAACAGATGTATTTCAGCAGGGTTGGCTGGCGAAGAGGAGAAATAGAGCTATCCAACTACCATTTTGTAATATGGATTCCTTCTGGATGAAAATAACGTGAGACAAAATACACTTTTGGTAAATATACTATTGCAGGCACAAAATGCTTGGACAAGATTTTGAAGTCCTAGATACCTTTACCACTATAGTGTTCATGGCCTTGGGCAAATCACTTCCCCTCTGTGAGGCGTAGGTTATTCATCTTTGAGATGAGGATAATAATCGTAATTATCTCTCAGGGTTTTGAGAACTAAAGGAGAAGATGGACGTGAAAGTTCCCTGTGTACTATCACAAGGAAAGATGAGGAAAGAACTGATATGTGTGGGTCATTGGGAGAACAGTCCAAAAAGTGCTGAAAATCCACTGCTTAAAGAAGCACCTTACTGCTTTTTTGCAGCACTTTGTAGCAATGAGTTTTTATTCTGATTGAAAAGTAATCTTTGGCTCTTGGCTGAGTTTCCCTATAATAAGGATACCAATTTACCAGAGAACATTAGTTCAAATATTACTTTTGTAATATGGAATTATTTGGCTCTAATGGAGCTGCCCTTTATCCCCTCTCTCACCTCAGTTTTTTCCACTTTTTTTCTTTCTCAAGGCAAAGTGTGAAGCAAAGAATGTCCTCTTGTGGGCGCCTGGGTGGCTCAGTGGGTTAAAGCCTCTGCTTTCGGCTCAGGTCATGATCTCAGGGTCCTGGGATCGAGGCCCGCATCGGGCTCTCTGCTCAGCAGGGAGCCTGCTTCCTCCTCTCCCTGTCTCTCTGCCTGCCTCTCTGCCTACTTGAAATCTCTCTCTCTGTGTCAAATAAATAAAATCTTTAAAAAAAAAAAAGAATGTCCTCTTGTGATCCTAAGACAAGCATGATGATAATTTACTTACCACCTATTTCCTGAGTGTCTCACTGTGTGGTGAACAAAGTAGAATCCTTGGTCTCAGAGAGCTCAGTCTAGATCCATGCTGTCCAATATGTAGCCACTAGACACATGTTGAGTGTGGAACACGTGAAATGTTACAAGTTCAAATAGAAATGTGAGAGAGGGAGTGGGTGGTGGAGGAAATTATCCATAGAAAGTCACTCAAATAGAAAGGAAGTAGGTATTTAGAGAAGAAGGAAAGGAGGGCTACTTACAGGTAAATGGGAAGGTAGTATCTGTGGCATTACTTACTCCTATATAGTCTACTTTCTATGTGTGGCTTTGGCGGCTCTAAGTTATATAGGTAATGTTGCTATTTAAATATTCTATTTTGGTAGTGTAGACTGAATATTCATCCATAAGAGTACAGAACAGTGGGAGATCATTTTGTTCTTTTGCTACATTTAAAGTGCAGGATGCTCAGTAAATAGATTGGTGGCATAGTGAGCTCACAACTGAAATTTGACCCTGAGAATGGGTTTGATTTAAGTGGCTGGTTGAGAAACTGGGTTCAGGTCACTTAGTTCAGAAAGTCTATTTGGGGCAATTCTTAAATCACCACATTGTGTCTGGATATTACAGCCTATACTTGTCTTCCAGTTACTGAGGTGTAAGATCTTGTGGAAGGAGATAGGTATTTTATTAATTTCTGAACCTGTAACTATCCCTCTCCTCCTGTGCTTAGCCTGCTGCCTGGCACCAAACAGGTGCACAATAAATATTTATTCCACAGTAAAAATAATAGAAATCCACGAAGTTTACTATTTGACAGACGAATATAATTTTAATGGTAATTTTTACTACTTAGAAATACATGTAGATTTTGGGTTTAGAGATTTCACATCCCTGATTAATTTATCTCAAAATACTTTAGAAGCCAAAAGATTAATCTGAATGATTAATTGGTTTTATTTATTTTATTTGTCCCAAAATTTATTATTTTTTCAAATTGTTACATAAATTGTGGTATACTCATAATATGAAATACTGTGCAGCCATTAAATCAGAAAGATATGCATATGCTGACATTCTATATGGTTGAGTCAAAAAAGCAAATTTGAAATCAATATATTGTCTGACTTCTGTAAAAAGAAAATCACTACATTTGAATGTATATATATTCATGTGTTTATTATATGTACATAGAAAAACCGGTGGCAGAATATAAAATGGATCCTCCTGAGTAAGATTCAGGATAGTTGGGTCTCAGTGTTTAACTTATATACCTTGCATTGTTTGATTTTTTTAAATGGTGATTATGAATTACTTTTGTATTTTTTAGAAAATTATTTTTAAATTCAGATATAATAGAGCTGGTCACTATAAATTTTATTTTATTTTATTTTTTATTGTGTTATGTTACAATACAATACATCATTACTTTTTGATGTAGTGTTTCAAGATTTATTGTTTATGTATAACACCTAGTGATCCATGCAATACTTGCCCACCACCAGATTCACCCATCCTCCCACCCCCTTCCCTTCTAAAACCCTCAGTTTGTTTCTCTGAGTCCACAGTCTGTTGTGGTTTGTCTCCCCTTCCGATTTCTCCCCTTTCACTTTTCCTTTCCTTCTCCTAATATCCTCCATGTTATTGCTCCACAAGTAAGTGAAACCATATGATAATTGACTTTCTCTGCTTGAGTTATTTCACTCAACATAATCCCCTCCAGTTCCATCCATGTCCATGCAAACGGTGGGTATTCTTCCTTTCTGATAACTGAGTAATATTCTATTATTTATATGTACCACATCTTCTTTATCCATTCATCTGGGTTTTTTTTTAATTATGTTCACTACAGTTTATATACAAAACAAAAGTGATTACAAGGAAAACCATCTCCAATTAAATTGGGTATTTTGGGGACATATTGTTAGTTCAGCAATGGTCACTTGAAAAAGAAGATCTTCAACAAATCTTACTTCTTTCTTTCTGATGATTTTTCTAACAGCAGTATACACATATATTTTTTGCTAGAAAGATGTACTTTTATATTTTTACTTATTTAAAGTTTCAAGTATAAGTTTTTTGTGCTTTTAAAATAAATTAAGTGGATGATTTCAGCAAGAACATCATGAAAACACATGGGATAAGGGGTTATGCAGCAGCTAACAGTGTGTACTTTTTTGTTGTTGTTTATTCATAAACTGAGGAAGAAAAACACATTTTTGGCCCTTTTCCTTCCCAAGTGATTCCCTCTCTCTAGTACAGATATAAGTTGTTTGATAGTAAAGGCTATGTATCTTGTATCTTAAAATTTATATTTTAGGATTTCAGTGTTGAAAGAAGCTTAAATGCCCTGTACTCAATCCAATCTGTCTTCTGATGCTTGAAATCCCCTTTCAATGTTAAATACCAAAACAGAGTATGCAGTCAATGATGTAGTTATATGATAGTTGAGAAAGAAGGGGTTCTTGAGTCTCACTATATAGTAGGTACTTTTATTTTTTTATTTTATTTTTATTTTTTAAATACTATGTTATGTTGATTACCATGAAGTACATCACTAAATTTTGATTTAGTGTTCCATGATTCACTGTTCGTTTATAATACTCAGTGCACTATACAATACATGCCCTCCTTCATACCCATCACCAGGCTCACCCATCCCCTTACCTCCTTTCCTTCTAAAACCCTCAGTTTGTTTCCTGGAGTCCATAGTCTCTCACGGTTCATGTCCCACTCTGATTTCCCTCCCTTCACTTTTCCCTTCCTTCTCCTAATATCCTCCATGCTATTCCTTATATTCTACAAATAAGTGAAATCATATGATAATTGACTTTCTCTGCTTGACTTATTTCACTTAGCATAATCTCCTCTGGTCCCATCCATGTCGATGCAAATGGTGGGAATTCATCCTTTCCAATTGCTGAGTCATATTCCATTGTGTATACGGACCACATCTTCTTTATCCATTCATCTGTTGAAAGGCATCTCGGCTCTTTCCACAGTTTGGCTATTTTGGACATTGCTGTTATGAACATTGGGGTACATATCGCCCTTCTTTTCACTACGTCTGTATCTTTGTGGTAAATACCTAGTAGTGTAATTGCAGGGTCATAGGGTAGCTCTATTTTTAATTTTTTTGAGGAATCTCCACACTGTTTTCCAAAGTGGCTGCACCAACTTTCATTCCCACCAACAGTGTAAGAGGGTTCCCCTTTCTCCACAACTCTGCCAACATTTGTTGTTATCCAAGATCTATAAAGAACTTCTCAAACTCAACACCCCCAAAACAAATAATCAAGTCAAAAATAGGCAGAAGACATGAACAGACATTTCTCCAAAGAAGACATACAAATGGCTAACAGAGTCATGAAAAAATGTTCATCATCATTAGCTATCAAGGAAATTCAAATCAAAACCACATTGAGATACCCCCTTATACCAGTTAGAATGGCAAAAATTGACAAGGTACTTTTAGATTTATTTTTTATTCTTTATAGGCCTGTAGGTAACTATAAAAACAAAGATCTTTTACAGATTCAAATGTTATGGGCTTGACTACGACATTGGTTTCACTTTTTTCAGCTCCTATCAGCAAGTATAGATTCTTGAAAGGTTTATGTTTAACCCAGAAGGATAATATAGAGAGATGAATGAGAAGTAGAACCATAGACATTTCAAATGAATGGGAGCTTGTAGATAATTCAGTCCAATCCTCTCATTTTACAAATGGGTGAACTGAGGACCACAGAGTGGAAGAGACTTGCTCAGAGTCACACAACAAGTCAGTGGAGGAACTAATTCAGTGTCTTGCTTTCAATTTTAGTGAGCTACCTGTACTAATATTTACACCAGTGTCAAATTCCTTTTTATAGTTATGGCTTGACCATGGTAATGTGTCCTGAAAAATATGGTAATAAATTAAGTTGAAGATAGGAGGATCATGATCTCTTTAAAATTTTTTCTAGAACTTTTACATGACCATAAATACTTTATAATTAGGATAATCCTTATTTCACATTTATCTTTCTGTTTCAGAATAATAAGCTGAATTATCTATGCCCAGTCCATTTTTAAGATTATATCATTTATTTGAGAGAGAGAAAGAGAGAGCATGAGAGGAGAGAAAGTCAGAGGGAGAAGACGACTCCCCATGGAGCCAGGAGCCCAATGCGGGACTTGATCCTGGGACTCCAGGATCATGACCTGAGCCGAAGGCAGTCACTTAACCAACTGAGCCACCCAAGCGCCCCTCCCCAGTCCATTTTAATACAAAAGTATGTTATCCAGATAGAATTTTGACATTTTTTCAGAATGTTTCAAGTTTGCCCCATATAGTTAAAATCCTAGCTTCAGTAATAACTTACTATAGTAAGTATAATTTTAAAATTACCCCAGTGATCCTTGTCCTTATATGATAACCTACCTTTGAGTGTGGGTAGAACCTGTGAATATATCATTTTCATGACTAGGTTATGTTATATGACGTGGTTGACTTTAAGAAGTGTTTGATCACACAAAACTCAAAAGTTGAGACATTTTGTGACCTGGTGACAGAATAGAAAATTTAAAGCTTGAGAGGGTTTTGATGTGCCAATACTGACTTGAAGATGGAGGGAGCCCTGCCAGACAGCAAAAATAGGGGCGTCACAACTACAACTACAAAAGAAATGAATTCTGTCAGTGACCAGTGAACTTGGAAGTGGATTCATCCACCCAGTACCTCCATATAAGGGGTCAATCTAGTTGATTTTGGCCTTGTGAGACCCTTAGCAGAGACCCTAACTGAACCCACCAGGACTTCTGAATTACAGGCTGTGAGATAATAAATGAGTGTTAAGTGTCACAAACTGCTAAGTTTGTGACAGTTTGTAATGTAGCAGTAAAGATACTAATGTACTTACTATGTGCTCTAGGGGAAGGTCTTTGTCAAATCTCTTATGCCTCAGTTTCCTTTTGCATGTTGTAATGGAAGTAACCTACACTGCCTTGAAACTGTAATTGTAAAATGTGGCTTCTACGGTAAGAGGAGACATGTATTACTAATTTTGGTGGTATTACTACTAATGATTTTGATTCTCCTGGAAATATAAAAATCTTTTTCACACAGAAATAAGAAAGTAAAGGAACATAATTTGGCCCTGGGTAGGCTTTTCCACAATGTGATCTTAGACTACCCAGGCCTTATGCCTGCTATTCTATTATAGCAGAGAAAATATGGAGGTTGGAAAACTGTCCCATTTGTATCACATACTTACCGAGAACTCTCTCTGTACCTAGCACTGTAGTAACTTTGTAGATTTTACAAAGGGGAAAAAATTTCAGATATGGTCGTTGGCTTTAAGTAATACATAATGTAGTTGAAGAGAGAAAATATGGGGTCACATTAACTATACTCCAACATAGGAAGTGCTTGATGTCTTGAGATGAATAAAGCTTGGTAAGAGTTCAGAGGTGGTTGTCTGTAAACTGGACCTTGAAGAATAGTTCAGATTTGAATAATGGGAGACTGAGAAGGAAAGGCATTGTAGTTAGAGGGAAGAGCACAAACAAAGGTATTGATAATCTAGAAAGTCACATGGACAAATAACAAATAGTTCAGTATTACTGAAGTGTAGATGCATAAATGTAATAGGAAATTGGTTTGAAAGAATAGGTTGGGGCCAGATCATAAGAAACTTTGAGTTCTAGGTTAAGGAGTTTGGACATTATTATGTCTTTCTGCACAGAAGGGTGAAATTATCAGATTTGTAATTTAGAAATTAAATTATGGCAGCAATGTGGATAAGGGTTGGTGGTGATGTGTGAAGAGTGGTAAGGCAGAGACTAGAGATAGGGAGACAGTTTAGGAAGGAAAGAAAGTGAGAGATGACAAAAGCATAACTTTAAGAAAATGGTTTTGGGGAAAGACAAGAGGGATGATGTTTTAGGTAAGTCACAGACAAAATGGACATAGTATGTCAAGGAGGCAAGGCTCAAGATGTTTGTAAGGTGCTGAGATCAACAGAAGTCTCATAGCTAGGAAGTATCAGGGTCAGGATTAGTACCCAGATATCCTGGCTGTAGAGCTCTTGCTTAACCATTATTGTTCACTCATGAGATGGTGGATAACAACAACAACAAGAACAACAACAGCAACAACAACAACAAAAACAAAGTCAAGAAAAAGAGCTCTTTTTTATGTGATGTGACAGGAGCAGCCCTCCCGTCCACCCTGCTGCTGCTCTTTGATTGAAGGCTAGGAGTTGGGGTGGGATGTGTGTGTGTGTGCACACGTGCTGCTTCTAGGAATATAAATGGGGAACAGATTAGGCAAGGGTCCTGCAGTGCGCTCTGTGAGCCACCAGCACTTGCCTGCTCCAAGGAGAGGACTTAGAGGTTTGGATAAGTTCACCAGGCATCACCACATTCTATGTACTCATTGTACTCTGAGAGAATGAAGTGACTCCATCTTACAATGCCTGAAGATAACTTGAAATCTGCATTTTTTATGAGTCTGTTCTAAAGATTTGCTAGCTTTCTGTTTGTCATTCTTTCTGGTCCCTAGTGTATATAGCATGATCCATTGGGAAATATGTAGCACTTACAGAAGGATTTGGGTGGCTTCCCAAATGGTCTAGGGCTGGATTTTCAACATATGAACCCAGGACCACCTATATAGAGTCCCCTTAGGTACCTGTTGCAAATGTAGATTCATGGGCTACTTCAGATTTATTGAGATGCAGGAGTTGATATTTCTAATAAGCATGGATCATTTTTCAATAAGCATAAAATTATTTGTTTTATTTATTTTTATGTGGTGTTTGAAATCCTCCAGTAAATTAGTCATTGTGCCAGAATAATCAAAGCAATCACGGTATTGTATATGTTTCTCTAAATGACATCTAGAAATTCTGATGTATCCCTACATACACCCTGCTTGATAATTACTAGCCAAGACCATTTACCTAAGACATTCCGAAATGATTCTCCAAATGGCCTGTATTACGGAGGACTCTGTTGAAATTGTCTGGTAGTTTTGAGAGGAGATAATGTACATGGTTGTGGGATGACTCACCCTTTTTGCTTGGATAGTTCCACTTTCATTTTGGACAGACTCTCTGAAAGACCAGCTTGGTGTACATGTATGTTCATTCTACCCTGGAGTGTTCTCTATGAGAAAGCATTTGTTTAGTGATTTGTCATTTTGTTTTATAGCCACTCTACAGCCTATGAAATGGTCATCCGGCCTTTTTATTTGTTTGAGAAAAGCAGTTTTTCCCTTCTTATCTTCATGGCTGCCAAGCAGCACAAGGGTAATTCAGGGAAACCATATGATTTCCTTCCATCTGTCTGTTCAAGAACTGGACAAGAACATAAAATCTAAGCTTATTGGTTTGTATTTGCCCGAAACTGGATATGTGATATTCTGGGTTTTAGGTAACATAATTAGAACCCTTTCATTGAAGTGAATTAATCCAATAAGCATATGTGAATACTTGCTATGTGCCAGGAAATGTCCTAAGCATTCTGTAAAGAGAAGAGACACGCATTTCTGCCCTCTAGGTGTTTTTAGTCTAACAGGGAACACAAATATGTAAGCAGTTGCTATTTTAAAAGATGTCACAGCATAGTGAATATAAAGTTCTGAAAGTGTGATTAATTCTGAGAGAAAAAAATATGATACTGGATTGTTCTCAGAGGAGGTCAATTTGAGGGAAGAAAGGCACTCCAAAGGAACTAGCACAGCAGCATGCTAGCACATTGAGTTTAAGGAAATGGCAAATAGTCCAGTTTTGCTTAAGCAGAACGCACGTAGTTGGTAATATTAGGTGTTAGGTTATGAAGAGCCTTGAATATCATCCTGAAGGTTTTGAACTTTGTCCTGTGAATAGTCATAGAAGGTTTTAAAATAATAATTTGCTGTATATTGAACACTTCTTATATACCAGACCTATTCATGAAGTGAGTATTGCTGTCTCCAATTTTATTTTTCCCCATTAAGACTTGGCAGTCATTAGTTTGTTTGTCCTTAGAGGATTTTAAGCAGAGGTATGATCCAGCCGGTTTGTATCTTATAATGACACTTTGGGAGTGATATGCAATGTGGTGAACCTAGAAGTAGGGAGAGCATTAAGGAGGCTACTGCAGGGGGGGTAAAAAGGCTATGGCATAAAAGGATAAGAAGTGTGATTACTGGATGGTTCTAGGGATTGCAAGTACACAAAATTTGAATGAAAGAGTCCAGACCTTCTATTGGCTTTTTGTGCATATTGTTAATATATATGAATACAAAGAGACTACGTAGTGTTTCTGAAAGACTTTGAAGCTGAGAACTAGAATACTAGGGTTCAGGCCTGGTGCTACTGAATAATTAGTTATGAATCCATAGGGAACTTGCTCTTCTTCGAACCTCAGTTTCCATAACTATAAAATTGGAATTTGAAACATTGTGGCTATTTCCTAGATTTATAGAGAACAATTGAGATAATAGACATGAAAGACGATGTGCTATACAAGTATTGGTTCTAGAGGCAGCTGTTATTAAATGTTCCGAGTATTGTGCCTACTTCACAGAGTTGTTATGAACATGAAATGTAATAATGGGTTTGAAATAATTTTGTTAACTTTAAAGTATGATTCAAATGTTAAGTATTAATAAAAATAATAAAAGAGAACAATTTATTCTGGATCCAGATGTTCTCTCCATGGTAACTCATGTACTCTTTCAGAACTTTGCAGATGAACCTCCATTTAATTTTCACAGGCTGGATTCCTCCTACATGTAACAGAATCAAGTGGGATCAAAACGCATTGACTTCTTCCTGTAAAATTTTGGCTCTAGGACTGAAAGAACACCCATTTTACCTGAGTTGTCACCAGCCTTGTGCTCACATCCAGTTATTTTGCCAATGTGCTTGCTGAATTTGGGCACAGACCTCCAGATCCAACAAGAACCCTAGGTTTTTTTTATTCAAACTGGTCAAATCAATCTTCAACTTCTATGCCCAATAAGGCCCTAGGTTTTTCAAAGGTCAGCCATCACTATGAAAACAGGTGTGATATGTGAATCAAGTTTCATATTTCTTGTGGTCAGTGGAAACAACCTAGCAGGCAGACCCCACCACAGTTTGCTGCTTCCAGTGGAAGTTAGTCATATGAAAATTGTGCCTTTGGTATCTGTGAAATGGAGGATAGTAGGGAGAAATTAGAGCAGTTCTGACCCTTACCCTCAAAATTCTAAGATTAAGAGGCCTTCAGATCCTTTTCTTCTGTTTTTTTTATTTCATTAAGAAGTATGTTCCTAGCTAGTTATTCTCTCTCCACTCCCTTTTATTATGGCTAAAATGGAACCAGCTTTTGGTTTTCATGTACCCTGTCATGTTTTCAAAGTGTTATTTTTGAGGACAAGACAAATTAGGAAGAGCCTGGTTTTTTATCTCTTTGCTCTTGGCAAAGAAGATTGAAATCATTTAAAGAAAAGCTTTATTGACTGACTTGATGAATTGGCATTAGTAAATCTAATGGATATTTGAGAAATGTGTATCATAAAAGTTGAAATTCCAACCTGTAATGTAATCTTTTAAAAAAATGTTTACTATTGAACAAGTAATTAAAAAATTAAAAACAAGTAAAATATAACTAGTTATTATCAAAATTAATTTTCATATTTGCATACTTAACAAATTTTATTTTTAATATTTATCCATTTACACATGTTTTTATATTTGGTTTATATAAAATGTGGTTTTCTGTCATGGCTCATTTCTTCTATGTTTTTGCTTTTTTTCTCTTGACATGCAATATTTTCATTTTAATTGCTTCTTGATATACCAAAGAGCTACACTTACATATAGGGATATTTAAGTTAAACTAATTAAAATTAAAGTACAGAAAAATTCAGTTTCTCAATCTCATTAGCCGCAAGTCAAGAACTCAATAGCTACATGTGTCTAGTGACTAGTGTTTTGGTCAGTGTAGAGTTAGAACATTTCCATCAACACAGAAATTTCTATTTTGGAGAGCACCACCATGAAGTAAATATGCCATAGTGTGCTAAACCAATTAAACCAATTTTTGTTGTTGAACATCTAGTTGTTTTTCTGTTTTAAATATTATAACTTGACAGTAAATATATCTATGTAGCTATTTGATTTGGTTGAATTATCTCTTGGAATCAGTTTGGAAGAGAAACTAAAAAACAATTCTATTTACAATTGTACCAAAATAATAAAGTACCTAGGAATAAACTTAACCAAAGAGGGGGAAAGTCCTGTACTCTGAAAATGATAAAACACTAATGAAAAAAATTGAAGATGACAAAGAAATGGACTTTCCAAAAGCTTATGGATTAGAAGAACAAATATTGTTAAAATGTCTATACTACCCAAAGCAATCTACACATTTAATGACATCCGTATCAAAATACCACCAACATTTTTCATAGAACTAGAACAAGCAATCCTAAAATTTGTATGGAACTGCAAAAGGTCCCAAATAGCCAAAGCAACCTTGGGAAAAAAAAAGCAGAGCTGGAGGCATCATAATCCCAGACTTAATCAAAACATTATGGTGCTGACACAAAAATAGACACATAGATCAATAGAACAGAACTAGAAAACCCAGAAATAAACTCACAATTATATGGTCAATTAATCTTCAACAAAGTAGGCAAGAATATCCAATGGGAAAAAGATAGTCTCTTCAATGAATGGTGTTGGAAAACTGGTCAGCTACATACTAAAAAAATGGACCACTTCCTTACACCATACAGAAAAATAAACTGCGAATGGATTAAAAACCTAATGTGAGACCTGAAGCTATAAAAATCCTGGAAGAAAGCACAGAATAACGTCTTGGATATTCGCTCTAGTAGCATTTCCTAGATATATCTCCCAAGGCAAGGGGAAACAGAAACAAAAATAAACTATGGGGAGTACATCAAAATAAAAAGCTTCCACACAGTGAAGGAAACAGTCAGTAAAATTAAATGGCAACCTACTGAGTAGGAGAAGATATTTGTAAATGACATATTTGATAAAGGTTTATTATCCAAAATATATAAAGAACTTATACAAGTCAATGTCAAAAAACAATCCAACTAAAAAGGGCCAGAAGACATGAGCAGACATTTCTCCAAAGAAGACATACAGAAAAAAAAAGACATACAGAAGGCCAATAGACACATGAAAAGATGCTCAACATCACTCATTATCGGGAATGAAAATCAATACTACAAGATACCACCTCGCACCTGTCAGAATGGCTAAAATGAGTAACACGAGAAAAAACAGGTGTTGGTGAGTATGTGGGGATAAAAGAACCCTGTTCACTGTTGGTGGGAATGCAATGTGGTGCAACTCTGGAAAGCAATATGGAGGTTCCTCAAAAAGTTAAGTGTTGAACTATCCTATAATCCAGTAATCACTCTCCTGGGTATTTATCCCTAAAATACAAAAGTACTAGTCCAAGGACACACAAGCATACTGATGTTTATGGCAGCATTATGTACAATAGCCAAATTATGGAAGCAGCCCGTGTTCATTGATAGGTGAATGGATGAAGTAGATATGGTGTGTGTGTGTGTGTGTGTGTGTGTGTGTACCATTATATATATATGTGTGTGTGTGTGTATATATATATACACATATATGTATGTACATATACATATATATCTGAAACTAAGATAACACTATATGTTAACTAAATGGAAATGAAATAAAAATAAAAAACATGTAGTGTATTGTCACAGTCCTTTCAAAAAGGTTTATATCAATTTTAAGTGCTTTGAGAAGCATATAATAGTTACACTGCATAGGCAACAACACTGGACTTCATAAATTTTAGGGGTTTTTTTTGTTGGTCTAAGTCTTTTTCATTGATAATTGATATACAACATTATATTAGTTTCAGGCATACAATGCAATGATTCAGTATTTGTATGTATTATGAAATAATCACAATAATAACGATAAAATAAGTCTGGTTAAAATCCATCACCACACATAGTTGGAGTATATTTTCTTGAGATGAGAACTTTTAAAATTTACTCTTAACATCTTTCAAATATACAATATTATTAACCACAGTCACGCTGTACATTACAAGGTATGTATACATCTTCTTTTGTTTTTTTTTAAGATTTTATTTATTTATTTGACAGAGAAACAGAGATCACAAGTAGACAGAGAGGCAGGCAGAGAGAGAGGAGGAAGCAGGCTTCCTGCCGAGCAGAGAGCCTGATATGGGCCTCGATCCCAGGACCCTGAGATCATGACCTGAGCCGAAAGCAGAGGCTTTAACCCACTGAGCCACCCAGACGCCCTGTATACATCTTCTTGAATTAGTATTTTCATTTTCTTCAGGTAGATACCCAGCAGTGGAATTACTGGATTGATATGTTATTTCTATTTTTAACTTTCTAAGGAACCTCCATACTGTTTTCTACAGTGGCTTCACCAATTTACATTCCCACCAACATTTCCTGATGGTTCCCCTTTTTCCACATCCTCATCAATGCTTTTTTCTTGTCTTTTTGATAGTAGCCTCAGGTGTGAGGTAACATCTCATTGTGGATTTAATTAACAATCCCTGGTGATTGATGATGATGGGTATCTTTTCACACATCTCTTGGCCACGTGGATGTCTTCTTTGGAAAAATGTCTATTCAGACTACTTTTAAATGTAAATTAAGGTTATTTTAAAAAGACAATTAGAATTATTTTCAATAAAAGGGCATTTTAACTTATGGGGCATACAGAAGGTAGGTAAATTTCTACACACTGGAAAGGAAGGAGGGACTCATCATTTTCTATGTTTCCCCAAATCACTGACCTATATTGAGACTTAGCAGTTCCAGGATTTTAAATAATTTTAGGCTTATCTGGTTGCTCCCTCCATCTAAAGCATATCTGAAAACCCTGAGGTACCCACATAAAAACTGTGTTTGTGTTAATTCACAGGGGCCAGTTCTGACAGCATTCTAAATTCTCTGAGGTCCTGGACCTGGTGTCTGTGAGATCCAAAGGGAAATTCAGTGGAATTGAAGCTAAGTATTAGAGCATTTCATATATCACACTAATTAGTTTCTCAGAGATCTCACTGCTAACAGGAGGAAAAACAGCAAATAAGAAATTCTGGTAGAGTGCTTAAAGTTGGCTTCATGTTTTTTATTAACTTTTTAACTAAATAAAAGTAATATAGCCTCATGGTAAAATAATCAAACCATACAAAAGGGAATGAAATGATAAAAGTCCTACTTATGATCTTGCCCATTTTCTGCACTCCCCCCTTTTCACTTGTCAGAGATAGGTGTAGTGACCAGTTACTTCTATAATACCTCAGAGATTTTCTGTGCATATAAAAATATGTTACATAGTAAAATACATGTATATTTTTCACAAATGCTATCACATTAAAATTGCTTTCTTTTTTTTTAAAGATTTTATTTATTTATTTGACAGAGAGAGAGAGAGATCACAAGTAGGCAGAGAGGCAGCCAGAGAGAGAGGGGGAAGCAGGCTCCCTGCTGAGCAGAGAGCCCGATGTGGGGCTTGATCCCAGGACCCTGAGATCATGACCTGAGCCGAAGGCAGAGGCTTAACCACTGAGCCACCCAGGCGCCCCTAAAATTGCTTTCTACAAATTGATTTCTTCACTTAGTTAAAGATTCTTATACACTTTCCCATGCACTTTTCTCTATCAGTATTTCATATACATATATATATACACACACACATATATTCTTAAAGTTTTCGTGATACTTAACTGTATAGATATGTTGTAATCTATTTTTTAATTTCCCACTACTGATGTATATTTTGTTTCTCTCCCTGACTTTTTTGGAATTAAAAGTAGTGCTGCAGTTAACAACCTCAAGAAGCAGTATACACGGTGTTTAATGAAGTTTTCATTCAGCTGTTGGTGTCACTATCTTCTTACTGTATGACCTTGGTACTTAATTTCTGTCTGCCTCAATGCTTTCCTATAAAGAAATTGAGATAATAATGGTATCTATTCTTTAAGACCATTATGAGGATTCTTAATAATACACATTAAGAACTTAAGTATTTATGCAGTAAGTGTCAGGCACATAGAAAATAAAACAATTGTTAGTTAATATGATTATATACCTTTATTAGGATACTTTTGAAAAATATAAATTCTTAGTTGCTAGATAGTTGGATAAAAGAGTGGATGCATTTTAAATCTGGTAGATAATACTTTTCACCTTGCCAAAACAAAACAAAACAAGACAAAAAAACAAAAACCTGCAAACATCAGATACTTGCCAGAGTTTCAAAACTTTGTAAATCTTAAAGGTTAAAAAAAGTTTATCATTATTTTACGTTTCCTCTCTTTATGAGTGAGCATGAGCATCTTTTCACATGTTTATTGGCCATTTATATTTCTTTCCATGTGAACTGGCTGTTCTCGGCTTTGGCCCATTTGTTGTTGTTTTTGTTTGGCTTTTCATCTGTTTCTTATGGATTTATAGAGCTCTTTGTATATAAAGGAATTTGGCTTCTTGTCATATGTGTTACAAATAGTTTTCCCAATTTATCTTTTAAGTTTGTTTATTTTTCTGTCAGTCAGTCTTAAACTATATATTTAAATTAATCATTCTTTTCCTCGAAGGCTGTCGAGTTTGGAGGTCCATGCTTCAAAGGACTTTCTAGATAGGTTTTATTTAAATCATATACTAGAAGTCTTTTTTGACAGAAAGGCTCAATTATGGATGTAAGAACTAAAAGGAATCTTAGGCATTACATAACTCAACCTTCTTCTCTTCATATTTTTTCAATTTTTCCTTGCAGAGGAAAAAGAAATTTAGTCCCAGTAAAGGGAATGTACTATAAAAGTTCCACAGCAAGCTAATGGTAAAAAATGCAGACTGGGACTATGTGTTCCTAATGCCCATTCCAGTGATAACTCAGTTTACCCAGATTATTTTATAAACAGAGTTTCTTACTTTAAAAAAATACATATTTAAACAACTCAGAGATACAGTTTGTTTGTTTTTGAGAGAGAGAGAATAAGTGGGGAGGGGTTGGGGGAGAGAGAGAGAATCTTAAGCAAGCTCCCCATCCAACATGGAGCCTGATGTGGGGCTCAGCCTCAGGACCCTGAGATCATGATTTGAGCCAAAATCAGGAGTCAGACACTTACCTGACTGAGCCACCCTGGTGCCCAGGAGTTTATTTTCAAAGTGCAAAACACATTTTAAAACAAAGATTTATTTTTATTTTTCAGATTAATTTTTACTTTGAAAAACATCAGCATATGTTCTGTTAAACATATACCGCCTATGTGTTTAAGCATTTAGTTAAATGAATGTGCAAATATTCTAACCAAAAGAACATAACTGTTTTTTTTATTTCTTAATTATTTTAGTTGTGAGTGTGAAATGTTGATTTATTTTCACAGGAATTATGTAGACTTTTGGTCTGATACACATGAGAACCAAAAACATTGGTTTGGATGATAACTTCATTCTCACATTTCTTTCCCTGCTTTTGCAAATCCTGGGATTAAATCTAATTCCTTTTAAATTGTTTGGAACCTTAGTCATCGAAACTATCTGAATGTAGATCTCCCAGATCATTCCCCATTTTAAAGCTCTCTGGTGGCTCCTCATTGCCTGTAGGACAATGTCCAATCTCCTTAGCCTAGCTTACTGTCTCTAGTCACTTGACCTCTAGTACTTCAGTCTTCCAGCCTTATTTATGTTTCTGTTTGTACAGGCTTTTTCTCTGTTTGGGGCAACTGCTTCCTGCCTATTTGCCTGCCTGAAAACCAATTTAAATAAACATTATTTCTGCTACTTCTATATGTCCTTTCCAATCTTTCCACTCCAAGACTAAGTGTTCCTATGGGCAGGACTTCTGGAATGGCAATTCAAGGATCACGGTGAACCCTCTTCCCAACAAAATAGCCATTTAACTGATAAAATTTATAAAAACAGTCATTTAAAATCTCTGGAAATTGTCCTGAGGGCATACAGTGAATAGGGAAGCATTTATTCAGGAAAATCTAAAATTAAATTCTCAGTAAGAATAGCAGGAGGCTATGGCATTTGAACTATAATCTGCTGTCATCCCAACCCCTTGCTCTGTGTGATAGAAGCTGTTCTCCAGGCAAGAGAGGCCAAGAATATGAGTGTTCCCTTTCTTCCAACTCCTACTCTAGGGCTATAGTTTCACACCCAGAGGGGCAGGACATCAGAATCTCTTATGCCCCTTAGCCCTGTATTGCAGAAGCACTATTCTAGAAGACTGGAGATCCCTTCTATTACCTAATTTCTACTTATGGAGGCTCTGCCCCAGTAGTGGTAAGCCAAGAATATTGGGGAACTGATTCTGTCTGACTTAACTCAAATATAGGGTGAAAGTTCCATACTAAGAAAGGCAAGCCAAGAGGTCTAGGGGCTACCATCACTCCTCAGGGTCCACACCTTGAGCAGAGGAGTCACTGAGAAAAGCAGATCACTGTCCCTGGTCCGCAGTTCCACTGCGGTGACACAGAGTTTCCACCAAGGGGGTAAAGCAGACCATTATGATGGAGAGCTCCACAGGTCTGCCTGAGGGGACTGACTTTATTTGGAGCAGGGCATGAGAAAGTTCATGCCTACGGGCATTGTCAAAGACAGTGGAGATCTTGGAGGTTAGCAATTAAGAGTGGATTGGTAGCTCCATCATAATAGAAACAAGCTAAATATTAGACCAGCTGGGAGGTTTTCATAGAGAACAAGGAAAATAGCCAAGAAGAGGCTGTGTGTAATTACACTTATTTCTGATTCTGTGGAGTGCTGTCCACATGCGTAAGGCTGCACCCACTAAGGAGAAATGAGATCAAGCTGAGGGACAGACTCTAAAGCATTCCTCAAGCCACACACAGATGGATCAATAAAATGTAGAAGGCTTAAGGCTGGAGATATTTAAGCACAATCTCAGACCAAACATTGCCTGAAAAATATGCTATTCTAACCCCGGGGTAACTCATAGGAAGCCAGGCTTAATTTAAAAAAAACAACAACATACTTATCTTGAGTTGGCAGAATAACGAATCAGCAAATTTGAACATAGATCAATAGAAAATGTGAGTTTTGAAAAAACAGAAAGAAAAAAAAGAATGAAGAAAAATGAAGACCCTCAGAGAAATGTGAGACACCTTTTAGTAATGCACCAACATACGTATAATGGGAGTATCAGAAGGAGCAGAAAGAATATTTCGAGAAACAATGAGAATACATTCCCAAATTTGATCTAAAACATTAGTCTATATCTCAAAAAAGGTTAACAAACTCCAAGTAGGAAAAATACAAAGAGAATGACACCCAGACACATCATACTCAAAATGCTGAGGCCAAATGTAAAGAGAAAATCTTTAAATTAGCAAGAGAGAAATGACAAGGGAACTGCAATAAGATTAACAATTGACTTCTCATCAAAAATAATGGAGGGCAGGGCATTATAGCATATTCAAAGTTCTTAAAGAAAAACTTGTGAATCAATAATCCAGTGTTCAGTAAAATTAGCTTTTAAAAGTGAAGGTGAAATAAAAACATTCTAGATAAATAGAAACAGGGAGAATTTGTTGCTAGCTGACATGCCTTGCAAGAAATACTGAAGGGAAATGACACCAAACAATAATTTCAATCCACATGAAAAAAAAAGCTGCAGTAAAAGGGAATTATATAGCTAATGATAAAAAGTAGAATTATGGGGGCACCTGAGTGGTGCGGCCCATTAATTGTCTGAATCTTGGTTTCAGTTCAGGTCGTTTTCTGAGTTGTGAGATCAAGCCCCACGTCAGACTCTATGCTCACCGTGGAGTCTGTTTGAGATTCTCCCTTTCCTTCTGCCCCTCCTGCTCATCTTCTCTCTCTAAAATAAATCTTTTTTAAAAGTAGAATTTCATATTTCTTTTTCTCTCCTGATAAAAAATTAATTGCATGAAATGATACCAGTAAAATTGTATTGTTGGTTGGTGATATATAGAAATATAATATAATGTAAAATATATGTAAATATAATAGAGTGCAGAGAAGAGTGGGAATAAAGCTAAACTGAAGTATGGAAATCATACCAGATAGTAAATGAACTCCACAGAAAGAAACAAAAAAAATACAGTAAATATGATGATTAATATAAAACTCTCTATAAACTGTACACTCCTTTATTAGGTTATTTAAGAACATGATTATATAAAGTAAAAAGTATAAACATGCATTGTTTGGTAATACAAATTATGTATAACAGTTATTATGTAAGGAGAGACTATGGATCTGTACAAGAATAAAGTTTTTACAACTTCTTGGAATTTAGTAGAAACCTGAGGGTGATTCTGATGATTTAAGATGCATGTTACAAACCCCATAGCAATGATTGAGAATTTTTTTTTTTAGAGAGAGAGAGGGAAGGGGGTGCAGAGGGAGAGGGAGAAAAAGAGAAAGAGAGAATCCCAAGCAGGCTCTGCACCCAGTGCAGAGCCCAGTGCAGGGCTAGGTCCAACAATCCTGAGATCATGACTTGAGCCAAAATCAGGAGTCAGACACTTAACTGAGCCACCCAAGTGCCCCCACTTAGAAAAAAAATGTAAATATAGTTTACAAAAATTTGAAACATAGTTAAAATTGTTCACTAGAAAATACATATGCCACTAATGAATCATTGAATATGACATCAAAAACTAATGATGTATTATATGATTGCTAATTGAATTTAAATTTAAAAAAGAAAATACCTACTTTAGCAAAAGAGATAGCAAACAAGTTATGGAGGAACAAAGTGTTAATGAGGAATACAGAAAACAAAAATAAAAGGAAAATGGAAGAAGTAATTCTAACTATAGCAACAATAACACTAAATGACAATAAGTTAAATCAAAAAATGAGATTTTCAGCATAGATAAATAAGGTATACATATATGCTGTCTACAGGAGACTCACTTTGGATTCTAAAACACAAATAGGTTAAAGTGAAAGGATAGAAAAGGATATTCCATGTAAACAGTAATCTAATTTAATCAAATTAGACATTAAGACAAAATTAACATTAGAAATAAAGAACATATTGTAATAATTAAAGATCAATCAATCAAGATACAACAGGTATAAACATATATGTACCAAAAAATAGAAGAGTAGTTCAACAATAATAGTTGGAAAGTTCTATTCATTATATGGAACAACTAGACAGATCAGCAAGGAAATAGAAGAGTTGAATAAAAAAGTAAAACAGCTAGACCTAATAGACATCTTTTTTAAAGTTTTAATTTAAATTGTAGTTAGTTAACATACAATGTAATACTAGTTTCAGGTGTAATTCACCACATGGATACAATATCCATGCTTATCACAACAGGTGCACTCCTCAATCCCAATTTTCTATTTTATCCATCCCCACCCACCTACTTCCCCTTGGTAACTGTCAACTTCTTCTCTATAGTTAAGAATACATTTCTCAGTTTATATATCCTTCTCTGTTCCCCCTTTGTTCATTTGTTTTGTTTCTTAAATTCCACATATGAATGAAATCATATGGTATCTGACTTTCTCTGAGTCATACCTCAGCGTAATAAAGGCCATCTGTGAAAAACCCACAGTTAATACCATCCTCAATGGGGAACAACTGGGAGGTTTTCCTCTATGATCAGGAACAAAGTAGGGATGTCCACCCTCTCCGTTGTTATTTAACATAGCATTGGAAGTCCTAG
The DNA here is from genome assembly GCA_002007465.1 of Ailurus styani. Taxonomy (NCBI): domain Eukaryota; kingdom Metazoa; phylum Chordata; class Mammalia; order Carnivora; family Ailuridae; genus Ailurus; species Ailurus styani. The sequence continues at coordinate 151,728 of LNAC01000978.1, forward strand.
CCCCAGCAATCAGACAAGAACATACAAAATAAAAGGCATCCAAATCAGGAAGGAAGAAATAAAAATTTCACTATTTGCAGATAACATGATTCTCTATACAGAAATCCTGAAAGACTCCACCAAAAAAAAACTGCTAGAACTAATAAATTCAGTGAAGTTGCAAGATACAAAATCAACATACAGAAATCTGTTGAATTTCTATACACCAATAAGGCAGCAGCAAAAAGAGAAATTAAGAAAACAATCCCATTTAATGGGACACCTGGGTGACTCAGTTGGTTAAGCATCTGCCTTCAGCTCAGGTCATAATCCCTGGGTCCTGGGATTGCATTCCACATCGGGCTCCTTGCTAAACGGGGAGCCTGTTTCTCCCTTTGCCCACTGTTCCCCCGCTTGTGCGCATGCTCTCTCTCTCCCTCTCTCTTTCTTTCTCTCTGACAAAGAAATAAAATATTAAAAAAAGAAAACAATCCCATTTACAATTGCACCAAAAAAGAAAAGATACCTAGGAATAACTAAAGAGGTGAAAGGCCTGTGCTCTGAAAACTATAAAACACTGATGAAAGAAATTGAAGATGACACAAAGAAATGGAAAGACTTTCCATGCTCATGGATTGGAAGAACAAATAATGTTAAAGTGCCTAAATCTATACATTTAATGAAATGTCTATCAAAATACCAACAGCATTTTTCACAGAACTAGAACAAGCAATCCTAAAATTTGTATGGAACCGCAAAAGACCCTGAAGAGCCAAAGCAACCTTGAGATAAAAAAGCAAAGCTGGAGGCATCACAATTGTGGACTTCAAGTTATATTAGAAAGTCGTATTTATCAAAACAGTATGGTACTGGCACAAAAATGGATACATAGATCAATGAAACAGAATAGAAAACAAGAAATGAACCCACAGCCATATTGTTAATTAATCATTGACAAAACAGGAAAGAATATCCAATGGGAAAAAGTTAGTCTCTTCAACAAATGGTGTTGAGAAAACTGGACAACAGCATGCAAAAGAATGAAACTGGACCACCAACACAAAAATAAATTCAAAGTGGATTAAAGACAGAAATGTGAGACCTGAAACCATCAAAATCGTAGAAGAGAACACAGACAGTAACCTCTTTGGCCTTGGCCATATAAAGTTCTTACTAAATATGTCTCCTGAGGCCAGGGAAACAAAAGCAAAAATAAACGATTGGGACTAAATCAAAATAAAAAGCTTCTACACCATGAAGAAAACAATCAACAAAATTAAAAGACGACCTATGGAATAGGAGAAGATATTTGCAAATGAGATGTCTGATAGAGGGTTAATATCCAAAACATAGAAAGAACTTCTAAAACTCCACAACCAAAAAACCAAATAATCCAGTTAAAAATTGGGCAGAAGATATGAATAGACATATTTCCAAAGAAAACATCCAGGTGGCTTATAGACAGAGGAAAAGATGCTTAACATCACTGATCATCAAGGAGATACAAATCAAAAAATACAATTACATGTCACCTCACACTTGTCAGAATGGCTATAATTAACAGCACAGGAAACAACAGGTGTTGGTGAGAATGCAGAAAAAGGGGAACCCTCTTATACTTATGGTGGGAATGCAAACTGGTATAGCCACCCTGGAAAACAGTATAGAGTTTCCTCAACAAGGTAAAAATAGAGCTACCCTATGACCCAGCAATTTCATTATTAGGTTATTTACCAAAAGATTACAAAAATACTTATTCAAAAGAATTCATGCAATCCTATGTTTATAGCAGCATTATCTACAATAGACAAATTATGGAAAGAGCATAAGTGTACATTGATGAATGGAGGAAGAAGAGGTGGTACGTATATACAATGGAATATTATTCAGCCATAGAGAGAATGTAATCTTGCCATTTGCAACGACATGTATGGAGCTCGGGAGTGTCATGGTAGACCTAATAGGCATCTATTGAGGAAACCACTCAAAAATAGCAGAACACAAAATCTTCTCAAGTCAAGTTTAAACATTTTGCAGAGTAGACCATATAATAGGACACAAATTAAGTTTTTTGTGTTACAAATTGTACAGTCAAGAAAGTGAAAACTCAACCTAAAAGGGAGAGAATGTTTGAAAATCATATCTAATAATGATGTTTATGCAGAATATGACCCTGAGATCATGACCTGAGCCAAAACCAGAATCAAATGCTTAACTCTCTAAGCCACACCTGTGCCTCAGCTTTTATTTCTTTTTTTTTTAATTAACATATAATGTATTATTTGTTTCAGGGGTACAGGTCTGTGATTCATCAGTCTTACACAATTCACAGTGCTCATCATACCACATACCTCCCCAATGTCCATAACCCAGCCACCCTATCCCTACTCCCACATCCCCCAGCAACCCTCAGGTTGTTTGGTGAGATTAAGAGTCTCTTATGGTTTGTCTCTCTTCTGATCCCATCTTGTTTCATTTTTTCCCTCCCTACCCCCCAGGATCCCCCACCCTGCCTCTCAAATTCCTCATATCAGAGAAATCCTTTGATAATTGTCTCTCTCTGATTGACTTATTTCACTTAGCTTAATACCCTCTAGTTCCATTCATGTTGTTGCAAGTGGCAAAATTTCAGTTTTTTGGATGGCTGGATAATATTGCATTGTATATATAATGATATTACATTGTATATATATTATATATGTTATATATGTATATATACACATACATGTATGCATGTATATGTATATATGTATACATACAGAAATATATACATATATAATTTTACATTATATATATATAACGATGATGTGGTGTATATATATATACCACATCTTCATTATCCATTCATCTGTTGATGGACCTCTAGGCTCTTTCCATAGTTTAGCTATTGTGGATATTGCTGCTGTAAACATTGGGGTGCAGATGCCCCTGAGGATCACTACATTTGCATCTTTGGTGTAAATACCCAATAGTGCAATTGCTGGGTCTTAGGGAAGCTCTATTTTCAACTTTTTGAGGAACCTCCATACTGTTTTCCAGAGTGGCTATACAAGCTTGCATTCCCACCAACTGTGTAGGAGGGTTCTCTTTTCTCTTCATCCTCACCAACACCTGTCCTTTCCTGACTTGTTAATTTTAGCCATTCTGACTGGTGTGACGTGGTGGGATCTCATAGTGGTTTTGATTTGTATTTCCCTGATGCTGAGTAATGTTGAGCAATTTTTCATGTATCTGTTGTCCATTTGGATGTCTTCTTTGCAGAAATGTCTGTTCATGTCTTCTGCACATTTCTTGACTGGATTATTTGTTCTTTGGGTGTTGAGTTTGGTAAGTTCTTTATAGATTTTGGATACTAGCTCTTTATCTGGGATGTCATTTGCAAAGATCTTCTCCCATTCTGTCAGTTGTCTTTTGGTTTCGTTGACTGTTTCCTTTGCTGTGCAAAACCATTTCATCTTGATGAAGTCCCAGTAGTTCATTTTTCCCTTGCTTCCCTTGCCTTTGGCAATATTTCTGGGTAGAAGTTGTTGCAGCTGAGGTCGACAAGTTTGCTGCCTATGTTCTCCTCAAGGATTTTGATGGATTCCTGTCTCACATTTAACCAGACTTGGTTTTCTTTTTCATGGCTATTCAGTGTCTTTTCTGCTTCCATATAAATATTAGGATAATTTGTTCAATTTCTTTGCAAAAAGTTGATGGTATTTTGATGGGTATTGCCTTAAATGGGTAGATTGCTATAGGTAGCATAGACATTTTCACAATATTTGTACTTCCAATCCATGAGCATGGAATGGTTTTCCATTTCTTTGTGTCATCCTCAATTTATTTCATGAGTACTTTATAGTTTTTCTCACTACAGATTCTTTGCCTCTTTCGTTAGATTTATTCCCAGATATGTTATGGGTTTTGGTGCAATTGTAAATGGGATAAACTCCTTAATTTCTTTCTTCTGTCTTATTATTGTTATATAGAAGTGCAACTGATTCCTATCCATTGATTTTATATCCTGACACTTTACTGAATCCTGTATGAGTTCTAGCAGTTCTGGGATGGGATCTTTTGGGTTTTCCACATAAAGTATCATATCATCTGCAAAGAGAGTTTGATTTCTTCTTTGTCTATTCAGATGCCTTTTATTTCTTTTTGTTTTCTGATTGCTAAGGCTAAGACTTCTAGTACTATGTGGAATAACAGTGGTTGATAGTGGACATCCCTGCCGTGTCCCTAACTTTAGGAGAAAATCTCTCAGGTTTTCCCCATTGAGAATGATATTCGCTGTGGGTTTTTCGTAGATGGCTTTGATGATATTGAGGTATGTACCCTCTATGCCTACACTGTGAAGAGTTTTGATCAAGAAAGGGTGCTGTACTTTGTCCAATGCTTTTTCAGCATCTATTGAGAGGATCATATAGTTCTTGTTCTTTCTTTTATTAATGTCTTGTATCACATTGATTGATTTGCGAATGTTAAACCAACCTTGCATCCCAGGAATAAATCCCACTTGGTCGCGGTGAATAATCTTTTTAATATGCTGTTGGATCCTATTGGATCCTATTGGCTAGTATTTTGTTGAGGATTTTTGCATCCGTGTTCATCAAGGATATTGGTCTGTAATTCTCCTTTTTGATGGGGGTCTTTGCCTGGTTTTGGGATCAAGGTAATGCTGGCCTCATAAAATGAGTTTGGAAGTGTTCCTTCCATTTCTATTTTTTGGAACAGTTTCAGGAGAATAGGTATTCATTCTTCTTTGAATGTTTGGTAGAATTCCCCTGGGAAGCCTCTGGCCCTGGGCTCTTCTTTGTTTGGAGTTGTTTTTTTTAATAAAGTAATTCTTTTTTTTAAGATTTAAGATTTTATTTATTTGACAGAGAGAAATCACAAGTAGGCAGAGAGGCAGGCAGAGAGAGAGAGGAGGAAGCAGGCTCCCCGCTGAGCAAGGAGCGCGATGCGGGCCTCAATCCCAGGACCCTGAGATCATGACCTGAGACGAAGGCAGAGGCTTTAACCCACTGAGCCACCCAGGCGCCCATGTTTGGAGATTTTTGATAACTGCTTCAATCTCCTTGCTGGTTATGGGTCTATTCAGGTCTTCAATTTCTTAATGGTTCAGTTTTGGTAGTTTATATATCTCTAGGAATGCATCCATCTTCCAGGTTGTCATATTTGCTGGTGTAGAGTTGCTCATAATATGTTCTTATAATTGTTTGTATTTCTTTGGTGTTGGTTGTGATCTCTCCTCTTTCATTCAAGATTTTATTAATTTGAGACCTTTCTCTTTGGTTTCTGAAAGGTCTGGCCAGGCATTTATCAATCTTATTAATTTTTTCAAAGAACCAGCTCTTAGTTTCATTGATCTGTTCTACTATTCTTTTGATTTCTATTTCATTGATTTCTGCTCTGATCTTTTTTATTTCTCTTACTCTGCTGGGTATAGGTTTTATTTGCTGTTCTTTCTCCAGTTTCTTTAGGTGTAGGGTTAGGTTGTATATTTGAGACATTTCTTGTTTCTTGAGAAAGGCTTGTATTGCTATATATACTTTTCTCCTAGTACTGTCTTTGCTGCATCCCAAAGACTTTGAACACTTGTGTTTTCATTTTCATTTGTTTCCTGATTTTTAAAAAATTCTTCTTAAATTTCCTGTTTGACCTATTGGTTTTTTATAGAATGCTTTTTAGCCTCCATGTATTTGTGTTCTTTCCAATTTTCCTGTTGTGATTGAGTTCTAGTTTCAAAGCAGTGTGGTATGAAAATATGCAGGGAATTATCCCAATCTTTTGGTACTGGTTGAGACCTGATTTGTGACCCAGGATGAGATCTATTCTGGAGAATGTTCCATGTGAACTAGAAAAGAATCTGTATTCTGTTGCTTTGGGATGGAATGTTCTGAATATATCTGTGATGTCCAACTGGTCCAGTGTGACATTTAAAGCCTCTATTTCCTTGTTGATCTTTTGCTTAGATGATCTGTTCATTTCAGCAAGGGAGGTGTTAAAGTCCCCTCCTATTATTGTATTATTGTCGATGTGTTTCTTTGATTTTGTTATTAATTGATTTATATAATTGGCTGCTCCCATGTTAGGGGCATAAATATTTAGAATTGTTAGATCTTTTTGTTGGAAAGACCCTTTAAGTATGATATAGTGTCCTTTCTCATCTCTTATTATAGTCTTTGGTTTAAAAACTAATTTGTCTGATACAAGGATTGCTACCCCAGCTTTCTTTTGCTGTTCATTAGCATGGTAAATGGTTTTCGACCCCCTCACTTTAAATCTGGAGGTGTTTTTGGTCTAAAATGAGTCTTTTGTAGACAGCATATCCATGGGTCTTATTTTTTGTTTTGTTTTGTTTTGCTTTGTTTTTGTTTGTTTATTTGTTGTTTTTTTTATCCATTCTGATACCCTGTGTCATTTGATTGGGGCATTTAGCCCATTTAGATTCAGGGAAAGTATTGAAAGATTCTAATTTAGTGCCTTTGTATTGCCTATTAGGTGACTGTTACTGTATGTTCTCTCTGTTCCTTTCTGGTCTATGTTACTTTTAGACTCTATCTTCGCCAAGAGGACCCCTTTCATATTTCCTATAGGGCTGGTTTGGTGTTTGCAAATTCTTTTAGTTTTTGTTTTCCTGGAAGCTTTTTACCTCTCCTTCTATTTTCAATATCAGCCTAGCTGAATATAGCATTCTTGGCTGCATATTTTTTCGTTTAGTGCTCTGAATATATCATGCCAGTCCTTTCTGTCCTGCCAGGTGTCTGTGGATAATTCTCCCAATCTAATGTATCTATCATTGTAGGTCACAGACCTCTTGTCCCGAGCTGCTTTCAGGATTTTCTCTTTGTCTCGGAGACTTGTAAGTTTTACTATTAGATGACGGGGTGTTGACTTATTTTTATTGATTTTGAAGGGATTTCTCTGTGTCTCCTGCATTTTGATGCCTGTTTCCTCAAATTAGGGAAGTTCTCTGCTCTAATTTATTCCAATACACCTTCTGCCCTTTTCTCCCTTTCTTCTTCTGAGATCCCAATTATTCTAATACTGTTTGATTTTACAATATCACTTATGTCTCGAATTCTCCCCTTGTGATCCAGTAGTTATCTCTCTTTTTCTCAGATTCTTTATTCTCCATCATTTGGTCTTCTATATCACTAATTCTCTCTTCTGCCTCATTTATCCTAACAGTAAGAACCTGCATTTGTTATTGCACCTCATTAATTGCCTTTTTGATTTCTACTTGGTTATATTTTAGTTCTCTTATTTTTCTGGAAAGGGATTTTCTAGTATCTTCTATGCTTTTTTCAAGCCCAGCTGGTATCCTTATAATCATCATTCTAAATTCTAGTACTGACATCTTATTAATGTCCATATTGATTAGGCCCCTGGCAGTCGGTATTGCCTCTTGTTCTTTTTTTTTTTTTTTTAGGTGAGTTTTTCTGTTTTTTTTTTCATTTTGTCCAGGGAAGAATAGATGAATGAGAGAACAAAATGCTAAAAGGGTAACAACGACCCCAGAAAAATATACACTAAACAAATCAGAAGTGTCCCACAACCAGGGGGAAAGAAAGAAGAAAAAAAAAGAATATGATCAGGCTAGTGAGTAGAACACAGCCACACACTAGATATTGGATATATTTTGGTCTGTTAGAAGAAACTGCCTCCCAAAATTTTAAAAGAAGAAAAATTATATATATACAAAAATAAGTGTAAGTACAATGAAGGGATGGAATATGACTGTAAAGATAAAAATTTTAAAAAGATTTAAAAAAAAATAATTGGTGGGTGCCTGGGTGGCTCAGTGGGTTAAAGCTTCTGCCTTCGGCTCAGGTCATGATCTCAGCATCCTGGGATCGAGGCCTGCATCAGGCTCTCTGCTCAGTGGGGAGCCTGCTTCCTCCTCTCTCTCTGCCTGCCTCTCTGCCTACTTGTGATCGCTCTGTGTCAAACTAATAAATAAAATATTTTAATAAAAAAATTTAAAAAAGAAAAGAAAAGAATTGGTAAAATAACAAGTTTGTTGAAAAGAGAAAGAAAACGTATTTTTTAAAAAAGGGAGAGAATGTGATCAGGCTTCAGGCTAGAACAAAGCCATACACTAGATTTAGGGTATATTTTGGTCTGTTAGAAGAAGCGGTATTCTAGGGTGCCTGGGTGGCTCAGTGGGTTAAAGCCTCTGCCTTCAGCTCAGGTCATGATCTCAGGGTCCTGGGATCGAGGCCCGCATTGGGCTCCCTGCTGAGCAGGGAGCCTGCTTCCCCCCCCCTCTCTCTGCCTGCCTCTCTGCCTACTTGTGATCTCTCTCTCTGTCTGTCATATAAATAAATAAATAATCTTAATAAAAGAAGAAGAAACTGTATTCCAAAATTTTAAAGAAAAAAAATATATGTATTTATACACACACACACAAATAAGGTTAAGTACAGTGAAGGGGTAGAATCTGACTATAATAATGAAAATTAAAAGATTTTTTAAAAAGGTATTGATAAGATAAGATGTTGGTTAAAATAGGAAAGGGGAAAATTAACAAAAAAGAAAAAAATAAAGAAAATTAAAATTTAACTTTGAAAAACTAAAGAATCATGGGAAAAATCCATGAATTCTGTGTGCTGTATTCTCCTAGTGCTGGAGTTTTGCAGTTCTCATTGATTGGTAAACTTGGTCGTGGCTGGATATTCTTGCTGATCTTCTGGGGGAGGGGCCTTTTGCAGTGATTCTCAAGTGTCTTTGCCCCAGGCGGAATTGCACCGCCCTTCCCAGGAGCCAGGTTTAGTAATCTGGTGGGGTTTTCTCTCAGTAGCTTTTATTCCCTGAAAGCTTTCCATACAGCTTTGGAGGATGAGAATGAAAATGACAGCCTCCCAATATCTGGCTTGAAGGAACCCAGAGCTCGGGGCCGACTCCTTAGGAAGCCCTAAGAGAAAAGCAGTCAATCATCCTATTAAATAAGATACTTCTCAGTCCACTATGTATCTCCTTACCCTGATGTACTTATCAGTAGCTAAAATTATTTTTTGAATCTTTATATGCTTGTTTCATGCACCTCTCCCAAAATGGAAACTTCCTAAAGGCAGTTAGTAACTTTTTTCCTGATTTTTCTTTCTTTTTTTTTCCTGATTTTTCATCACTATATCCCTAATCTAATGGTGCCTGGTTTATGGTAGGTACTGAATACATTCTTATTGACAGAATGGATGATAATGAATGTGAAGGTATTTTAAAATTTATGAAATGCTATTCATATAATTGTTGTTAAACATCTCTAATCCAACACCCTTGTTTTATAGATAACAGAAGACATTTTGGCGTATTAGAAAGAGTGCCAGATTAGGAATTAAAACCAGAGCTTAAATTACAAGCATGTTAATTCCTGGCTGTTCCACTTCAGACAACATACTTAACCTCCCCAAACTTTTTCCTGACTCATCTGTTTGCCTTATAGAGTGGTTATAGAGATCTCATGATATCAATGTATATCAGTGTACTTTATGTACTTGAAGTACTCTGCTAAAGTAGGTTTTATAAGATGAGAAAACTGAGGGACAGGATAAAAGGTGACTGGTCCAAGGTTGTTATGGCAGCAAGTTAGTATCACAATTTATGATGGAATCTCAGGCTTCCAACTCCTAGACTGCCGGAGTCCAGCTCCAGCAGGTCCAAGGGTCCCCGAAGGATGAATGGTGTCAGCGAAAGGAGTGAGAGAGCCATGAGATTCTTTCTGATCACCAAGCAGGCATCTCTAACTCTGCTGGTCTCAGTAGCTTTATTTATAGACAGTAAGATGAACAATATGTGACCAGAACATGATTTTTTGAAGTTGATTGAGTCCCGTGATATGGTACTTTAATCAAAGGAAACATTCTTTACATGTTCTCCTCAGCTTGATTTTTACCTTTTATGTCTGCCCCCTATAGATTGGGGTGGAGACAGATAATCTGTCTTAAATGACACTGAAATGGCTTCTTCAGCCAAACAGGACAAATAGGTCTCATACAGGGCAAGTGGGTCATGGTTTTGTTCTTAGAAACGAGTTAAATGGAAATTCCATAGTAATAGACTTACAAGTTAAAGACAGTAACCATTATTATGTATTAGAATCATCTTTGTTAAACCTATATGAATAAGGCACTAGTTATATAGTCCAAGCATAGTCTAACATAAGTAAATCTTGCATCATTATCTAGCACATTAGTCACAGAAGTGAGGAGTACAAAAGTGAAGGAAATAGTGATAATTATGGAAGTAGGGCCCAAGTTGTTCACGTGAGCTACTTCTCTGTAACTGAGTGCGCAGGCACCATAGGGGTCCTACTCTGGCTATTCTTTGAATAAATGGCAATATTCATGGAAAGCAGACCTTATGGAGGGTACCATGCCCTCTTATTAATCAGTAAAGGAACATGTAGTAATTTATGTCCTGCTCTGACTTGTATATCATCTTTAGATAAGTCTTCTTTTCTTCAGGCTGAACTAATGCCTAGGTCCCGGGCCTGGTGTTGTCTTAAAGTCTTTCTCTCTGATCTACAAGAGCTCCATGAGAAAACACTGGGAGAGAGGGTCACAGAGACAGAACCTAGGGTCCTTTCTGTAGGGCTAGGGGTCTGATTCTCCTCATATAATGTCATGCGAGTCATCTCGGTCTGGTGTGGAGTGCCTTAGGGCCCAATCATAAGCAACAGGTTTATTCCTAGGAGAGAAATCAAAAGCGGTGGAAGGAGATACCAGGTTCACTCTGTATGGCAGGAGCTGTGCAAACGCTGCCATTTCCACGCTGTGACTGTGTCATCCAGCGAGGCCCATGCAGCTCCCGGCACTAGACTAGTATACCAAAGCAGATTTCAGAGCAGAAACTGTGGAGGAAAGTAAACAATGGCCAGGGATAAGGGAAAACAGGCTCTGTCTGACTGCAATTTATCTGTTCATAATAATGGCAAAGGGGAACTAGGAAGCTGCTGTGTCAAAGAACACATGATAAATTTGCAGAATGGAAATAGCTTGTTCATCAAGTTGAACAATTCATCTATGTTTATCTACTAATGACAGTTCCACTAGCTCTTTACTACTTTACTTTCACCTAGTTCAGGATGATGCCAAGCATGACACATTTTCCTTCTCAGGTTTTATCCTAGATTACATTTTGTTCGACTTTGTGTTTAACTGTAATATAGAAAGAAAGTAAGGTAAGGTGAGAGTATGTCAACGAGTATGTTTCTTTCTGTTGAGGACAGGAAAAAAGAATCTCACGGATTTGGGTTAGACATGAGGAAGAATTTGTAGGCAGGAAGTGGGAGATACTATGATCAAATAGATGTTAAATGTTTGGTATTTTTTAAGAGAGGTTTTCATTTATCTGATATAGTTTGGCAGTGTCCTAATTAGGACTCAAAAGTTGTTAAGATCTATCTTGGCCTTCAAATTGAGATGTCGTTTAAAAGCCAACATGGCTGTTTTCCAACTTTGTTATGAGGCTTACGAATAAATCAAGGAGGAAAGAAAGAGTGAGGTGTGTTGAGTGGGAAGTGCTTAGGCAGTATCTGGGCTAGACACTGGAAATTCATCAATGAAGGCCACATGATGGATGGGAAGCAGATATATACATAGATTATTTGTGATATAAAACATTATAGGTGCTTCTGAAAGAAGACTGTACAAGTTGGGGGTTTGATTATATTCCATCCAGGGGATAGAGAGTCAAGAAGGGTTTCATGGGGGTGCTTGGGTGGCTCAGTCAGTTGGGCATCTGCCTTCAGCTTGGGTCATGATCTCAGGGTCCTGGGAGCAGATCCTGCATCAGGCTTTCTGCTTAGTGGGGAGTCTGATTCTCTCCCTCTCTCTCTATCTCTCATAAGTAAATTAAATCTTGAAAAAAAAAAAAGGGCTTCATGGAGTAGATGCTGGCCTCTTGGGCTGGGACCTGAACTATGAGATAACATGGCAAGGGAGACAGATGGTTGGGAACAGGGCAAGGTCGTTCCAGTAGGAGGGAATTGCCATGTAAGCAAAGACACAGAGGAATAAAATAGAGTTAAGACAGAGGAAATGAAACAGGGTGATATGGCTCAAAGGTCATAAGGAGAAGTTAGTGGAAGAGATAAGGAGCTAGAAATAAGCCTTGAATGGCAAGCTAATGGTGTGAATTTGTATCCTGTAGGCCCAGTGATTTTTAGTGCCACCTAATATCACTTAAGCATTTCATAAAATTACAGATACTCAGTTCTTACCTGTAGCTTCAGATTCAGACATCTCTGAGCCAAGTTAGGGTGGGATCAGAGCTCTCTGTATTTCCTCCAGGGATTCTGTTTTATCAGTGAATTAGGCCACTGCTGTAGACCACAGGGAATTATTTAAAAAATCTTAAAGAAAAGATTTACAGAAGCAAGTGCTTTAGATAGAATTCCTCTGGAGTCCTATGTAATTTATGGATTGGAGAGGATCAGATAGAAAGCAGAAAGACTTCAATAATAGAGTTGCAGTTTCTTTTGAAGGTAAGGTTGTGTGTGGGGAAGGGGTGAGTGTTACTTAGGCAGTAAATTGACAGATGGCTAGTCACTGATTGACTGGATAGTAATGGTAGGTAAAACACATTAAGGAACAACTGTATTATTACTAAGACATTATGTCAAGAGCAACTCATGGTTTGCTGGATTGAGTCACTGGGGGACTGCTATCCACAGTGAGAAGCTCATCAAATACTGATTGTGGAGTCAGACTTGAGTTCAAATCTTATGGCCATCATTTACTGTCTATGGATCTTGGGCTTAAGGTTTCTGGACCTTAGTGCTCTCTTCTGAAAAATAGGGATAATGTTGTACACCTCATTAACTTGTAAATATTAAATGATGTTAAGGTATATAGGATGTAGTTTAGTAGCTGAGACATATAGGTCCTCAGTAAATATCAGTTATTATTGGGCTATATGTTATGATGTGTACTGCAGTAGCATGGAGTAGAGGATTTTTATTCTCTGCCAATGACCCCCTATCCTCACAATCAAAATCAAATTCTTATGTTGGGGAGCAGAACACTTTTTGTAAGTATCGAGTTAGTACCTGGCATTGGGTCGGGCCTTGCTCTTTGTGTGTTTAAGAAAGCAGGGTAAACGTTATTGCTAGTGAGTACCATTGAGGCTGTTTTACGAACTCCTGTACATTCTTCAGACCAATATAAAATGTCTAATTTTGTATTTCCAGATTGTGGACTGAACTTGGAATCTCATCAACATTTCTTTGCTAACTGAGTTGTGTCTACCTGAGATGCTATCTTTTTTCCCTTGGTTTGTGCTCAGACACTTGGCTGAATACTTTTCACATTTCTTAAGCTATGTTGTGTGTAAAGTCACAAAGAGACTTTAAAGTTGGAATTGTATTTTATTCAGTGCTTTCACAAGTTTTATAGAAGGTATGGTAGTGCTTGCTGCTTTTCTGCCTTAATTTGCAGTGTATGACAGAGAAGGAGGTGGAATGGTGCATTGCAGATCTCACTGGACTGGGAGTCCTGCCCTGGACTCTAGCCCCAGTAGAAAGTTTAGGTGGAATGAGAAAAATGGGGAGGAATGACAATTTATTTTCAGTGTGCTAGACCCTTTTCCATGTAATTTCTGATGCATTTGTTACAAAACCCCTTTAAGGCTGGTGTATTATTTTCCTCATGTTGTAGATAAGAAAACTGATGGTAGAGAGGTTAGGTTCATCTTGTGCCCAAAATTACATGGCTAAAGATAAATAAGGCTCAAACCTGAGTATCTTTCCGCAAAGCCTTTTTTTTTCAATACTGACACTGCAACTTACTAGAAAATGCATTTAACTCTGAACTTCATTTGCCTCATCTGTGAAATGGTATCTGTAACCTTTGCTCTGTATGATAATAAATCTCCACAGACCAGACTTTGGATAGGGGACAGTGATATTTGTGTCTTTGGGTTCTTAATGTATTCTAAGTGCCTCTCACAGTGCCTACCTCATGGTAGGGCACTCAATAAATATTTTCTGATTTCTTTCCAGCAAGAGGGTAGTTTTGTAATGGTTGGGATCCATTTTTGTGCTTGCTACTTAATGCTGTTACCATTTTCTTAAAGATTTCTTAGCTATAAATGAGTGTCTATATGATGTTGGTCATCTTATAGATTTTTCATAGGTTGACTCCTTTTTTAAAGATTTATTTTTGTTTTAGATATATATCTAAAGTATTTATATATCTAAAATCTTTCTTGATATATATATATATATGTCCTAGCCCATATACATACATATATATATACATATATATATATACATATATATATGTATGTATATATGTATATATATGGTGAGAGGGACAGGGAAAGAAAGAGACAAGCAGACTCCCTACTGAGTGGGGATCTCAGCACAGGGCTCAATCCTACAACCCCAAGATGATGACCTGAGTCAAAACCAAGAGTCAGACATTTAACGGACTGAGCCACCCAAGTGCCCCCCACCCCCCATAGGTTGATTCTTGCGTATTCTAAGCCCTGGGAAAAGTTAGTCTACAGAAGGTGACTAAAAACATTGCTCTACAGAATTCTGGCATATAACACCTGGCTTCTAGTCTCAGGCCTATCTCTGGAAAACTGTTTGTTCTAGTCAATTATCTGTCATTTTCTGGTCCTCAAAATTTCTCCTGAATAATAAGAGAGACTAAATCAGTGGTTTTAATCCTTGATTGGACATTAACATCATTAACATCAACTTTAAAAAAAATAGGATGCCTGGAACCCACCTTAATTCAATTCATTCAGAATTGGGGGGGTGGGAGAGTTTTCCAGCAATTTTACCATGCACCCAAGAGTGAAAAACACTGGATTAGATGATCTCTGAGAACCATTCAGCCCTGACAGTAAATGGCAGTGCTATGCCCTATAGCATGGTAAACAAAGCATAGGTTTTGGAGTTAGCCAGAGATGCATTCAAATCCCTGCTCTTCTACTTTAACTAGCCTGTGATCTTGAAAAAATTATGCAATGGCTCTGTATTTCTGACTCCTCATTTTAAAACAGAGACACTCTGTATCCTGCAGTAGTAGTTGAAAGGATTAAGGACAGTGCTTAATACATAGTAAGCCCTCAGTCCGTAGTATCAGAAGTTCAAATGGAGGATGTGAAGGAAATATTGGTCCAGTAACATTTAACATGTAAATTAAGAACAAGTTGTTTTCTCATTTCCCGTTTGTTTGTTTGTTTGTTTTGTAATGGATTCCGGAAACAAAGAATGTGGAAACATCTCTCAGCCTTCAGATTTGATGACACTGCAGAAAGGAATCTGGCTAGTTCTTCCATGGCTGATTGGCTGAGATGACTAGGAAGCCACTGGAAAGATTTTGGCTCACAGAATACAGCAGATGTGGCTTGGGAGATGTAAGGACATGACTGTAATAAGGATTCATCTGTTCAGCCCCATTTCTGAAAGTGATTTCAGAAGAAAAGTACAGCTTGGTCATTTTGGTGGGGCACACTGATAAAAACAGTCTTACTGCCACCCTTCCAGCTATCTTGGCATGTTTATCAGTTGATATAAACTATAGGAAAATGTAAACCACCAGTAGGCCTATAACTACTGGATACATAGTGATAAGTAATTTTTCTATTCATACACGTCTCTGCATGTCAGGTCTGTGGCTTGAGTACACATTACAACCACATCCTCATCCGATCTATTCCAGAGTAAATGTTTGACAAGTATGTAAATCAACTAGCTAGACTAGTAAGAGGATTTTAGTATCTGGTGGACATTACTTTCTAGTACCCCCAGGCAAAGCACACAATTTTCTCTTCCTGTAGTAATCAGTATCTTGGCCCATTTATCATATTTTTCTTCTTATACATTGCATTAACCATCTATGCACTCATATTAGCCCAAAACAAGCCCATGGAGACGCCTTTGTAAATAGGGCCTGTGTCTTTCTCATCTTTACATACCCATCATTTAGCAGAGCTCTCCCTTTATAATGTATGAATGATATGAATTTTTGAATGGATGAATGAATGATGGTTCTTTTTCCTCCCTTCATGACACAAGATGAGGATTAGTGTGTGTGTGTGTGTGTGTGTGTGTGTGTGTGTGTGTGTATACGTTGGGGAAAAGAGTGATTTTTGTAGCATGTGAAATATAACCTGGCTTGGAATATGAGGAAGGCTTCAACAATGGTAGAGTGAAGACTGCCACAAAACTGCCTTTTCATAAAAGCAACAAACATACTAGCAAAAATTGTGAAAACCAATTTCTCCAGAACTCTGGAAAGGAAACATATTCTAGCAACAATCTGAAGTACACTTATTCAAGAAAAATGACTACATGTTCTCTGATCACATGGAATTAATTAGAAATCAATAGCAGAAGGAAATATGTGAAATTCACAAATGTGTAGTATTAAATAACACACCCCTAAATAAGCAGTGGACCAAAGAAGAAATCAAAGGAGAAATGAGAAAATTCTTGAGATGAATAATAGCAAAAATGTAATATATCAGAACCTATGAGATACAGATAAGTTAAATCAGTACTTAAAGGGAAATTTATAGCTATAAATGCCTAATGCTGTAGTCGGAATATGTTCCCTTTGCAAATTCGTTTGTTGAAATCTTAATGCCCAATGTAATGATATTAGGAAGTGAGGCCTTTGGGAGTCAGTTAGATCATGAGGTGGCACCCTTCTGAATATGATTAGTGTTTTTATAAAAGAAAGTGATTAGAGTTTGCTTGCCTTTCTACCATGTGAGAATACAAGGAGAAGTCTGAATATTGGAAGAGGGCCCTCACACAACAATGTTGGCACCCTGATCTCAGACTTCCTGCCTCTAGAACTGTGAGAAATAAATATCTGTTGTTTATAGGCCACCCAGTATGTGGTGTTTTGTTGTATGAGCCAGAACAGATTAAGACACCTATATTAATTAAGAAGAAAAATCTCACATCAATAACTTAATTGTTCATGTTAGGAAACTAGAAAAAAGCAAAATAAAAACAAAAATAGCAGGAAAAATATTAATAAAGATTAGAGGGGAGATAAATTAGATAAAGGATAGGAAGAAACAATAGCATCAATGAAATTAAGAGTTACTTCTTTGAAAAGATCAACAAAATTGATAAACCATTAGACTGACTAAGAAAAAAGACTTATATCACAAAATCAGCAATGCAGGGCGCCTGGGTGGCTCAGGGGGTTAAAGCCGCTGCCTTCGGCTCAGGTCATGATCCCAGGGACATCAGGCTCTCTGCTCAGCAGGGAGCCTGCTTCCTCCTCTTTCCTCTGTCTCTGCCTGCCTCTCTGCCTACTTGTAATCTCTCTCTCTGTGTCAAATGAATAAATAAAAAAATCTTAAAAAAAAGAAATCAGCAATGCAAGTAAAGATATCACTACTACCTTAAAACAATAAAACAGGTTTAAAGAAAGGTCTAGAGTTAAAATGGTGGAGTAGTAGGGGGACGCTGAACATGCCTTGTCCTCTGAATACAGCTAGATCAACATTCGACTATTTTGAACAACTAAGAAGATGATCTGAGGATTAAGGAAAGAATCTGCAAGTTGGAGTGAGAGAACATGGCAGATAGAAGGCTCATATTCACAAACAAATCAAAGTACACCCACTTAAAGGTCCAAACACTCACCACTACAAGCAAGGAGGAACTCTGTAGAGGAAGGTCCACTGGGAAAGAGCAGCTAAAACACAACAGCAGAGTATATACAACATACACCAGAAACACTTCCTGAGGTTTTGATGGTTGTTGTATCTGTAGTTGTTTTTATTGTTGCTTTTGCTGTTTTCTTTTTCTTTCCTCCTTTCTTTCTGGAAACAATGACTAGAAGGAGAAACTCTCTCCAAAAGAAAGAACAGGACAAAATACTCACCACTGGGGATATAATCACTACAGAAGTAAGTAAAATGTCTGAACTAGAATTTAAAATGATTATAAAGATACTAGCTAGGCTTGAAAAAAAGCATAGAAGACAAGAGAGAATATTTTACTATAGAAATAAAATAATTAAAATCTAATCAGGCCAAAATTAAAAATGCTATTACTAAAATGCAGTTGGAGGCTTTAACAGTGAGGATAAATCAGGCAGAAGAGAGAGTGATACAGAAGACAAAATGATGGATAATAAGGAAGCCAGAAGGAAGAGAAAAAGGAAAGTATTGAATCATGACAAGAAACTTTGAGAAATCATCAATTCAATAAAGTGAAATAATATCCAAATAATAGGGGCCCTAGGAGATGAAGAGTGAGAGAAATGGCCAGAAGATTTATTTGAACAAATTATACCTGTAAACTTCCCTAATTTGGGTAAAGAAGCAGGCATAAAGTCTAGGAGGCAAAAAGAACTCCCCTCAAAATCAATATAAATAGGTCAATACCTTGACATATAACAGTGAAACTTGCAAATTTCAAAATTAAAGAGAAAATCCTGAAACCAACTTGGTACAAGAGGTCCTTAACCAACACAAGGATAGACACATATGGGTGTCAGCAGACCTGTCCACAGAGACCTGGTAGGCCAGAAAAGACTGACATGATATATTTAATGTGCGAAATGGGAAAAATATGCAACCAAGAATACTGTATTCAGCAAGGCTGTAATTCAGAATAGAAGGAGAGATAATTTCCAAGACAAACTAAAAAACTAAAGGAATTTGTGAACACTAAACCAGCCCTGCAATAAATATTAAAGGGGATCCTTTGAATGAAGAGAGAGCCCCAAAATAATAAAGACTGGAAAGGAACAGAGACAATCTACAGGAACAGTGACTTTACAGGTAATACAATGCCACTAACTTCATATACTTCAATAATTACTCTGAAAGTAAATAGACTAAATGCTCTAATCAAAAGACATAGGGTATCAGATTGGATAAAAAAAACAAGACTCAGGCACCTGGGTGGCTCAGTGGGTTAAAGCCTCTGCTTTCGGCTCAGGTCATGATCTCAGGGTCCTGGGATCAAGGCCCGCATCAGGCTGTCTGCTTGGCAGGGAGCCTACTTCCTCCTCTCTCTCTGCCTGCCTCTCTGCCTACTTGTGATCTCTCTCTCTCTCTTTGTGTCAAGTAAATAAATAAAATCTTTAAAAAAAAACAAGGCTCATTCATATTCTGCTTACAGGCGACTCATTTTATTTTATTTTATTTTTTTAAAGATTTTATTTATTTATTTGACACACAGAGAGAGATTACAAGTAGGCAGAGAGGCAGGCAGAGAGACAAGGAGAGGAGGAAGCAGGCTCCCTGCTGAGCAGAGAGCCTGATGTGGGCCTCGATCCCAGGATGCTGAGATCATGACCTGAGCCGAAAGCAGAGGCTTTAACCCACTGAGCCACTCAGGCGCCCCAGGCGACTCATTTTAGACCGAAAGACACCACCAGATTGAAAATGAGGGAATGGAGATCAATTATCATACCAATGGACATCAAAAGAAAGCTGGAGTAGCCATCCTTATAACAGACCAACTAGATTTTAAAACAAAGATCTTAATAAGAGATGGAGAAGGATACTATATATCATAATAAAAGGGTCTATCCAACAAGAAGATCTAACAATTGTGAATATTTATGGCCCTAACATGAAAGCAGCCAAATATTTAAACCAATTAATAACAAACTTAAAAAATTCACTGATACTAATACAATAATAGTAGATAAAATTAACATCCCACAACAGCAATAGACACATCATCAAAGCAGATCAAGAAGCAAATGAGAGCTTTGAATGGCACACTGGAACAGATTGAATTCATAGATCTGTTCAGAGTGTTTCATCCAAAAGCAGCAGAATACTCATTCTTCTCGAATGTACATGGAAGATTCTCCAAAATAGATCACATACTGGATCACAAATCAGGTATCTACTGGTTCAAAAATATTGAGATTATTCCATGCATATTTTCAGACCACAGTGCTTTCTTTTTAAAAAGGTTTTGTTTATTTACTTGAGAGAATGAGAGAGAGCACAAGTCGGGGAGGCAGGGCAGAGGGAAAAGCAGACAGCTGGCTGAGCAGAGAACCCAACTTGGGGCTCAATCCCAGGAACCTGAGATCATGACCTGAGCCAAAGGCAGATGCTTAACCGACTGAGCCACCCAGGCACCCCAGACTACAATGCTTTAAAACTTAAAGTCAACTACAAGAAAAAAAGTTGGAAGGAACACAAATACATGGAGGTTAAAAAGCATCCTACTAAAGAGTGAATGGGTCAACCTGGAAATTAAAGAAGAATGAAAAATAATACATGGAAGCAAATGAAAATAAAAACACAATATTTCAGAACCTTTTGGATGCAACAAAGGTGGTCCTAAGAGGGAAGTATATAGCAATACAAGTTTTTCTCGAGAAATTAGAAGTCTTAAATATACAACCTAACCTTACACCTAAAGGAGCTGGTAGGGTGCCTGGGTGGCTCAGTGGGTTAAAGCCTCTGCTTTCAGCTCAGGTCATGATCTCAGGGTCCTGGGATCAAGGCCCACATCGGGCTCCCTGCTCAGTGGGGAGCCCGCTTCCTCCTCTCTCTCTGCCTGCCTCTCTGCCTACTTGTGATCTGATCTCTCTCTCTGTGTCAAATAAATAAATAAAATCTTTTTAAAAAAAGGAGCTGGTAAAGAAGAGAAAGAGAAAAAAAACAACAACCCTGAATCCAGCAGAAGAGAAATAATAAAGATTAGAGCAGAAATAGAACCCCCCCAAACAAAACAAAACAAAACAGTAGAACAGATCAGTGAAACTAGGAACTGGTTCATTTAAAAGAATTAATAAGATTGATAAACCCCTAACCAGACTTACCAAAAAACAAAAGAGAAAGGACGCAAATAAATAAAGTCAGGAATGAAAGAGGAGAGATCACAACCATCCCTGAAGAAACAAAAACAATTATAAAACAATATTATGAGCAATTATATGCCAAGAAATTAAGCAATCTAGAGAAATGGATGCATTCCTAGAAACATATAAACTACCAAAATTGAAAGAAGGAGAAATTGAAAATCTGAACAGACATATAACAAGCAAATATATTGAATCAGTAATCAAAAATCTCCCAACAGGGGCGCCTGGGTGGCTCAGTGGGTTAAAGCCTCTCTCTGCTCAGGTCATAATGTCAGGGTCCTGTTATCTAGCCCCTCATCAGTCTCCCTGCTCAGCGGGGAGCCTGCTTCCTCCTCTCCCTCTGCTTGCCTTTCTGCCTTGTAATCTCTTACACTTGTAATCTCTTTCTCTCTGTCAAATAAGTAAACAAAATCTTTTTAAAAAATCTCCCAACAAATTGTCCAGGGCCAGGTGGCAGCCCAGCAGAATTCATACAAACATTTAAAGAAAAATTATTACCTATTGTTCTGAAACTGTTTCAAAAAAGAGAAATGGAAGGAAAACTTCCAAACTCATTCTGTGAGGCCAGCATTACCTTGATCCCCAAACCAGGCAAGGACCCCACCAAAAAGGAGAATTACAGTCCAATATCCCTGATGAACATGCATACAGAAATTCTTTACAAGATACTAGCTAATAGGATCCAACAGTACATCAAAAGTTATTCATCACAACCAAGTGGGATTTCTTCCTGGGTTGCAAAGGTAGTTCCATATCTGCAAACCAATCAATGTGATATACCACATTAATAAAATAAAGGACAAGAAACATATGATCCTCTTAATAGAAGCAGAAAGAACACTTGACAAAATATGGCATCTTTTCTTGATAAAAACTCTGCAGCGTACAAGACATCATGGTACTGGCACAAAAACATACACATAGACAAATGGAACAGAATAGAGAGTCAAGATATGGACCCTCAACTCTATGGTTGAATAATCTTCTACAAAGAAGGAAAAAATATCCAGTGGAAAAAAGACAGTCTCTTCAATAAATGGTGCTGGGAAAATTGGATAGCTATGTATAGTAGAATGAAACTCGACCATTCTCCTACACCATACACAAAGATAAACTCGAAATGGGTGAAAGACCACAACATGAGGCAGGAATCTATCAAAATCCTAGAGGGGAACATAGGGAGTAACCTCTTCGACATCAGCCACAGCAATATCTTTCAAGACACGTCTCCAAAGGCAAAGGAAATGAAAGTGAAAATGAACTTTTGGGACTTAATCAAGATAAAAGGAAAGTAAAGGAAACAGTCAACAAAACAAAGAGACAACCCACAGAATGGGAGAAGATAATTGCAAATGACACTACAAAGGACTGATATCCAAGATCTGTAAAGAACTATTCAAACTCAACACCCAAAAAAACAGACAATCATGTCAAAAAATGGGCAGAAGACAGGAACAGACATACAAAGAAGAAGACAGGAACAGACAAAGAAGACATACAAATGGCTAACAGACACATGAAAAAATATTCATCATTATTAGCCATCTGAGAAATTCAAATCAAAACCACACTGAGATACCACCTCTACACAAGTTAGAATGGAAAAAATCAACAGGAAACAAGTGTTGGAGAGGATGTGGAGAAAGGGGAACTGTCTTACACTGTTGGTGGGAATGCAAGTTGGTGCAGCCACTTTGGAAAACAGTGTGGAGATTTCTCAAAAAATTAAAAATAGAGCTACCCTATGACCCTGCAATTGCACTAGCAGGTATTTACCCCAAAGATACAGATGTAGTGAAAAGAAGGGCCATATGTACCCCAGTGTTCATAGAAGCAATGGCCACAATAGCCAAACTGTGGAAAGAGCCAAGATGCCTTTCAACAGATGAATGGATAAGGAAGATATTGTCCATATATACAATGGAATATTATGCAGCCATTAGAAAGGATGAATATCCAACTTTTGTATCAACATGGACAGGACTAGAGGAGATTATGCTGAGTGAAATAAGTCAAGCAGAGAAAGTCAATTATATGGTTTCACTTAACTTATGGAACATAAGGAATAACATGGAGGACATTAAGAGAAGGAAAGGAAATGTGAATTGGGGGAAATCAGCGGGGGATGGGGGAGACAAATCATGAGAAACCGTGGACTCTGAGAAACAAGCTGAGGGTTTTGGAGGGGAGGGGGTAGGAGGATGGGTGAGCCTGGTGGTGGGTATTAATGAGGGCACGTATTGCATGGAGCACTGGGAGTGGTACATAAACAATGAATCTTGGAACACTGAAAAAATAAAATTAAAAAAAAAACCAACTCTGCAGTGTGGGGATAGAGGGATCATACCTCAATATCATGAAAGCCATATAGGAAAACTCACCGTGAATATCATCTTCAACAGGGAAACACTGAGAGCCTTCCCCTAAGGTCAGGAACATGTCAGTGATGTCCATTCTTACCACTGTTGTTCAACGATGTACTGAAAATCCTAGCCTCTGCAATCAGACTACAGAAATGAAAGGCATCCAAAGTGACAAGAAATCAAACTCTTCTTCTTTGCAGACAACATGATACTCTTGTAGAAAACCCAAGACTCCTCCACAAAATTGCTAGAACTGGTAGAGGAGTTGAGTGAAGTCACAGGATATAAAATCAATGCACGGAAACCAGGTGCATTTCTATACACTAACAATGAGGCAGAAAAAAGAGAAATAAAGAAATCCATCCCATTTATAATTGCACCAAAAATCAGAAGATACCGAGGAATAAATTTAATTGAAGATGTATAATATTTGTACTCTGAAAACTGTAGAACACTTATTAAAGAAATTGAGGAAGACACAAAGAAATGGAGAAAACATCCCATGCTCATGGACTGGAAGTACAAATATTATTAAACTGTTTATGCTACCCAAAGCTATCTACACATTCAATGCAGTCCCTACCAATACACTATCAACATTTTTCACAGAGCTAGAACAAATAATCCTAAAATGTGTATGGCACCAGAAAAGACCCTGAATAGCCAAAGGAATGTTGAAAAAGAAAAACATAGCTGGGAGGCATCATAATTCTGGACTTTAAGCTATATTATAAAGCTGTAATCATCAAGACAGTATGCTACTGGCAAAAATAACAGACACATAGATCAATGGGACAGAATAGAGAACCCAGATATGGACTTATAATTCTATGATCCACTAATATTTGACAAAGCAGGAATGAATATTCAGTGGAAAAAAAGATAGTCTCTTCAACAAATGATGTTGGGAAAGTTGGACAGCCACATGCAGAAGAATGAAACTGGACCACTTTCTTACACCATACATAAAAATAAACTCAAAACAAATAAAAGACTTAAATGTGAGACAAGAATCCATTAAACTCCTAGAGGAGAACAAAGGCAGAAACTTCTTTGACCTCAGCCACAGTAACTTTTTGCTAGACATGTCTCCCAAAGCAAGGGAAGTAAAAGCAAAAACGAACTATTGGGGCTTTATCAACATAGGATGCTTCTGCACAGCAAAGGAAACAGTCAACAAAACTAAAAGGCAACCTATGGAATGGGAGAAGATATTTGCAAATGTCTCAAATAAAGGTCTTGTATCCAAAATCTATAAAGAACTTATTGAACTCAATACCCCCAAAAAATAAAAAAAAATCAAGAAATGAGCAGAAGACGTGAACAGATATTTCTCCAGAGAAGTCACACAATTGACCAATAGACACTTGAAAAAATGCTCCACATCACCTGGGATCGGAGAAATACAAATGAAAACCACAATAAGATAACACCTCAGACCAGTCAGAATGGCTAAAGAACTTGTGGTATATTGTGCAGCCATCACAAGAATAAAATTTTGCCATTTGCAATGACATAGATAGAATTAGATGGTATTAAGCTCACCAGAATAAGTCAGGTAAAGACAAATACCGTATGATTTCTCTCATATGTGGACTTAAAGAAGCAAAATAGATGAACATTGGGGAAGGAAGGAAAAATAAAAGAAGAGGAAAACAGGGAGGCAAACCATAAGAGATTCTTAACTATATAGGGAACCAACTGAGGATTACTGGAGGGAGGTGTGGGGGGGTGGCATAACTTGGTGGTGGGCATTAGGGAGGACAGTTGATTTAATGACCACAGGTGGTTGTATGCAACTGATGAATCACTGAATTCTACCTCTGAAGCTAATAATACGGTAATATGTTTCAGGGGCAGAATTCAGCTGAAACTAATAATACAGTAATATGTTCACATGTTGTAATGGGCACTGGGTGTTATATGCACATATGAATCATTGAACACTATATTAAAAACTAATGTACTGTATGGTGACTACTATAACATAATAAAAATGTAATATGTTAATTAAATTTAATTTAAATTAAAAAATTTTAAAAAGGGTTAAAGGGGAACACTATGAACAATGCATTACAACAGATTACATATCCTAGATGAAAGGGGAAATAGAAGACACAAACTATCCAAACTAACTTAAGAAGAAATAGAAAATCTGACTATTTCTATAACAAATAGAGAAATATAATATTACTTCATTATATTAGTGATACAATAAAGAAACTTTCTGTACCATCTGCCACCATACAATGCTATTACAATATCATTAACTATATTCCTTATGTTGTGCCTTTTTTTCTGGTGACTTATTCATTCCCTAACTGAAAGCCTGTGGATAGCTACACTTGTGGTGAGCATAGCATAATGTATAAACTTGTAGAATCATTATGCTGGACACCTAAAGTGAATGTAACATTGTGTGTCAACTATACTAAAAAAAAAAGAAAAGAAAAACAAAATGAACAAACAAAACCACAGGGTCAGAGGGAGCCAGTACATTATGAATAACTCAGACTTTGGAGGGAGGGTACCAGGACACTCTGTACCTCCACCTTCATCCTTAGAAAGGAAATAATTGTACTATCTGCTTCTACCAGGGCGCCAGGACTTATACAGATAAGTAAATATTGCCTTCCAAATTCAAAAAAGAGAAGGAAGAGAAAAGAAAAGGAAAGGAAAGGATAGTAGAAGGAAGGGAGGGAGGAAGGAAGGAAGGAAGGAAGGAAGGAAGAAAAAAGAAAAGAAAAGAAAAACCACAAAGGGAAGCCCAGATGTAGTTGTCTTCACTGGTGAATTCCATACAACATTTACAGAATAATTAGTATCAATCCTTTACTAATTTTTCCAAAAAATAGAAAAGGTGGTAACATTCCCCAGCTAATTCTGTGGAGCCAGTGTTACCCAATAACAAAACTAAAGATATCATGTGAAAAGAAAACTACAGACCAATCTCACTTTTGAATACTAGTAAGAAAAAAATTCAATGGAATACCAAACCAAATCCAGCAATGAATAAAAAGGATTATAATTACCAAGGTGGGGCACCTGGATGGCTCAGTTGGTTAAGCGACTGCCTTTGGCTCAGGTCGTGATCCCAGAGTCTCAGGATGAGTTCCGTATCGAGCTCCCAGCTCCATGGGGAGTCTGCTTCTCTCTGTGACCTTCTCTCCTCTCATGCTCTCTCTCTCAAATAAATAAATAAAATCTTAAAAAAAATAATCACCAAGGTGGATTTATCTCAATAATGTGAAATTGAAATTTATCTCAAGAAGGTAAGATTGGTTCAACTGCTGAGAATTAGTTATTTAGTATATTATCCTGTGTAATATAAATATAAGAGGATAAAGACACCATGATCATCTCAATAGATGTAGAAAAAAATTGGCAAAAAATCTAACATTCTTTCACAATTAAAACATTCAACAACAGGAACAGGAGGGAACATACTCAGACTGAAAATATATATCTATGAAGAAATCACAACTAACATCATACTTGAGTGAAAGACTGAAAAATTTCCCAATAAGATTGGGAACAAGACAACAATGTCTGCTCTCAACCATTTCTGTGCACCATTGTACTGGAGGTTTTATCTGGAGCAATTGGAACAGGAAGAAAAAAAAAGAAAAAAGAACTAAAAGGCATCTATACTGGAAAGAAAGAAGTAAAGGTATCTTTATTCACAGATGATATAATCTTATATATTGAAAACCCTAAAGAATCCATAATAAACTATCAGAACTAATTAATTCAGCAAAGTTGCAGAATACAAGATTGATGTGCTGAAATCAATTGTATTTCTGTATATTAGCAAGGAGTAATTTAAAAATGATAGAACACAGTTCTTCATAATAGTCAATATAATAAAATACCAATAAATTTTGCAAAAGAAGTGTAATACTTCTACAGTTAAACCTATGAAACACTATGGAATAATAAGCTATAAATAAATGGAAAATCATTTCATTTTCATTGATCATAAGCTTTTATATTGTTAAGATGACAATACTCCCCATAGATTCAAGGCAATCCCTCCCAAAATTCCAGCTGGCTTCTAAGCAGAAATTGAAATGTTGACTGCAAAATTCATATTGAAAAACCTGGAACAGCCAAAACACATGAAAGGATACTTAATATGACTAATCATCAGAGAAATACAAATGAAAACGACAATGAGATGTCACCTCACACCTGTCAGAATGGCTAAAATAAAAAACCCAAGAAAAAGCAAGTTTTGGCAAGGATGTGGAGAAAGAGGAGCCTTCGTGCACTACTGGTAGAAATGCAAACTGGTGCAGCCACTTTGGAATACAGTATGGAAGTTCCTCAAAAAGTTAAAAATACCAGAGAAATCATATGATAATTGTCTTTCTCTGATATGAGGAACTTGAGAGGCAGGGTGGGGGGTCGTGGGGGGTAGGGAGGGAAAAATAATGAAACAAGATGGGATGGGGAAGGAGACAAACCATAAGAGACTCCTAATCTCACAAAACAAACTGAGGGTTACTGGGGGGTGGGAGGGTAGGGATAGGGTGGATGGGTTATGGACATTGGGGAGGGTTCGTGCTTTGGTGAGTGCTGTGAAAGATGTAAGCCTGAGGATTCACAGACCTGGACCCCTTGGGCAAAGAATAAAAATAAAAAAAAATAAAAAATTAAGTTAAAAATACAACTACCCTGACATTCAGCAATTGCACTTCTGGGTATTTGGCCAAAGATTTTAAAAAATTAATACAAAGGGATACATGCCCGTATGTTTATTGAAGTATTATTTACAATAGTAAAGATATGGAAGCAACCCAACTCTCCATCCACAGATGAATAGATGAAGAAGATGTGGTAGATTATCTATCTATCTATCTATCTATCTATCTATCTATCTATCTATCTATCTATCTAACTATGCAATCCATCTATTACTCAGCCATAAAAAAGACTGAAATCTTTACATTTTCAACAACATGGATGGACCTAGAAGGTATAATGCTAAGGAAAATAAGTCAGAGAAAGACAAAATACCATATGATTTCACTCATATGTGGAATTTAAGAAACAAATGAGCAAAGGAAAAAGAGAAACAAACAAAAAGAAAACAGACTCTTTTTTTTTTTTTTTTTTTTTTAATTTTTTTTTTTTTTTTTTACCTCTTNATTTATTTATTTCACAGCGGGAGAGAGATCACAAGGAGGCAGAGAGGCAGGCAGAGAGAGAGAGGGGGAAGCAGGCTCCCCGCGGAGCAGAGAGCCCGACGCGGGCCTCGATCCCAGGACCCTGAGATCATGACCTGGGCCGAAAGCAGAGGCTTTAACCCACTGAGCCACCCAGGCGCCCAAGAAAACAGACTCTTAACTATAGAGAACATATGTGGCTACAGAGAGGAGGTAGTTGGGGGGTTGGGTGAAATATGTAAAGGGGATTAAGAGTACACTTATTGTGGTAAGCACTGACTAATGTATAGAATTATCGAATCACTATATTGTACACCTGAAACTAACACTGTATGTTAATTATACTGGAATTTAAAAGTACATAATTAACAAAGAAACAAACAAACAGTCTTGAGTTAGAAGAACAAAGTTGGAGGATTCATGGTGATTCACAGACCTGTACCCCTGGGGCAAAGAATAATAATAAAAAAAAAGTTGGAGGATTCACACTTCCTGATTCCAAACCTTACTAAAAGTTATAGCTGTCAGGACTGTGAGGTACTGGCATAAGTGTAATACACAGAAAAAATGAAATACAATTGAGAGGCCCCAAGTAAACACTTACATTATGGTTAATTGACTTTTTTAAAAGATCTTATTTATTTAATTGACAGAGAGAGAGACAGCGAGAGAGGGAATACAAGCAGGGGGAGTGGGAGAGGGAGCCTGATGCAGGGCTGGATCCCAGGACCCCATGATCATGACCTGAGCCAAAGGCAGAAGCTTAACTACTGAGCCACCGAGGTGCCCTGGTTAATTGATTTTCAACAATGATGCAATGGTCATTCAATGGGAGAAAGAATAGTATTTTCAACAAATAGAACGACTAGATATTCACATGCAAGGAAGTGAAGTTGGACCACTTTTTTGTTGTTTGTTTCAAGTTTTTATTTAAATTCTAGTCAGTTAACATGCAGTTTAATATTGATTTCAGGAGTAGAATTTAGTGATTCATCACTTACATATAATACCCAGTGCTCATTTCAACATATGCCTTCCTTAATACCCATCACCTTTTTAGCCCATTCCCCATTCACCTCCCATCCAGCAACCCTCAGTCTGTTCTCTATAATTGAGTTGTTTTTTTTTTATGTTTTGCCTCCCTCTCTTTGTTCTTCCTTCCCCTATGATCATGGTTTGTTTCTTAAATTCCATATATGAGTGAAATCATATGCTACTACTTCTTTACACCATGCACAAAAATTATCTCAATATATCATGGACCTAAATGCTGGAACCAAGACATTAAGTCTCAAAGAAAATATAGGAATAAATCTTTGTGACCTTATGTTAGACTGGGGTTTCTTAGCTAATAACACCAAAGACAAAGCAACAACAGAAAAAAAATGATAAATCAGACTTAATCAAATTTTAAAACATTTGTGCTGCAAGTGATAACCTTAAGAAAGCCAAACTCCAACCCACAGAGTGAGAGAAAACATTAGCAAGTCATATATCTGATAAGCATATTGAATCTAGAATATATAAATAACTCTTACAATTCAATGATAAAATGTCGAATGACCCAATTTTAAAACATGCAAAAATTTCGAGTAGACATTTCTCCAAAAAGATATACAAATGAAAAATGCTCAACACTAATACTCATTAGAGAAATGCAAATCAAGACCAAAATATGATATTACTTCACACCCACTAAGATGACTATTTAAAAAGACAAATAGCTTGGATGTGAAGAAATTAGAGCCATTATAAAATTGGTGGTAAAAATGTGAAATGGTGCAGGCACTTTGGAAACTAGCCTGGAAGTTTCTGAAAGTGTTACCACTTGACCTCACAGAAATAATAAATGAAGCAGTGATACATGCTACAATGTAGATGAATCTTAAAAACATGCTACATGTGGGGTGCCTGGGTGGCTCAGTGGGTTAAAGCCTCTGCCTTCGGCTCAGGTCATGATCTCGGGGTCCTGGGATCGAGGCCTGCATCGGGCTCCCTGCTCCGCAGGGAGTCTGCTTCCTCTTCTCTCTCTGCCTGCCTCTCTGCCTACTTGTGATCTCTCTCTGTGTGTCAAATAGGTGAATAAAATCTTTAAAAAAAAAACAAACATGCTACATGTGTAGTGATGAGCACTGAGTGTTAAACAAAACTAATGAATCATTGAACACTACATCAAAAACTAATGATGTACTATATGTTGGCTAATTGAACATAATAAAAATTATGCTAAATGAAAGAAACAAGTCACAAAAGATTGTATTGTAGAACTCCATTTATGGGCGCCTGGGTGGCTCAGTGGGTTAAAGCCTCTGCTTTCGGCTCGGGTTATGATCTCAGGGTCCTGGGATCGAGGCCC
>LNAC01000978.1:182466-216566 GCA_002007465.1 Ailurus styani
GCCTGCCTCTCTGCCTCCTTGTGATCTCTCTCCCTCTGTGAAATAAATAAAATCTTTAAAAAAAAAGAACTCCATTTATATTGAAAGCCCATAAAAGATAAATCTTTACTTAGCATAATCTCCTCCAGTTCTATCCATGTTGATGTAAAAGTTGGGTATTCATCCTTTTTAATGGCTGATTAATATTCCATTGTATATATGAACCACATCGTATATATGAACCACATCTTCTTTATCCATTCATCTGTTGAAAGGCATCTTGGCTCTTTCCACAGTTTGGCTATTGTGGACATTGCTGCTATGAATATTGGGCCCTTCTTTTCATATATCTGTATCTTTGGGGTAAATACTCAGTAGTGCTTTTGCTGGGTCATAGGGTAGTTCTATTTTTAACTTTTTGAGGAACCTCCACACTGTTTTCCAAAGTGGCTGTATCAACTTGCATTCTCACTAACAGTGTAAGAGGGTTCCCCTTTCTCCACAACCCCTCTAACATTTGTTGTTTCTTGCCTTGTCAATTTTTGCCATTCTAATGGGTGTAAGGTATCAGAATGTGGTTTTAATTTGAATTTTCCTGATGGCTAATGATTACGAAGATTTTTTCATTTTTCATGTGTCTGTTAGCCATTTGTATTTCTTCTTTGGATAAGTGTCTGTTCATGTCTTCTGCCCATTTTTTTGACTTGAGTATTTGTTTTTTGGGGTGTTGAGTTTGAGAAATTCTTTATAGAGCTTGGATATCAGCCCTTTATCTGTAGTGTCATTTGCAAATATATTCTCCCATTCCATGGGTTGCCTAAGTGAAATAAGTCAAGCAGAGAAAGTCAATTATCATGTGATTTCACTTATTCGTGGAACATAAGTAATGGCATGGAAGACATTAGGAGAAGGAAGGGAAAAACAAAGGGGGGAAATCGGAGGAGGAGATGGATCATTGGAGACTATGGACTCCGGAAGACAAACTGGAGGTTTTAGAAGGGGAGGGGGATGGGTTAGCCCAGTGATGGGTATTGAGGAGGGCACATGTTGCATGGAGCACTGGGTGTTACACACAAACAATGAATCATGGAACACTACATCAAAAACTAATGATGTACTGTATGGTGACTAACATAACATAATAAAAAATAAATAACTACATACATACATATGTAAATAAATAAAATGTTAGTCTATTCCATTTTTTTAAAGAAAAATGCAAATCTTTAGAAACAAAGTAAATTGGAGTCTGAGAAGGAAGGAATGGGGAATGACTGCTAATGAGTATGGAGTTTCTTTCTGGGGTGATGAAAATATTATAAAATTAGTTTGTGGTAATAGATGTGAATATGCCCAAACAGATGAATTTTATGATATGTGAATCATATGTCAATAAACTTATTAAAAACCTAACTAAATTAAACCTAGATTATAACATAAGTATCCTATGGCCTTGACAATTTAGAATAGTAGGAGAATAAGGATTTGGGTGGAAATAAACCCAGGTATGAATTCTGGCTTTGCCACTTACTAGCCATATGAACTCAGAAGTAATTTACCTTGGGCGCCTGGGTGGCTCAGTGGGTTAAAGCCTCTGACTTCGGCTCAGGTCATGATCTCAGGGTCCTGGGATCAAGCCCCGCATTGGGCTCCCTGCTTAGAGGGGACCCTGCTTCCTCCTCTCTCTTTCTCTTTGCCTGCCTCTGCCTATTTGTGATCTTTCTCTCTGTCAAAAAAAAAGTAGTTTACCTTATCTAAGTTCCAGTTTGCATTATCTTCAAACAGTAATGATACCCACCACACAACTGGCTTTTTTTTTTTTTAAAGATTTTTTATTTATTCATTTGACACAGAGAGAGAGATCACAAGTAGGCAGAGAGGCAGGCAGAGAGAGAGGAGAGAGGAGGAAGCAGGCTCCCTGCTGAGCAGAGAGCCCGATGTGGGCCTCGATCCCAGGACCCTGGGATCATGACCTGAGCCGAAGGCAGCGGCTTTAACCCACTGAGCCACCCAGGCGCCCACAACTGGCTTTTTAGAACCCAGTTCTTCTCCCATGTCTCCTTTCTACTCCTTTCTTGTGAGATTATTACAATAATGGCTATTTGCTAAGCACTGTGCCAGCAACAGTGTGGATGGCTTAACCTTCAAAATCTCACTGAATCCTCATAGCAGTCTTGTGACTTCTGTATTTCTGCATCCATTTTACATATGAAGAAATTGAAGCCAAATGACTTGTTCAAGGTCATTCTGTTAGAAAGTGGCAATGATGGGCATGAAAACCAGATCTTCTGTATCTTTCCACTTCAATGAGGCATTACTAAAGAGAATTTGAGAGCTTGTGAAGTAAATTCATGTAGCACTTTTTAATTTTAATTTTTTTAATTTATATTTTAGTTAACATACAGTGCAATATTGATTCTTGGAGTAGAATTCAGTGATTCATCACTTATATATAACACTCAGTATACATCACAAATGCCCTCTTTAATACCCATTACCCATCTAGGCCATCCCCCACCCACCTCCCTCCATCCACCCTCAGTTCTTTATCATTAAGAGCCTCTAAATGACTTGTTTTCCTCTCTCCTTTTTTTCTTTCCCCCTTCCCATATGTTTATCTGTTTTCTTTCTTAAATTCTGCATATGAGTGTGATCATATGGTATTTGTCTTTCTCTGACTGACATATTTCACTTAGCATTACACTCTCTAGCTCCATTCATGTTGATGTAAATGGTGAGATTTCATTCTTTTTGATGGCTGAGTAATATTCCATTTTATACATTTACAATACATTCTTTATCCATTCATCAGTTGATGAACATTTGTGTTCTTTCCATAGTTTGTCTATTGTTAATAATGCTGCTATAAACATCAGGGTTCATGTACCTCTTTGAATCCATACTCTTGTATCCTTTAGGTAAATACCTAGTAGTGAACTTGCTGGGTCATAGGATAGTTGTATTTTTAACTTTTTAAGGAACATCCATACTGTTCTCCAGTTTGCAGTCCCACCAACAGTGCAAGAAGATTCCCTTCTCTCCACACCCTTTCAACACCTGTTGTTTCTTGTGTTGTTAATTTTAACCATTCTGACAGGTGTGAGGTAGTATCTCATCATATTTTTGATTTGTATTTCGCTGGTGTTGAAGGCTGATATCCAAGCTCTATAAAGAATTTCTCAAACTCAACACCCCAAAAAACAAATACTCAAGTCAAAAAAATGGGCAGACACATCTTTTCATGTGTCTGTTATCCTTCTGGATGTCTTCTTTGAAAAATGTCTATTCACATCTTTTGCCCATTTCTTAACTAGAGTATTTGTTTCTGGGGTGTTGAGTTTGATAAATTCTTTATAGATTTTGGATACCAGCCCTTTATCTGATAGACATTTGCAAGTATCTTCTCCCATTTTGTAGGCTGCCCTTTAGTTTTGTTGATTGTTTCTATTGCTGTGCAGGAGCGTTTTATCTTGATGAAGTCCCAATAGTTAATTTTTGCTTTTATTTCCCTTGCCTCTAGAGACATGTCTAATAAGATGTTGTTATGGCCAGGATCAAAGAGGTTTCTGTCTGTGTTCTCTCCTAGAATTTTGATAGTTTCCTGTCTCACATTTAGTTCTTTCATCCGTTTTGAATTTATTTTTGTGTATGGTGTAAGAAAGTTTCATTCTTTTGCATATGGCTGTCCAATTTTCCCAACACCATTTGTTAAAGAGACTGTTTTTTTTCCACTGGATATTCTTTCCTGCTATGATGAAGATTAATAGACCATATAGTTGTAGGTCCATTCCTGGGTTCTCTGTTCTGTCCCATTGATCTATGTGTCTGTTATTTTGCCAGTAGTATGCTATCTTGATGATTACAGCTTTGTAATAGAACTTAAAGTCCAGAATTGTGATGCCTCCAGCTTTAGTTTTCTTTTTCAACATTCCTTTGGCTATGCATGGGTCTTTTCTGGATCCATAAAAATTTTAGGATTGTTCTAGCTCTGTGAAAAATACTGTTGCTATTTTGATAGGGACTGCATTGAATGTGTAGAGAGCTTTGGGTAGTATAGACTTTTTTTTAATTTTATGCATTTTGTTTATTTATTTTTTTTTTATTCTTTGCCCCAGGCGTACAGGTCTGTGAATCATCAGGCTTACATCTTTCACAGCATTTACCAAAGCACAAACCCTCTCCAATGTCCATTACCCATCCACCCTATCCCTACCCTCCCACCCCCCAGTAACCCTCAGTTTGTTTTGTGAGATTAGGAGTCTCTTATGGTTTGTCTCCTTCCCATCTTGTTTCATTATTTTTCCCTCCCTACCCCCCACAACCCTCCACCCTGCCCTTCAAGTTCCTCATATCAGAGAGATCATATGATAATTGTCTTTCTCTGATTGACTTATTTCTATTTCTTTGCATCTTCTTTCATTTATTTCACAAGTGTTCTGTAGTTTTCAGAGTACAGGTTTTATCTCTTTAATTAGATTTCTTCCTCAGGTATCTTACTGTTTTTGGTGCAATTGCAAATGAGATTGATTTCTTGATTTCTTTTTCCTACTGCTTCATTAATTGGCATATAGAAATGCAAAAGATTTCTGAACATTGATTTTATATCCTGCACCTTTGCTGAATTTGTGTATTAGTTCTAGCAATCAGGTAGTACTTTTTCTTAGATTTTATTTATTTATTCATTTTGAGAGAGATTGATGAGAGAGAGAGTTGTGTGTGCACAAGCAGGGGCAGAGGGAGAAGCAGACTCCCCTACTGAGCAGGGAGCCAGGTGTAGGGCTCAATCCCAGTACCCTGGGTTCATGACCTAAGCCGAAGGCAGAATTTTAACTGATTGAGCCACCCAGGCTCCTCAATGAGGTAGTACTTTTAAAAGAAAATGTGACTGGGGACGCTTGGGTGGCTCAGTTGGTTAAGCGTCTGCTTTAGGCTCACGTCATGATCTAGCAGTCCTCGGATTGAGCCCGCGTTGGGCTCCCCACTCAAAGATGAGCCTCTTCCCCCTCTCCCTCTGAACCTCCCCCCCTGCTTGTGCTCTCAGTATCTCTTCTCTCACTCTCTCTCTCACATAAAAAATCTTAAGGAAAAAGAAAGAAAACCTGCCTGTCCTCTTGGACAGTCATCAAATTTCAACTCTCAGGCTTGCAGGGGGGAAAAGAAGCTACCAGTCTTACATTGTTACTTTGTCAATTTCTCCACTGAAATAACCCTTGTATCCATAAAGAAATAGGCACAATAGATTTATGAGGGGAGAAAAATTAATTTTTTATGAATTTTTATCTTAAAAATTCGTGTAGAATTGTCATTATATTCCACAATGTGATTAACAAAAATATTTTAAATTAGTAAACATCAGGAAAAATATGATGCTTTTATAAAGATATTTAATGCTTTTCTAAATTTCTTCTTGTTTAAAAAGTGCAGAGATAAGTATGAAAAAGGTGCACTTTTATACATCTAGCCTTTTTTCCCTTTTTTCTCCACTTGTAATTGCCTTTCTCTAAATGCACTGTATAGCCAAGAAGGATTATCTTTTTTTTTAATTTTAAGGATATTAGAGATTTCTCCCCTTTTTTTATGGCAAGGCAAATGGTGAAGGTAACCTATACTTACAATGCAGCTATCATGTGCCAGGCACAGGAGGAAGGGCTTAACATATACAATTTAATGTAATTCTCACAAAAGCCATTTAGGTTAGAGAATATCACCAGTCTCCGGATGAGACAAATGGAGTTCAAAGCCCTGCTGAGTTGACATTCATCTTCCAGACAAGGAAAACTAGTCTATGACTTTTGCATTTCACCTTGGTTCCACAATCCTTGGGGAACTTGCTTAAAGTAGACAGACACTTTAATATATTTTCAAGTCTGAGAGACAGACAGACTGAGATGATAGCTAGGTGCTGAAGATTTCTGAGCCCAATTTCCCCATAGTTAGGCTGGCATTTGTAATGCCACTACTAATCCACTTTTATTTAATTGTGAAACTATTGAAGAAAAGCAAGTCATATTCTGGTTTGGGAAACTTCCATTTTATATGGAAGTGCTTTTCCTTCAGACTCATAAAACTGAATGTCCTGCATAGGGATAATAAATGAGCATGTAACTCAGGGGAGGCAAGAAGAAATGCAAATGTTGCATGCAAATTCTGGAATTACTTGTTCTCAGAGCAAACCTCTGCTGTTCTTGCACTTAAGATGTTGTTTAGAAGGATGTTAGAAACGTCTCAGGTTGTTATTTTTTCTTTCACTATGTGCTCTTATAGCCGTACAAAGCATGCATGTATCATATATATTAGTTATACAGCATAATAATAAAATGAACACTCATGAGACTGATTAAAGAATAAGAACATTAAAACCAGTTTTTGTTAGTTTACTGCTCTAACTCCAGAACCTAGAATGGTGCCTGGTATGTGGTAGACACTTAATAAATACTTTTGAATGAATGCATAAATCAACTTGCATCCTCCTTCCTTATATCATTAACCACAGTTTTCCTGTAGAAATAACCACTATCCTATATTGTGGGTTTATCATTTCCTTGCATATATATATGTTATACACACACACACATATGTATATATATATTCCCAAATTATATATTGTTTACTTTTGCCTTTTTTGGAACTGTATGTAATAGAGTCATATAATATGTAGGCTGTTGTGATTTATGTCTTTCATGCAACATTAACTAGTGATATTTACCTACACGTACCTGTATTCTCTTCCTTCTCATTGCTGAGCTGTGGTTTATTGAGTGAGTGTGCTGTAATTTAGCCTTTCTCCTCTTAGTGGATGCTTATCATTTTTGCTTTTATAAATAAATCTGCTATGACCATTCCCATACATGCTTCTTGGTACAAATGTGCATGAGTTTCTCTGGGATATAAACCTGGGATAGGGACTCTGGTTGCAATTTTCATTTCCCATGTGCAGAGTTCAGCCCATGGGGCAGAACTGAAATGTGCCTTTTCTCCACACTAGGCCAGGGTCAGTAAGAGTGCTGTCCAAAAGTATTTTTCCCAAAAAAGGATAGGTAGGTAGGCAGAGACCAGCCAGCCTGGAGAGTTTAACAGGCATCTCAGGCCGTTAGTCAAAACAGGTTGTAATTAGGAAATGTTCAGATTCTAAAATTGTCTTTAATATTTCTCTTCTTCTTCCTCCTCTTTTATAGTTACTTTTGTAAGTAGTGCATTTTCTTAAACTTATATCTAGTAAAAGATGACTTTCTTCATTCTTCAAGCATTGATTATAAATTTGATTAGATTATTTTGAACAATTTGAACTGTATTTTAAAATAAAATGGATGAAAATTTACGTTCCTTAAGGGTCTTTCATAAAGACCTCTTACTTATGCAGTTTCCATATTCTACATCTAATATTCATTTTCCAATCATATGATAAAAATCACTGTCATTATCATCATCATCTCATTTACTCCTATATACCTTTATACGTTTCAAAAAAATTCCCGTCTTTAAGGTGCTTCCTTATCTGCAGTAATCTGTACTCTGCTTTATTATATTATCTACTATGTTATTGCACAGTTTCTTGCTTCCTGTCTGTCTTCTCTACTGGATAATAGGTTTCTTAGAGGCAAGAACAATGTATCGATTGTCACAATGTCCCCAGCACCAAGCCCTTTGTTTGGTTCATGGGGCTAGGTGCTAGGAGTTGAGTCAATCTATCTAATTTCAACATTCAATTTTATAATATGGTTAGTCTTGTGTTTTGAATCAGCACTTTGGTGTCAGACTTACCTAGGCTGGAATCTGGCATTTCCACTTATGAGATGAGTGATCTTGAACATGTCCAATTTTCCTGAACATCGGCTTCCTCTCCTACAATATAGAGATGATGCGGAGCTACCTGGGATGGTTTTGGGAGGAGATTAAATGAGATGATATATGTGAAATGGCCTGGCACATAAAGTGCCTAAATACACGTTTTATTTTGTTTTTTACTTTATTTGAATGTCTTGCAATAGTTCCAGAAATTTTTAAAAAAAGGGAAAAGGATGAAGGCAACTGCAAAAATAAAAACAAAAAACTTCTGCTTCTCCTTGTTTCGTGAATGAGGATGGGGATACATTTTTTACCCAAGGAGATGACATTTTTAGCCAAAGGAATAATGCTCTTTTTAAAAATTTTTTATTTATTTATTTGACACAGAGAGAGAGAGAGAGATCACAAGTAGGCAGAGAGGCAGGCAGAGGGAGAGGGGGGAAGCAGGCTCTCAGCCGAGTGGAGAGCCCAATGCGGGGCTTGATCCTAGGACCCTGAGACCAAGACCCGAGCCGAAGGCAGAGGTTTAACCCACTGAGTCACCCAGGTGCCCCAGGAATGATGCTCTTAACATTTGGCCCATTATGCATGGAAGGTGAGCTATTTTCCTGTGGAACTTGTGGTCCTGCTAGTCTTTGTTTGTTGAACAAACTCCTGCTGCCTTTCCCAATTCAGATTAGGAAAGGGAGAGCTTGTGGCAGGTGGAAGATAGCCACCATAGCCAGCTGCTGGGTTTGCATATCAGCCAAACATTTTGAGTGCTTTCTATTGTACTTGGGACTTGAATAAAGGCTGATATTTGTGTCTTAGAGGTGAAGTGCTTGTCAACTATAGCCTAAGCAAAAAAAATTTCTTTGCTTTTATCCTGCTAAGGCTGATCCATGGTTATTGTGGGGAGGATAACATTTCATGCTTTTTTGAATTCTGTTGACTATGCTGAGCATGATAATCAAAGAGCCATGTGTAGAAAGTGAGAGAGTGGCAGGAAGATGATAAGGTAATGGAAACTGTATTGGATTTGGAGCCAAATATGCTGGACTTGCTGTCAGATCATTTTGGGTTTCACCTCTTTGAATCTTTCTTCATGTGATATAATGAAAGAAAAATATTTGTCAGAGTTGTTTTGAAGTTTCCTTCTTTCTTTCCTTCCTTCCTTCCTTCCTTCCTTCCTTCCTTCCTTCCTTCCTTCCTTCCTTCGTAAGGAAGAAGTGCTCATAAAAAATATGGCTGCATTCCTGTAGATGAAAATATGGGCAGTTGTCATCTACCTTAGACAGATTAACACAGGAGGTCACTCAAGTTTTGTTAAATGCTTACACATACGTCATAGGAGAGAAAAAAAATTGACCTTTGCTTAGAAGAACCACGTTTCATTTGTTTAATCATGGATTGATTACTATGGGAGACTCAGAATTACACTTCTATTAAGGTTTCAGGATTGGCTTTCTGACCCTCTCCTTTACATCCATCTGAAAGGACTCAGACACAGATCTTCTTAAGAGATAGGAACTTTAGACTAGGTGACCCCTGAAGCTCCATCCTAGCCTAAGGACCCTATGAGTATTTCAATGGCCAAGTGTTGAGATGATAACCTGGGAAATTTCCAGCATTACTCTCTATCATTTCCCAACAAGAGCCTCAGGCATAAGGATTCTGCTACTTTATGTTGTAGAATGGAGATGAGGGGATATTTACATGATCTACAGAGATTGCTAAAGAAAGTATAGGAATGAGGGGGGAGACCAAATCAGGCTGGTATGATAACATGAATCATGATCCCTCACTTGTGTATTCATTTTAAAGGATTTTTTATCCTTCTATACAATTTATGCTGCCACTCAGAACAATAGTTCAGTAGTATGGGCAATATTATTGACAGGTTAGAGTGAGGCTCAGAAAACTAGAGCAAAGGATACCAAACTGTTTTGTTTAGACTTTTTTTGCTTTCGATCTCCCTTTGGGTAAGGTAAGGCCACAGAGCTGGATTCAGACCATTTAACTGCTCTGAAATTGTTGCCAGAACCACCCTAAGTTACTTTAACCTCAGGTTTCTGTCTTCATCCTTCCCTCATGTAAACTTAGCCCATGAGACTGGCTGATCCCAGAGAACTTCACGAATTCCTTAGCAGGGTTCCA
This sequence comes from Ailurus styani, assembly GCA_002007465.1. Taxonomy (NCBI): domain Eukaryota; kingdom Metazoa; phylum Chordata; class Mammalia; order Carnivora; family Ailuridae; genus Ailurus; species Ailurus styani. The sequence continues at coordinate 192,367 of LNAC01000978.1, forward strand.
AAAGTCTCTGTCCACATGACAGGACACCCTAAAAACATTATCCCTAGAAGTACCAGGAAAAAAATCAGCTTCACAGTCACTCAAGTAAGAAATAATTTATTTTGTAAAAATAATTTACATATGTAGTTTGTTCCTGAAGACCTCAGACTTCTATCCTCTTATCTCTGCCAGCCACTGACATTTATTTCATTTTTTCTCATGTGTCTTTTCAGTTTGGAGACTGCCAGGGACCATGTTCTACCCATTGACTATTACTTTCCACCCCAAAAGACCTGCCTGATCTGCGGCGATGAAGCTTCTGGCTGTCACTATGGAGCTCTCACTTGTGGAAGCTGCAAAGTCTTCTTTAAAAGAGCTGCTGAAGGTAAAGGGTCTTGCACACTCAATTCTTTTTCCCTTTCTCCTTTATCTTATATAGTATAGAGAGACGCCAATCTTTCTGAGCCCAGGATTTTATCATCTCAGAGACAAGGTCACTGGTGGGACCCTCTCAGAGAACCTAAGAAGCTAAAGAAGAAAGTTTTTATATTTGCTTGTCCCCACGCTTGGCAACCTTGGTAGTACTGACAATGTAGTCAATGACAGTGATCCTACCTGGTGTTCAGAGCTTGGGGCAGTCCTAGGAATGGAAGAAAATTAATGATTTGAAAAGTTGTAATTTCTTCCCTGCTTGTGTTTCACTCTGCTGTGTAGTGAGGGGACAAAATGTCTTTATTAGAGAAATTAGAAGTGGAAAACCCCAACTGAGTCCCCACCCATTCTCTGTAGTGTATATGGGATTGTTCCTTCACAAAGTCTCTTTGGCCTCAGCCCCAGAAAGGAAGTGTTCTTGCTGTTCAGCAGACCATCAGTCTGTGCACCTGCTTCCTCCTGCTGCTGCCTCCTTGGGACCTCTTTGCATTAATAGCCCCTAGGTAAATAAGTGATAAAACACTTTTATTCTCTCCATAGACTTTTCCTCAGGGCCTATCCATTGGTATAGCACCTCATGCTAAGTTACATCTTATATTTGGCTAAGTGGGCTCAAGCCCTGCCTTCTCAATCTTATTTAGCTTAGAACAATTCATGTCTGATCAGCTCCTAGAGGTGCTCAGCCTACATCCTACAATAAGAACTCCCATTTCTAGACCTCCCATGTATGATAGTGATTCGTTCCTTCTCAATCAACCTGGCCTCAAATCTCCTACTCATCCACTTCATTCCCCATCCTGTAGTAAGGGCTTCTTTTCTCAGTAGGATAGTGATCTAGACAGATATACTCTGATCTGAGGGCAAACCCAGCTGCCAAACACCAGCATCTTACTCCTATCTTCACTTTCCACAAAGGAAATACTTCCTGCCAAAGCCCTTCCTTCCCTCTCACTAGCCTAGACATGTTGAGTTCCCAGTGAGACCCAAAACAGTCTTTCCTTAGTTAAGGGCTACAAACCTTGAGGACACTTGTAAAAAGTGGCAGGTATATAAGCCACACCAGAAATTTGATAGCATCCCCCAGAAGACAACAGAAGCAACAGGGAGTTCTTGGCATCTGGAGAAAAGGTGAGAAACAGGTGTCCTTTCCTGGTTTTTCCACTGACAGCCAATTGGAATGGTGATTGCTTTTTCCTCATTTTAGATGGATAGCAGGAATGTCTATAAAACAGAAAATTGTTATTTTGTTTCCTTCCAGTCCCCCAAAGTAACAAGGAGACAGCTAGCTTTTAGTATTACTGAAAACATGCTGCATGTTCCTTCCATACCCCCAAGTGGCCTACTGCTATGCTTGTGCTGAGCTAGTATAAAGTCCAGAGCTCCAATACCTAGACCTAGGCAGTTTAGAAAGAGACACAGAGGGCAGTTCCTGCCTTTCTTTTTTCTTTTTTTTTTTTAAAAGATTTTTATTTGTTTATTTGACACAGAGAGAGAGATCACAAGTAGGCAGAGAGGCAGGCAGAGAGACAGGGAGAGGAGGAAGCAGGCTCCCCGCTGAGCAGAGAGCCCGACGTGGGCCTCGATCCCAGGACCCTGGGATCATGACCTGAGCCGAAAGCAGAGGCTTTAACCCACTGAGCCACCCAGGCGCCCAGTTCCTGCCTTTCTTAAGAGTACTTACAAGATGGGATGGGGAAGGAGACAAACCATAAGAGACTCCTAATCTCAGAAAACAAACTGAGGGTTACTAGGGGATGGGAGGGTAGGGATAGTGTGGATGGGTAATGGACATTGGGGAGGGTTTGTGCTTTGGTAAATGCTGTGAAAGATGTAAGCCTGATGATTCACAGACCTGTACCCCTGGGGCAAAGAACTAAAAAAAAAAGTTGCAGATAATTCACATATAAAAAAAAAGAGTACTTACAGAAGGATGCCTGTCAGAAAAGAAAGTGAGGAACAGCCCAAAGGAAAGTGAGAAACAGCCCAAATACATCAGATCACCCCCAATTTCCCCACTGAGAATCTGCTTCCTCCCCTTCCCCCATCATCCAGTAGACCCTGCCTATAGAGTAGAGAATAAACCAGAGCACTCATCTAGAAATAGTGTGTCAGTAAGCCCAGGCACCACAGTAATAGCAGCCATATCAGATGGGGAAAGAGTTCAAGTAAGCAACTGAACAAGCAAATTCAATAGTCAGATAGATTAGATTGTATTTAATGCTGCCCAGACAAATCTGGGTCACAATACTGTTATTTTTGGGAAGCAGGAAAAGTGATCAAACATATCATAAAAGGGAATATTTTGCTGTCATAACATATTCCACATGGGCACTTTCTGCAGAAGTTAGGGCTGAGGGAGGGAGAAAGGCAGAATGGCAGCTGGCAGAGCTGCGCTATGATATAGATTTTGGGCTATTTGAGAATAAGGAAGTGGAAAAGGGTAGTCACTCAACTTACAGTATATTTGGAAATCCAGCAAGGTCTCAAAATGCTCTAGACCTTAGAATCACTTAAGTTAGGAACACTTGGTAATATTTTCTTTGAGAAAATGAGCCTGTCTTCCATCCAAGTACTAACCAGGCCCAACCCTGCTTAGCTTCCGAGATCAGACGAGATCGGGCACGTTTATGGACATTGGGGAGGGTTTGTGCTATGGTGAATGCTGTGAAAGGTGTAAGCCTGATGATTCACAGACCTGTACCCCTGGGGCAAATAATAAACAAACAAACAAACAAACATAAATAAATAAATTAATTAATTAATTAATAATAATAAAGAAAATTAGCCCCTGTGAGCTCAGGGGGCCAAATGCCCTTGACTGCTGGAATACAAAAAGTTACAAATGAATTTCTTAGAAAGCTACGAAGCCCCTTGGTTCCCTTGGAATATGAACCCGACGTTCAAGTCCTGAGTCCTTTGAGGGATAGGAGAAGGTGGTTTAAACACACACACACACACTCACACACACACGAAACAAAGTGAAAAAAAAAGACATTTTCTTTTCCTCCCATCTGTAAAGCTTGTTGGCTGGAGTTTACTGCTGTCATTATCTCTATTTGAAGGCAAGGGGTTGTCTTATTATCCACAGAGAACATTTATTGATTTGTTTTTTCCCCATTTTTACAATGTGTCCTTATCACCCCAATGGCCTTTATGAAACTGATTCTGAATCTGCCTTGTTGAAACTTGGAATTCCACCTGTCTTGAAGAGAGTAGGAACACAAATCTTTCTTTTCCTCATTTGTTTGTTGTTGTCAGTTAAGTCAGACTGAGTATTCAGAGTGTTGATTACCCCTTTATTCTTGGTTTCAGAAATCTCTGGATTGGGCACAGGCACAAGACTTGAAAGCTTGGCACGTCAAACAGAAATCCATTTCTAGCTTTGGTAGTTCATAAAGCATGAGGCTTTAATGCTGTCATTGGTGCAAGGCTCAGCACAGAGTCAATTGTAATCTAGCCAGGTTTTCCTATAGAGGAGGAGGAAGAGGAAGGAGCCTCTTATTTTCTCATTGTCAGTAATTCTGGGAGTTTGGAGGGAGGATTAGGCTAGTCAGGGAGGTATCTGCATCTTTTGAGATTAAAAAAAGAATGATGCTAAGCCATGGGGATAAAATCACTAAAATCTGATTGAGGAAAACTTAGTGTGTGACTGTGTCTGTGTGTGTGTGTGTGTGTGTGTGTGTGTGTGTGTGTGTGTGTGTGCATACCTGCTTGTGCAGTTGGAGGATGTTCTGTGGGCTAGGAACAGGCATGAGGAGAATCAGCTAGTTGGTGGGATGATGGGATAACCAGGGAGGTGACAGGGAAAGGCATATTGAATGCCATCTAAAAGGCCAGGAAATCAAAAGAAGGTGATGCCCATACACAGGAATAGGGGCTCAGAGGGGTTTTAGTGGTCTGGCTTTGAACAATTAATTTTCCTATTTGGACTTCAATTTTCTCTGTCTGTAAGATAAGGGATATAAGTTAGTTTTGTTGTTGTTGTTGTTGTTGTTGTTTTTAGAAAGAGAGTGAACATGAGTGGGGTGGGTGTGATAGAGGGAGAGGAAGAGAGAGAAAATCCCAAGTAGGCTCCATGCCCAGTGTGGAGCCTGATGCCGGGCTCGATTTCATGACCCCAAGATCATGACCTGAGTCAAAACCAAGAGTTGGATGCTTAGTAAACTGAGCCCCCAGGCGCCCCCAGATATTTTTAATACGCATTTCCAGTTTTGACTTTTTATGATGGTTCTAAAAATCACATACATCATCACTGTCAAAACTATTACATCAACAAGGAGACATGCATTTCTATTTATATGCAGTTTTCATTTTGCCTTCCTAACAGGTGGTGAACCCTTGCTCCCATTACTTTAAAAATCAATTTTCAGATGAGGTCAGAGTCAGCTAAGAAAGTGCACTGTGGATGGGCTAGTTTAAAATTCAGGACTCTGAGATTCCCCCTTCCCCCAGCATTGTGACCATAGTTGGATAACTTCCTTTCTTTTCCATTTTCTCATCTGGAAAACTAAGACCTAAATTCCCATCTCCACCACATCATGTTTCAAAGAGGGTTAATTAGTTCATCATGTGCACTGTGTGCTCAAGAATTTACTATTTTTCAGACATTTTCTAGTAAAACACTGGAGATTGTACATCCATTTGTTTTGTACACATGGAGTGCTGTTTGGTACACATCATAAAATTGAAACTGTAGTTTACATTCTGGACTCAAAGAATTACACCATCATCACTGATGTTTACAATATGTCCCAATTTAGTATTCTTGGCAAATTTTATATAAGTATGGCTTTGATTCCCTCTCTTACCCCAGGTTTTTGTGAGGGAAGAAATGTAAGTGAACCCTCATTGAACTCTTTCTGTCCTTTAAATCCACAGTTTCCCACCTCAACTCATCTGGAATTGAATATTATTTCTTGTTTGGAGTCTTGCAGAGAGTTTTTCATGCCTTTCACTGTCCTCCACTCCCTGGCTTTTTGAGTAACATTTCCCAGGGCCAAATAACTATGCTAGGAAGATCTGCTTGCAGCTTCAACAGAGCCTTGATCAGGTATATTTGGCCAAGGAATTGACTGATCCTGATCACACCGATCCTAGACAACTGCTCACAAAATTCCTCTTATCTTTTATCTGTCTGAGGTTTTTCTAAATGTCAAAGCCAGACTTAAATCAAAGGGTCACCCAAATTTTTCTATAAAGGAACAGGTAATAAATATTTTAGACTTTGTGGGCCATATGGTCTCTGACTCTACTACTTAACTCTGCCTTTGTAGCCTGGGAACAGCCCTAGACAATTTGTAACGTAAGCTAATAGGTGTGGCTGTATTACAGTAAAACTTTATGGGCACAGAAATTTGAATTTCATTTAATTTTCACATTCCAAGATCATTCTTAGCTCTTGAGCCATACAGAAACAAGTGGCACACTGGATTTGGCTTGTGGACTCTAGTTTTTGACTCCTGCTTTGAATGGTCACTCCTGTGCTTGCAAAACTGCAGAGTAAATTTCACTCTTTCCCAGCTTCTGGTATTTTAGTAACTCTCTAGATTATCTAATTTTAAACATTCTCCTGAGTGGCCTAAAGTTTGCACATCTTGTTTGTTCAGAATGCCTCTAGGTCTTGAGCATTTTTAGTTAACCAGAAAAAAGTAAATTAATACAGAAATGCTAGAAGAGGACACATTTTTTCTAATGATCTAGTAGCTCATTCCCCTTTACAATACCCATAACTTGAAAATATGTCATATGGTTTTTAGACTTTTGCACTGCAAGCATATGGATAACTATGAAATATATATGAATAATTTTTGCTCAATGCCACATAAAACCCAGATTGTAAAGAGGAAGGACACTGGGGACTACCTGATACTAAGTGGTATGGAAAAACACTCTGATAGAAAGTGGGGCTCAGGTTGTCAGCTGAGTTATGGATCTGCCATATATTTCCCCATAATTCTTTGTCTTTACACATTTGCTGGCTTAATTCTGGTTGTCCCCATATCAAGACTAGACAACAGGCCTTCAGAATAAATAATTTAGCTCTGTAACCCATTTCAGTTGATATCCACTCAAGTCTTCTTAGTGCCCAGTTTGGGAGCCATGTCAAGAATTTGCCATTGCTGCTATATAGTGCTCTGCGCCTCCTTTTTTAAAACATGTACATTTTATGAAGTAACGATTAACAAGAAGTTGCTATGTCACTTGCAATTTTTCTGAATCTATTGCCTGCTTCCACCTTGTGTTACTATTTCCCAATCTGTTATATTTTTAAAGCCTATGTACTGCAGCCAGAACTTTTTTCTATCCTTCACAGAATCTCTTGGTTAATTGTGAAACTCTGTGTAGTAGATCTTTGCAATTGGCTTCTATTGTAAGGGTAAATGTTAGAACCACCTTTTTTTCCAAAGGTAGGAGTTATTTCTGACTTCTGTGGGCTCTAGTCCCATAACAAGAAACGCACTATCCTTCAAAATGATCGAACTCTATGATGAGCCATTATTTCAAAAAACAATCTCTTCAGTTATAACAGCTATGTATGCATAGTTCTGGAACCTATTATTCAAGTATCCACACTCCTTTTCACAGCTGGGCAACTGCTCTCAGCATTCCAAGTATGCAGGTTAGCCTGTACCTGCCAGAAGAGGGTACAGAAGAGGAATCTTCCTCTTATACAAAAAAAGAAACTGCAATTTGAAGATGAATTAATCTTTTTTTTTTTTTTTAAAGATTTTATTTTTATTTATTTCACAGAGGGAGAGAGATCACAAGGAGGCAGAGAGGCAGGCAGAGAGAGAGAGGGGGAAGCAGGCTCCCCGCTGAGCAGGGAGCCCGACGCGGGCCTCGATCCCAGGACCCTGAGATCATGACCTGAGCCGAAAGCAGAGGCTTTAACCCACTGAGCCACCCAGGCGCCCTGAATTAATCTTTATAAAAGGAGTAAAGATTAGAATTCTCAGTCCCTTTGCTTCCAGTCTTTGTTGCAGTTTCTGGGGGCACCCCAGTGGAACCTCCTCAGCATCTAGCTAAACTAGGGCCTGTCTTCTACTGAATACCTCAGATTACCAAATATACCTGATACTGAATACCTTATAAGAACAGGCCTGGTAGTAATCTGCTCATGCATTCAGCCAGTAAACATTTACTAGATGCTTACTACATGTGGGGCACTGGGCTCACATACTCAAGATACAGAGCTTGCCTCAAGGAGCTTAGTGATCATAATCCTGAACATTTTTTTTTTAGAGAGGAAGAGCATGCATGTGCAAGTGGAAGTGGGGGGCAGAGGGGGGGAGCGAGGGAGGGAGAAAATCATAAGCAGGCTTTTTGCCTGGTCCAGAGCATGATGTAGGGCTCTATCTCATGACCCCGAGATCACAACCTGAGCTGAAATCAAGAGTCAGATGCTTAACCAACCGAGCCAACCAGGTGTCCCAATCCTGGACATCTTTAAATCTCTTCAGTGAATGCAGGGCCACAATATCTACTGCTTATTTGAACTTCACAGTCATCTGGGATAGAAGGCAAATCATACTTGTGGTTTTCCACATAAGGAAACTGAGGCTTTGCCAGTTAATTGACAGATCATAAATGGAATAACTGGAATTTGAATCCAGGTGTTCTGAGTACAAAGGTAACAGTCACTCTGCTATAGCACAGCTGCCCCTCAAATATATAAACATACTAACACAGGGTAGAAAGAAAGGGTTATGCCTAGGCAAACAAGAAAAACAACAGTGAAGAGGAACAATAGAGTCAGAAATGACAGAAGGAAATTAAGAAAGACATAAGTATTGTGGGGAGAAACCAAGGAGCCACTGAGTAGCACTAATTTGACAGGGAGTTTGTCTTCCTAAGATAGCCCCAAATACTTAAAAAGATCTGGTGGTTCATCAGAAGATTCTTCATTAGGTAGGGCCAGGGACACATGAGCCATAGTGCTTTCACCTCTTACACTTTATAGGAAAGATTATGATTCTGATACAGCCAGTCTTGTTGGCTTTAATTCACTCTCATAACAGAGTCACAGAACAAAAAGCATAATTTAACCTTTTCTCAAGAGAAAGTTTGCTCATTACCAAGCTCTAAGGGAAGAGTTCAGATACAGAGCATATATGTATACAAATGGTAGAGGCCTGATTCCTTGACCCTTGGCTTTGAGCCTTCTCAAAGTGTACCACAGAATGTTTTTTATGGGGCCAGGAGCAAGAGAAATTTATTTTCCTCCCCTTTGATGTCAAAAACAGAAAATCCTATATTTTAGAACAGAGGTAAAAAGTCTCAAAGTCTTGTTGTCTTTTAAAATTTTGATCTTCCTTTCTCTCCTGAGATGCATCATAATGGGGACAGACCTTGATCTCATTGTAGTATCTGCATGTGGGCCCTGGAGTCTGGGCTTCTCACAGTTCCTTAAGTTACATAAACACATTCCTACAGCCCTGTGGTTACAACCTCTTTCACTTTGTGGACAGCTAATTCAGCCATGAGTTGTTTGATGGAAAGACAAAAAATTTGTAGTGCTTGGAGTCTTAAAATGCTAATCTTTTAGAACTTGAAGAAAAGAAACTTAGAAATCTAAAAATATGACCAAGCCATTTTTTGGACAAGGAAACTGAGACTCAGAGAGAGGAAATGGATTTTCCAGGTTCACAGAACATATAACTGACAGAAATTAGGGCTTCCTAGTGATTTCTTGTTTCTTATCTGAGGGGCTCTCTGGCCTCACAGCCAATTAGTAGAGTCACAGAGATTGTTATCTTGAAAACCCCAAAAATTATGTGAGGCAGCACAATAACATTTAGAACAGCCCTTGGCTCCCAGAAAGTGCTCAGACCCTGTGAGTCCCCTCTGCTTCCACACGTGTAAGAACATTTTCTGAAAGTACATGTTTTTCCCTTTAGTGGGGGAATGAGTACTAATGCTAGTCTATAGTAGAAGGGCTCTATGAGACATTTTATGGTATGAAGATTCTTGCAAGTTCTCATGTGTATAAACGTGTATGGATTTTTTTTTACAGAGAGTTTCATAGCTTTCATGTGATTCTCAGAGGCCCTATAACAGAAAAGATTACAGACCGCTAGTCTAGTTTAGTCTTTGATAAAGAATTTATAGAGTCATAAAGGAGTAGCCTGACTAAAGGGATACCCAAAATGGCTAATGATTGGCACTTTCCCCACATGGTGTCCTTTTATTCAACAGTGGGTGCTTACTTAATGTGTACATGAGACCTCTACCAGGCACTGGGATAAGAGATAATAATAAAAACTATTAATTGGCTACTAAGTATGCCCAATATTGTTTTATAGACATTTTCTTATTCCATCCTCACAACAACCCTATGATGTAGGTATTATTACTGTCCTCAGTTTGCAAGGTGAACTGAGGCATAGAAGAGTCAAAGTGACTTGCCCAAAGTCATACAACTAGTTAGTGGCTGTGGAGTGAATATGACATGGAGTTCTCAACATAACAGGGATAAGTGCTGAACTAGAAATACATACACAAACCTCTAGAGCATACAGAATAAGAAGAGGAATTGTTTTACCTGGAAAGTTTGATAAGGGTCCACAGAAAAGTTAAGGGTTGATTTAGGCCTTGAGGAATGCATAATAATTTGCTAGGTACAAAAAGGAACTTCAGGACGAGGGAACAGCCAAAGACAGGATGACATGAAAGCAAGAGGCCTATTTGGGAAACATTATACAGTGCAGAAGTGGATGAGTTCCCCGTATCATACACAGCAGGTCCCTTGACCAGCCTTCAGATAGCCTTTTGTGCCTGCCACAACCCATGCTGAGCTACACATTCCTGTCCTAATCTCTGGGGTTTTTGGAAGTAGGCTGCTATCTTGGTAGTGGAACAAGATGCAATGCAAGAGCACCAAAGGGGATCTGGTCCTGCCATTGACTTACCATGTGGCCTTAGGCATGTCTCATTCCCTCTTTGCACCAAAACCTCCATCTGAATAATAAAGTGGTTGGACTGTATGGTTTTGAAAAATATACGAGTAAATCTATAACAATGGAAATATTTCAAATAAATCTCTAAAATCTTATGGATACTCCAGATGTGCCCATTTGTCAGTGGTTCACTTTATTATGCATTGGCCATAGGAAATAGACCTGAGTTCAATCCCAAGTCACTTAACTTCTCTGTGTTTCTGTGAGGAGAGTAATAGCTTACATGACTATTATAAGAACTAAATGATATATAATACAGCTTCTGGTCCCCAGTAAGTTTTGGTTTCTTCTCCTGGAGTAAAGCTTTAGCCATTGGCATATATACACTTACGGTGTCCCCTTGGTAACCAGAAAGGAAAGATGGGAAATGGTATTTGTGGTTAACACACACACACACACACACACACACACACACACACACACACACACACACACACACACACACCCTCTTCAGTGTTACTTAATTACTGATCAGAAGGGCCAATAGTTGGGCACCTGTGTGGCTCAGTGGGTTAAAGCCTCTGCCTTTGGCTGAGGTCCTGGGATCAAGGCCCCCATTGGGCTCTCTGCTCAGTAGGGAGCCTGCTTCCTCCTCTCTCTCTGCCTCTCTCTACTCGTGATCTCTCTCTCTGTGTCAAATAAATAAATAAAATCTTTAAAAAAAAGGGTCAATAGTATTTGTATAAGAACATAGAAAAGGTTAGTCTCTTCCTTCCTTCTTTGCCTTCCAGGGCACTGTGTATAACATTACCCAGACAGCTTAGCAAGCACATGTTTCATTGCCTGTCCTGGCTTCCAGGCTCTGGACTTGAAGGTGTTAGAGCTTTCTGTATTGTCTTCATCCTCAAAACTTGTCTGACTTCCCTGGTAAGCAGGTGAACAGCCATAGGCCAGGACAAAAGCTAATAAATGTCATAAATTATCCTCCATGTTCTTTTTTATTTTGGCCCCAGGAGTACAGGTCTGTGAATCATCAGGCTTACACCTTTCACAGCATTCACCAAAGCACAAACCCTCCCCAATGTCCATAACCCATCTACCCTATCCCTACCCTCCCACCCCCCAGTAACCCTCAGTTTGTTTTGTCAGCCATCAGTTTCTGGTTTCCTTTGTCCAGCCAGAAGCATGTTTTAAAGTTTGTTGAGGCCAGATTCAATAGAAACCTGATTAGCACCTGTGTAAATAAAATTTTAAGGCTTCTGGGGTGCCCGGGTGGTTCAGTCATTAAGCGTCTGCCTTTGGCTCAGGGCATGATCCCAGGGTCCTGGGATCAAGCCCCGCATCAGGCTCCCTGCTCCACGGGAAAGCCTGCTTCTCCCTCTCCCACTCCCCCTGCTTGTATTCCCTCTCTCGCTGTGTCTCTCTCTGTCAAATAAATAAATAAAATCTTTAAAAAATTAAGCCTTCTTTTCTTGAAACCTGATGGATAATTTTTGAAACCAAGCCAGGTTGTCTTTTATGTAAAGTGCTCCCTTCTATATTATTGGTGATTTGGACCTCTTGGAGATGAATATGGTTTTGTTGTAATATTATTTTTGTCATTGTTTTGGGGGGTAAGGGACATTTATTTCAAAAACAGGATAATGTCTTGGTATGACCTATGACACTACTGTGTTTAAAATGAAACACTGGTGATATGTTAGAATTCATTCTGCTTCCCATATAAGACTATATATTTCTCCACCCTTACTCACTCTTCAATGTTGATCCTTCTAAAGCTGAGCCAACCAAAACCAATGTGTAGCATACTGCTTATCTCTAACTCTTACTTAAATCACCTTCAGATCTTATCCAAAACTCTTACATGTTTGGGGGATGGTTAATACCCTTTCAGGGGCCCTCAGGGCCCATCAGTAGGTGGGTATGGAGTTCTTGAGGTTCCTTAGCTCTGCTCAGCTTCAAAATAGAGACAGGATTGGTCCTTTATTTGTGTTGATTATGACTAAAGTCCTCCTACTTAACACTGCCCTACCTCTTCTGCCACCCCACCTGTGTAGCCTCCATGCCTCCCCAGAAACTCCTCTGTAGCCCATGTTACTTAAAAAACGCTTTTCTTTGTCTTTTTTGCAACTTGATGAGGACTAGCCAGCAAATTCAGATTATGGTTACATGGAAGCAGAAATAGCCATAGAAAACAAAAGAAAGGGGTTTAGATACGTGGAGTGATTTCGCATCTACCTAAGAACCCTACAAAGTTACTAAAATGCTCTCTGCCTAGAAGCTCTATTGATATAGGGGTAAAATACTTGATTTAAGTCTAACATTTGTTAACTGCATGACCTTGGGAAAATGACATCTCCTCCTTGAGCTTTAGTCTTCTCACCTGTGAAATGAGGATAAAAATGACCATCCACAGAGTAGCTATAAGAATTACTTGAGGTTGGTGTGCCTGAGTGGCTCAGTTGGTTGAGGGTCCAACTCTCGGTTTCAGCCCAGGTTATGATCTCAAGGTCATGAGACCAAGCCCTGCATCCAGTCCACACTCAGTGTGGACCCTGCTTAGATTTCTCTCCCACCCCCCCTCTTTCATAAATACATAAAATATTTTTAAAAAGAATTACGTGAGGTGAGGCAACTGGAAGTTTCCTTGCATAGTACCAGAGTTTGGTAGTAATTACTTTTAGACAGATAGTATATTTCAGACGCAATTCAGAATATAATAGTTTTGCAGATGTGTACATTCTTAAGTACCAAAAAACCCAAAAGGAGTTGGTTAGAGCAATCATGGGCAGCACAGATCTCCCTAGGCCCTGTCTCATAGTTAGAGGGAACTAGATTTTTAGGTATTTGTATTCTCACGGTCTAGTGGCAGAGAAGAAGGGCTGGAGGTGAGTAGCTCTTACTCATTCATTTTTTCAACCAGCATGTATTGTGTCAGGCCCTGTGTGGGCCCAAAGACAAGTGTGAGTTGGTCCTGTTGTCAGGGAGTTTCTAGTCTAATGGACATCCCCTCCAAGGGCAGATAAGTTTTAAGACAACTCTGACCAAGATCAGCACAATTTGAGGGACCTATCCCTATCAGCAGGTCTGGAAGCCTTATCAACACCAACAAACAATAATGATGATGATAGTCATAACAGCTAGTGTTCACTGAACATTTTCTATGTGTTAGGCATTACACTAAGTGCTTTCTTAATCTTCACAATACCACTATGAGGTAATAGATGCTTCCAAATGAAGAAACTGAGGTATGGAGGACTAAGAGAACAGGAAGAGAACTATTTCACCTCAGTTCAACATACTTTCAGCCTCTTTTATATATCAGGCCTTGTGCTAAGAACTAAGGAGAGAGATAAGAGTAAAAAATCTCAGTTCAGCCAGAGCAACAGATAAGCACACAGTGAGGCAAGCATATTCCAGGCCTTCTGCTTGTTACTGGAAACTGAGTGATGAATGAGACACAGTCCTCCTTTCAAAGATCTCAGAATTTAGTGGGGGATATCAATGTGGAAACAAAAATTAAATACTGTTCTGATAAGTGTTGTAAAAGAAATTAAGTAAAAAATGGAATAGATTATATGCAGCAATTGATTACTTTAAATCATAAAGAAACAATGTTATTAGGAATTATGGAGAGGGGCCCATGAGTGGCTCCATCAGTTGAGCATCTGACTGTTGGTTTGAGTTCAGGTTATGATCTCAGGGTCATGAGATGGAGCCCTGAGTCAAGCTCTACGCTGGGCATGAGGCCTGCATGGGTTCCTCTCTCTGTACCTCTCCCTCTGCCCCTCACCCTGATTCCAGCACTCTCACTGTCACTCTCTCTCTAGAGTGAATAAATAATTCTTTAAAAAAAGAATTACAGAGAAACTAATTGATTTAAATCAAAGCCTCCCCTCCAAAAGAATATGTTAATCTAATTTTATTCCAGCTTGGTCATTTGTGTTCCATTTTTCATTCTATTCCTAAAATGGATGATTAGTATTTGTTTTGCATCCAAGCATAACAAAATACTGCAGGAAGCTCTACTTACAATGTAGTTAAACTATTTTGTTATCCCATTGCACACCTACACTTTCTTCTTCCTCACCTTTACTCAGGCTACAAGTGGTTTTTCTCCACATCTCCATATCCTTAAGTCCTACATTCCTTCAAAGCTTCACTCAAATTCCTCTTCCTCCATGAAGCGTCCACCCTATCAAAAGGCACCAAACCCTTGTCTGTACTCCCACAGCACTTCATGAGTCCCTCTCTTGTGGTTCTAACCACTTTTTGCTTTACCTTTCAGTAATGTACTTACCTATATTTTTCCCTCTGCTGGAGTGATTTCTTTAGTGGAAGGTCCACTTTGATGAAACCATGATTTTATTTTAGATGTATTGGAAACCTCTTTTGGGTTGTATTGTGCCTCATGGGCTTCCGAATTCAATCTTAAACATGTGAAATTACATCACCGATCTGGAAATTTATACTTTCTACTAGTGGCTTTTTTAAATGCCCACCACCTTCACACAACAACTGACTAAAATGTATCTCACTAATTCTTTTAGGCCTTGCCCTCATGCATGCATAATTTATAGAACAACAGTTTTTTTTCTTATGCATCTATTGTTAGACATTTAGATTGTTTACATGTATTTAGGTTGTATTCATGCACATTACATTTTTTCTTTTTATAATTTCCTTAGGACCCATTTCTACCAGTGGAAATACTGGGTCAAAAGCAGAGATCATGGTGGGAGCATGTGATAGGCAGATCTTTAGGAATGGTAGACACATTTGAGGAATTGGAGGGAGGCAAGTGGCTATACAGCCAGCAAAAATCATATGTTATGTATTAAGAAATTATGAAAAGCCCCTCTGCTTGAAAGTATCTTGCCATGTATGAGCTGTCACAGTGTCTGATACCCCCACCATATGTGGAACTGTTTTGGAAAACTTTACTTTCTGGGACACATTCAGCCATTATCAGGAAATACTATCAGGAATTAGGTTGTCAGTATATCCATTGGCAGGACTCTGGAGGCATGAAATACCAGTCTCATAAATTTTGAAAGGCATAGGGGATTTGGAACAGGTTCTGTTGTCTTTTATCTGGAATAAGAAGGCTTAGATAAAGCATCAAAGTGGCAAGCTCTGAGGAGCCAAGGGTCAAATGAAAGCATTGAGCATTTGGTAGGTTGAAAGAACAGAAGGACAAGAGGGGAGCAGAGGAAGGGTTGTGGAGAGAGATAAATATATTTCACTTGGGGCACCTGGGTGGCTCAGTGGGTAAATCCTCTGCCTTCGGCTCTGGTCATGGTCCCGGGATCTTGGGATCGAGCCCCGCATTGGGCTGAGTGGAGAGCTTGCTTCCCCCCTCTCTCTGCCTGCCTCTCTGCCTACTTGTGATCTTTCTGTCAAATAAATAAATAAAAATCTTTAAAAAAATATGTTTCACTTAACAGGACTTGGAATTGTGTTAGGTTTGTGAGTACAATAGAAGCGTTGAGGGCGCCTGGGTGGCTCAGTGGGTTAAAGCCTCTGCTTTCGGCTCAGGTCATGATCTCAGGGTCCTGGGATCGAGGCCCACATCGGGCTCCCTGCTCGGCGGGGAGCCTGCTTCGCCCCCCCTCTCTCTGCCCGCCTCTCTGCCTCCTTGTGATCTCTCCCTCTGTGAAATAAATAAATAAAATCTTTAAAAAAAAAAGAAGCGTTGAGATCACTTTATACTAGGGAGAGATGATTGAGTTCTGAACAGCCAATAGGTGACTTTTGATAGAATTGTAAGGGTGATGGCCTGAGGGGCTATCTAGGGCCAAATTCACTTCTGTAGACATTAGAAAACCATGAAGATTTTGGACATCAAAAAACCAGCAGGGCAGGAGAACTTAGGGCAGTATAGTAGACTCAGAACATAAAAGTAAGTTCACATGAAGGCCAGCTGCCACTACCTTTTGTGATGGGAGAATCTTTAGAAATGGTAGGTGCCTTTGAGGAATTGGAGGGAGGCAGTTATCTATATTCACCTATTGGTTGACTTCACTGACATGGTGTGGGGGTTGTGGCTTTTAGATACTTTAGTTTTCTTTTTTTGGTGGAGACTGCAAAATCTATTGCAGAACTGTAAATTCCATATGGAAAAAAAACAGGGTCCCCAAGTTACAGTTGAACATGGTACCCTCTGTGTTTGAGGATAGAGAGGCTATATAAGAATCAAACTGCATTTTCATACTCTATTCCCCAGGGGGTTTTTTGGTCCCCCTTGGGACTCAATTTCTCTTACTTTGGTTCCTCGTGTTTCCTCCCACTGTTCTTGGCCTCTTCACCCTGAGTATAAGTATAGATCACATTCTTTGGGTTCCCACAAAACAGAAAAGATGAACTCTTATTTTTCAAAATGAATATTAGTAAATACTGAGGGAGAACAAACTGGATACCCTGTATAGAAAATAAAGGTAGGAATCTGTTCCTTCCTTGGAATCCCAGATAAAACAATAAAGAGCGTTCTTCAGGTATTAGATGTCTTCCCAAAAGGTCGCTCGCCTTTGGCCATGTCACCTTGGCCCAGTCTTTACTTGGTAATTCTTCCTTGTTTGTTAACACATCCACTATGCTTCTAGGGTGTCCTAGGTAAATGCCAAAAACTTAAACACATATCCAGCAAAAAGAAGGTCCCTTTCTAATAGCAAGCCCTTATATGATGCTGTGAGCATTTGACACCTACATTGTTAGGAACGCTAGTGAGTGACCTGACTCCTCTTTGAAGCAGAATGTGATTGATGTATTGCTTCAAGGAGACCCTCACTGCTCTAGGAAATATAATCCAGAGTTTGCTGACTCACATCAGGGAATATGTACAGACAATGGGTCCCGCAGATAAGCTTTCCTCTGATTAGCTTCAGAGATTTTAAAGCAGCTAAGATGTGGTAGAGTAGGCCTTAGGAAATTCATTTGATCTCTCTAAGCTCAATTACTTCATCTATAAAATGGAGATAACACATTTGGCTGAAAAGCTAAAAGAATTGACACTTATAAAATCACCATATAAATTATAAAATGTCATATGAGTATTAGCTTCTATTTTCTAGGGGATCTCCTTACCATTGTTCGGACAGTCATGGCTGTTGTTAAATAAATACTTGCCTCTGACCACCCTGGAAACTTTTGTAAAGAGTTGCCTATAGGGCGCCTGGGTGGCTCAGTGGGTTAAAGCCTCTGCTTTCGGCTCAGGTCATGATCTCAGGGTCCTGGGATCGAGGCCTGCATCGGGCTCTCTGCTCAGCAGGGAGCCTGCTTCCCCCGCTCTCTCTCTCTGCCTGCCTCTCTGCCTCCTTGTGATCTCTCTCCCTCTGTGAAATAAATTAAAAAAAAAAAGAGTTGCCTATAGGGGAAACAGCTTTTCTTGCAAATCACTTCATAGCTTGCATGTTTTCTTTTTATTTTCTTTCTTTCTTTTTTTTTGGCTTGAATGTTTTTTATGTGCATAGGTCATTAATATATAACGCATATCTCTTCCAATCTGCGGTCACATCACAATGATTACCTCTGAATCTGGGGTTCTCAAAGTGAAAGTACCTGCCCCCCCAAATAGTCTACTACAAATATAACATACAAATTGATTGATAATATGTCCAACCACTTTTGCATGATATAGGGATAGGCAGATATATAATTTTATTTATGGAGATACTGTCTCACGACAAGTGAGCAGTAGCCAGAAAATGGCCAAGAAAGGACATGAAGAGTGCCTTCCCATCAGGGCTCAGCTTTCAGCTTTAGTTGCAAGGTCACTAGAATCCTGTGTAGATAAATTGCAAGGTTTATAGAGAAACCAAAACTTGCTCCAAGAGCAAGCCCTTGTTTCTCTGCCTAATGTTTTCAATTCCCAGCAGACATGACTTTGATCTGGCATCTGGCAACAGGGCAGTGTCCTGGGCTGTATACAAATTGGGGAAGAGAAGTGATATTATTGGAATGAATTTATTTGCTGTAAGTTATAAATATATTGGCTTTTTTAATTCCATCACCTTCAAAACTGTATCTGATTTCCCCAATGGAGCAGTTTCTCTGCCTTTAATGTGCTTGCTCTGTGCTGAGCATTTTTGCGTGGCTAACACATGAACCTTGCGAAACTGATTCCAAGGTCTTTTCCTATTTTTTTTTCTCTTGATGCCCAAACTGCCAGGGTCAGTAGTGGCTGTGGTGGGCTGACAATGAGGTGGCAGTAAACTGAGCTTTGTCCTCTGGCCTCCCTTGACCCATTCCATCCATCATCCAGAGGGCTCTAAGCCAGCATTCCACAGAGAAGCCTCACCAGACTTACTGAAACTGAAGGGGAACCATGATTTCAAACAGTCATTACAGAGAAAAGGAATGAGACTTAAAGTTTGTAAAATTATGGTGCTCTCTTTGTTGATTCTTTTCATTCCAGAAAAATATTACTCTTCTTTAGGAAACTATCAAAACCCTATGATCTTCCAGGATCTGGACTGCTTCCTTACAAAGCACAATATAGGGAACTTTCTTGGCCAACAAAATACTAAAAAATCAATCATTTATTCATTTATGCATTCAGCTAATGTATAGGGAGATTTTTCCTTTAATTCCAGTCTGGAATGACTTTTTTGTACGTTTTTTCCTTGTCTCCCTCACAAGCTAATAAAGAAGATATCTGCTCTTTCATTTTATAATGATCTATCATATTTCATATACCGCTGGATATTTTCATATGGTAATGACACAAGGGAATGATTGAAAAGTGGAGAGAGGCTGGAGAAGAACTTACGTGTGGATTTACTTACTCTCAAGGCTCCATTTTTAAATACTGGGATTGCAGTTTCAAAGGATTATTTTGCAATCTCACCCCATGGCACTGTAGACAATAGAATCTTCCTGTCACTGGAGGCAAGAAAATGGGTGACAGAATAAAATGAATGAGATTAGAAATTGGAAAAAGTTAGAGTTCATTTCCTTTTATAAAAGAGTCTACTTTATGCGTACATCATGGCAGAGTAAAACACCACTAGAAAAAAGAAATCTAGCATGTGACCCCAGGGAAGTCACTGAAGCTCTCTGGAATTCTTCAAAGATGTTAATGGTATTTGTCCTTTCTTCTTCATGGATATGTTATGAGACGATGTATGGGAAGGGATTTACTAATGTTAAAGTAGCTTACAAATGTAGGGGATTTCTATTAGGACCTTATGTAGGTAGACCTGCCTTTATTAGTGACTTGGAGCCTTTAAAGACCTTTGCATGCTTTTTTTAAATTTATTTTTATTTTTATTTTTATTTTTTATTCTTTGCCCCAGGGATACAGGTCTGTGAATCATCAGGCTTACATCTTTCACAGCATTCACCAAAGCACAAACCCTCCCCAATATCCTAACCCATCCACCCTATCCCTACCCTCCCACCCCCCAGTAACCCTCAGTTTGTTTTGTGAGATTAGGAGTCTCTTATGGTTTACCTCCTTCAGAGAAAGACAATTATCATATGATCTCTCTGATATGAGGAACTTGAGGGGCAGGGTGGGGGGTCGTGGGGGGTAGGGAGGGAAAAATAATGAAAGTGGTTTTTTTTAATAGATACTGCAGTGTTGTACATTCTGATCAGCACTGTATGAGGCCTCAAATTTTTCCACATACTTGCCAACACTGTATTATCTATTTATTATTAATCATTGTTGTCATTATTTCCATCCTAGTTGGTATGAAATGGTATTTCATTGAGGTTTTAATTAGCATTTTGTTAATGGCTTTTGATGTTGTACATTTTTTCAAGTGGTTGTTGGGTGTCTGTATATTTTCTATAGATAAATGATTATTCATATTATTTGTCCATGTTTTAATTGGATTATTCCTTTTTTATTATTGATTTGTATGAGGCGGAATCCAACCTCATTCTTTCCCATGTAGATATCTTTCTGTCATAGCACCATTTGTTGAAAAGGTATCTTTCTCCATCGAGTTGTCTTATTATCCTTGTTGAAAAACTATTAATCAAAAATGTACAAACTTATATCTGGACTCTTAGTTATATTCTACTTAACTATATGTCCCTCCTTAGGTAACTACCATAGTACTTTGATTACTGTAGCTTTGTAGTAAGGTCTGAAATTAGGAAGTGTGAATCTTCAGATATCTTTCATTTTCAAGATAGTTTGGCTATTCTAGGATACTTGCCTTTCCATATACATTTTTGGATTACTTTGTCAATTTCAGGAAAAGTGCCAGTGGGTTTTTTGATACATATTATATTGAATCTATAGATCAATGCGGGTAACATTGTCATGTTAACAATATTAAGTCTTTAAGTTCATCAACACAAAATGGCCTTCCATTTAATTGTTCTTTAATTCATTTCAGTTATGTTTTATAGTTTTCAATGTCTAAATCTTACGGTTATTTTGTCAAACTTAACCCTAAATATTTTATTCTTTTTGATGCTTTTGTAGATGGAGTTTTTTTCTTAATTTCATTTTGGATTATTCATTGCTACTCTGTAGAAATACAGTTAATATTTGTATAGTGATCTATTATACTGCATCTTTACTGAATTCATTTATTAGCTCTAATAGTTATTTCGTGTATTTTTTAGAATTTTATTCATGCAAAATAATATCATCTGAAAAGAATATTTTAACATCTTCCTTTTCAATCTGTATGCCTTTTATTTATTTCTTTTTTTTGTCTAGTTGTCCCAACTAAAAACATCTACTACCATGTTGAATAGTAGTGGTGAGAGTAGACATTGTTTCTTATCTTAGAGAGGAACCAAGGAAGCTTTCAGTCTTTCACCACCAGTTGTGGGTTTTTCATGGATACCTATTATCAGGTTGAGGAAATTTCTAAGTAGTCCTGGTAATTTATCAGGAAAACTAGTTGGATTTTGTCAAATGCTTTTCCTGTGTCCATTCAAATCACTCTGTGGTTTTTGTATTTTACTCATTAAACTGTAATATTTCATTGATTTTTTTGTTTTCTGAACCAACCTTACTTTCCTGGGATAAATCTCAGTTGATTATGGGGGTATAATCCTTTGTATACATTGCTGGATTTGGTTTGCAAGTGTTTTAAAAGTTCAGATTTTACCTTTATATTCATAAGAGATAGTGGTCTTTAGTTTTTTTTTTGCACTGTCTTTTTCTTGTTTTGTTATAAGGGTAATAGTAGTTTCATAAAATGAATTAGAAAGCATTCCCTTATCTTTTTCATTTTCGGAATTGTTTCTAAATAATAAGTATTAGTTCTTTAAACATTTGGTAAAATTCCCTGATAAAGCCATGTGTTCTTGGGCTTTTCTTTGTCAGAAATAATAATAATAATAAATAGTAGTAGTAATAATTAATAATAAATAAATAAACAGATAATATAAATAGTATTAGTTATTATTATTACTACTTAAATATCTTGTTACAGAACTATTCAGATTTTCTTTTTAATTCTGAGTCAGTTTTGGAGGTTTATATCTTTCCAGTAATTTCTTCATTTCATCATTGTTGGCATATAATTGTTTGTAATATTCCCTAATAATCTTTATTTCATTAAGATTTATTTCAGTTAAGACAATTCAATAAATTCTTTATTTCAGTAGTATTGTTTTTCATTCCTGATTTTCATAATTTGAGCTCTATTTCTTTTTTATATTGGTTAGTTTATTAAAGGGTTTATCCATTTATTGACCTTTCCAAAGGACCAAGATTTGGTTTTGTTCATTTTCTTTTTTGTTTTATATTCTCTACTTCATTTATTTATTTGTTTTTAAATTTGTTTATTTTTATAGTAATCTCTACACCCAATGTGGGGTTCAAATTCATGACCCCAAGTTCAAGGGTCACATGCTCCTCCAACTGAAGCCAGCCAGGCACCCCTACTTCATTTATTCCTGTTTTAATCTTTCTTAAAAGGGTTTTATTTATTTATTTTAGAGAGAAAGGGAGAGAGAGAACACGAGTCAGGGGAAGGGCAGAAGGAGAAGCAGACTCCCCACTGAGCAGGGAGCCCAACACAGGGCTGGATCCCAGGACCCTGGGATCATGACCTGAGCTGAAGGCAGATGCTTAATGGACTGAGCCACCCAAGCACCCCTTCTTTTCTAGTCTTTATCACTTTCCTCCTGCTTTATTTTAGTTAGTTCTCCCTTTTCGAGTTCTCTCTCTTGGGATGGTAGTAGGGAGCATCTTTTTAATGTAGGCATTTATTTATAATGT
Source organism: Ailurus styani (assembly GCA_002007465.1). Taxonomy (NCBI): domain Eukaryota; kingdom Metazoa; phylum Chordata; class Mammalia; order Carnivora; family Ailuridae; genus Ailurus; species Ailurus styani. The sequence goes on from LNAC01000978.1 coordinate 214,867, forward strand.
AGGTTATAAATTTCACTCTAAGCATTGCTTCATTGAATTTCATAAATTATGGCATGTTGTTTTTTCATTTCAATTCATTTTGTATTTTCTTACTTTCCTTGTTTTCTTCTTTGACTCATTATTTACACTGCATTGTTTAATTTTCATGTATTTGTGAATTTCTGAAGCTCTCTTTTGTTATCAGTTTATAATTTCATTTTATTTTGATCACAGAACATTCTTGGTATGACTTCAATCTATTTAAACTTATTGAGACTCATTTTATGACCTTGAATGTGTTCTTTCCTGGAGGATGTTTCATGTGCACTTGACAAGAATATGTATTGTGGTGTTTCAGGGTGGAATGTCATGTAGATGTCTGTTAGGTCTAATTTGTTTATGATGTTCGTGACTTTACTTTCCCTATCTTCTTCTTACTTGTTCTACGCTATATTGAAAGTGTGGTATTTAAGTCTTCAGCTTTTATTGCTGAATCATCAATTTTTCCACTCAATTCTGCCAGTTTTTACTTTATATTTGGGGGACTATGTTATTAGATGCATATGTTTACAACTATATGTCTTCTTAGTGGATTCAACATGTTACTATTATAACATGTTCAACTTTATCTCTAGTCACATGTGTTTTGTTTTTGTTTTTGTTTTTTGTTTTTTTAATTTTTTCATTATTTGCCCCAGGGGTAGAGGTCTGTGAATCATCAGGCTTACACCTTTCACAGCACTCACCATAGCACAAACCCTCCCCAATGTCCATAACCCACCCACCCTATCCCTACCCTCCCAACCACCAGTAACCCTCAGTTTGTTTTGTGAGATTAAGAGTCTCTTATGGTTTGTCTCCTTCCCGATCCCACCTTGTTTCATTATTTTTCCTTCCCTACCCCCACAACCCCCTGCCGTGCCCCTCAAGTTCCTCAATCAGAGAGATCATATGATAATTGTCTTTGTCTGATTGACTTATTTTGCTTAACATAATACTCTCTAGTTTCATCCACGTCGTTGCAAAGGGCAAGATTTATTTTCCTTTGATGGCTGGATAGTATTCTATTGTGTATGTATGTATGTATGTATGTATGTGTATATATATATACCACACCTTCTTTATTCATTTATCTGTTGATGGACATCTAGGTTCTTCCCATAGTTTACTATTGTGGACATTGCTGCTATAAACATTCGGGTACATGTGCCCCTGAGGATCACTATCTTTGTATCTTTAGGGTAAATACCCAGTAGTGCAATTGCTGGGTCCTAGGGTAGCTCTATTTTCAACTTTTTGAGGATCCCCCATACTATTTTCCAGAGTGGCTGCACCAGCTTGCATTCCAACCAAAAGTGAAGGAGGGTTCCCCTTTCTCCACATCCTCTCCAACATCTGTCATTACCGGACTTGTTGATTTTAGCCATTCTGACTGGTGTGAGGTGTTATCTCACTGTAGTTTTGATTTGTATTTCCCTGATGCCCAGTGATGTTGAGCAATTTCCCATGTGTCTGTTGGCCATTCGGATGTCTTCTTTGGAGAAATGTCTGTGCATATCTTCTGCCCATTTCTTGACTGGGTTATTTGTTTTATGGGAGTTGAGTTTGAGAAGCTCTTTATAGATATTGGATACAGGCCCTTAAACTGATATGTCATTTGCAAATATCTTCTCCCATTCAGTCAGTTGTCTTTTGGTTTTGTTGACTGTTTCCTTTGCTGT
>LNAC01000978.1:216792-308881 GCA_002007465.1 Ailurus styani
AAAAAAGCTTTCAATCTTGATGAAGTCCCAATAGTTCATTTTTGCCCTTGCTTCCCTTGCCTTTGGTGATGTTCCTAGGAAGAAGTTGCTGCGGCTGGGGTCGAAAAGGTCACTGCCTGTGTTCTCCTCAGGGATTTTGATGGATTCCTTTATCACATCGAGGTCTTTCATCCATTTTGAGTCTATTTTTGTGTGTGGTGTAAGGAAATGATCCAGGTTCATTTTTCTGGATGTGGCTGTCCAGCTTTCCCAACACCATTTGTTGAAGAGACTGTCTTTTTCCCATTGGACATTCTTTCCTGCTTTGTTGAAGATTAGTTGACATAGAGTTGAGGGTCCATTTCTGGGCTCTCTATTCTGTTCCACTGATCTATGTGTCTGTTTTTGTGCCAGTACCATAAGGTCTTGATGATGACAGCTTTGTAATAGAGCTTGAAGTCTGGAATTGTGATACCACCAACTTTGGTTTTCTTTTTCAACATTCCTTTGGCTATTTGGGGTCTTTTCTGGTTCCATATAAATTTTAGGATGATTTTTCCATTTCTTTGAAATAAATTGCTGGTATTTTGATGGGGATTGCATTAAATGTATAGACTGCTGTAGTAGCATAGGCATTTTTACAATATTTGTTCTTCCAATCCATGAGCATGGAATATTTTTCCACTTCTTTGTGTCTTCCTCTATTTCTTTCATAAATATTTTATAGTTTTCTGAATACAGATTCTTTGCCTCTTTGCTTGGGTTTATTCCTAGGTATCTTATGATTTTGGGTGCAATTTTAAATGGAATTGACACTTTAATTTCTCTTTCTTCTGCTTTGTTGTTGGTATATAGAATTGCAAGTGATTTCTGTGCATTAATTTTATATTATGGCACTTTAATGAATTCCTATATGAGTTCTAGCAGTTGTGGGATGGAGTCCTTTGGGTTTTCCACATAAAGTACATATCATCTGCAAAGAATGAGAGTTTGACTTCTTCTTTGCCAATTTGGATGCTTTTTATTTCTATTTGTTGTCTGATTGCTTAGGCTAGGATTTCTAGTAATATGTTGAATAGCAGTGGTAATAGTGGGCAACCCTGCCATATTCCTGACTTTAGGATAAAAGCTCTCAGTTTTTGTCCATTGAGAATGATATTTGCTGTGGGTTTTTCATAGATGGCTTTGATGATATTGAGGTATGTACCATCTATGCATACACTGTGAAGAGTTTTCATCAAGAAAGGGTGCTGTACTTTGTCCAATGCTTTTTCAGCATCTATTGATAGGATCATATGGTTCTTATTCTTTCTTTTATTAATGTCTTGTATCACATTGATTGATTTGCGAATCAACCAACCTTGCAGCCCAGGAATAAATGCCACTTGGTCCTGGTGAATAATCCTTTTAATGTGCTGTTGGATCCTATTGGCTAGTATTTTGTTGAGGATTTTTGCATCAGTGTTCACCAAGGATATTGGTCTATAATTCTTTTTGATGGGGTTTTTGATTGGTTTTGGGATCAAGGTAATGCTGGCCTCATAAAATGAGTTTGGAAGTTTTCCTTCCGTTTCTATTTTTTGGAACAGTTTCAGGAGAATAGGTATTAATTCTTCTTTAAGTATTTGGTAGAATTCCCCTGGGAAGCCATCTGGCCCTGGGCTCTTCTTTGTTGGGAGATTTTTGATGACTGCTTCAATCTCCTTGCTGGTTATGGGTCTATTCAGTTTTTCAGTTTCTTCCTGGTTCAGTTTTGGTAGTTTATGTCTGTAGGAATGTAACCATTTCTTCCAGATTGTCAAATTTTCTGGTATAGAGTTGCTCATAATATGTGCTTATAATTATTTGTATTTCTTTGGTGTTGGTTGTAATCTCTCCTCTTTCATTCATGATTTTATTAATTTGAGTCCTTTCTCTTTTCCTTTGGATAAGTCTGGCCAGAGGTTTATCAATCTTATTAATTCTTTCAAAAAACCAGCTCCTAGTTCTTTGATTTGTTCCACTTTTCTCTTGGTTTCTATTTCATTGATTTCTGCTCTGATCTTTATTATTTCTCTTCTCCTGCTGNCTTTCTTTGCTGTTCTTTCTCCAGCTCCTTTAGGTGTAGGGTTAGGTTGTGTACTTGAGACTTTTCTTCTTTCTTGAGAACAGCTTGTATTGCTCTATAATTTCCTCTCAGGACTGCTTTTGCTGTGTCCCAAAATTTTTAACAGTTGTGTTTTCATTTTCATTTGTTTCTATGAATTTTTTTAATTCTTCTTTAATTTCCTGGTTGACCCTTTCATTCTTTAGTAGGATGTTCTTTATTGTCCATGTATTTGAGTTCTTTACAACATTCCTCTTGTGGTTGAGTTCTAGTTTCAGAGCATTATGGCCTGAAAATATGCAGGGAATGATCCCAATCTTTTGGTACCAGTTGAGACCTGATTTGTGACCCAGAATATGGTCTATTCTGGAGATTGTTCCATGTGCACTAGAGAAGAATGTGTATTTGTATTCTTTTTTGGGGGGATGGAATGTTCTGAATATATCTGTGATGTCCAACTGGTCCAGTGTATCATTTAAAGCCTTTATTTCCTTGTTGATCTTTTTTTCAATTATCTATCCATTGTAGTAAGGGGGGTGTTAAAGTCCCTTAGTATTATTGTATTATTGTCAGTGTGTTTCTTTGATTTTGTTATTAATTGGTTTATATAATTGGCTGCTCCCATGTTAGGGGCATAGATATTTATAATTGTTAGATCTTCTTGTTGGATAGATCCTTTAGGTATGATATAGTGTCCTTCCTCATCTCTTATAATATTCTTTGCCTTAAAACTAATTTATCTGACATAAGGATTGCCACTCCAGCTTTCTTTTGATTTCCATTAGCACGGTAAATATTTTTCCACCCTCTCACTTTAAATCTGGAGGTGTCTTTGGGTCTAAAATGAGTTCCTTGTGGACAGCTTATCGATGGGTCTTGTTTTTTTTTATCCATTCTGATCCCCTGTGTCTTTTAGTTGGGGCATTTAGTCCATTTACATTCAGGGTAACTATTGAGATATATGAATCTAGAGCCATTGTATTGCCGTAAGGTGACCGTTACTGTATATTGTGTCTCTTCCTCTCTGGTCTATGTTCCTTTTAGGCTCTTTGCTTAGAGGACCCCTTTTAATATTTCCTGTAGGCCTGGCTTTGTGTTGGCAAATTCCTTTAGTTTTTGTTTGTCCTGGAAGATTTTTATCTCTCCATTTTCAATGACAGCCTAACTGGATGTAGTATTCTTGGCTGCGTATTTTTCTCGTATAGTGCTCTGAATATATCATGTCAGTTCTTTCTCACCTGCCACGTCTCTGTGGATAGGTCTTCTGTCAGTATAATACTTCTATCATTGTATGTTATAGACCTCTTGTCCTGCGCTGCTTCCAGGATTTTCTCTTTGTCAATAAGACTTGTACGTTTTACTATTAGATGTCGGGTTCTGGACCTATTTTTATTGATTTTGAAGGGGTTTCTCTGTGCCTCCTGGATTTAGATTCTTCTTCCCTTTGCTAAATTAGGGAAATTCTGTACTATAATTTGCTCCAATATATCTTCTGCCCTTCTCTCTCTGTATTTTCTTCTGGGATCCCAATTATTCTAATATTGTGTCGATTTATGATATCACTTATCTCTCGAATTCTCCCCTCATGGTCCAGTAGTTGTCTCTCTTTTCCTCTGCTTTTTTATTCTCTCTCATTTTGTCTTCTAAATCACTAATTCTGTCTTCGGTCTCATTTATCCTAACAGTAAGGGGCTCCATTTTTATTGCACCTCATTAATAGCTTTTTTGATTTCAGCTTGGTTAGATTTTAGTTCTTTTATTTCTCCAGAAATGGTTTTTATTTCTCTAGAGAGGGATTCTCAATTATCTTCCATGCTTTTTTCAAGCCCAGCCAGCACTTTAATAATCGTCATTCTGAACTCTAATTCTGTCATATTACTAATGTGCACATTCATTAGGTCTGTAGCCATCATTACTACCTCTTGTTCTTTTTTTGTGTTGATTTTTTTCCACCTTGTCATTTTATGCAGATAAGAATAAATGGATGAGAGAACAAAATACTAAAGGGTAGCAATAACCCCAGAGAAATATACACTAACCTAATCAGAGGAGACCTGGAACTGGAGGAGAAGAAAGAGATAAAAAGCAAAAAACAAAACAAAACAAAACTGGGGGAGAAGAAAGAGATAAAAAGCAAAAAACAAAACAAAACAAAACAAAAACAAAATCAAACAAACAAAAACAAAACAAATAAAACAAAACCCTATATCTTTATCTATATCATTTATTTCTGTTTCTATATCTATCTCTGTCTCTGACTCTATCTCTATCTCAATCTCTATCTCTATCTCTATCTATGTCTATATCTATATCTATATCCATATCTATTAGACTGGTGAATTGAATAGACCCTATATGTATACAAAAAATAAGGTTAAATACAATGAAGGGATAAAATATGACTTCCGGAAAGTGGTTGATTTTCTGTTCCTAGAATTTCTGCTCTTCTCTTCAATCTCCTGTATAATTTGTAGGTGTTTAGAATGGTTTGATAGCTATCTGGGTGAATTTCTGGGACCTGATGATAATCAGTCTCCTACTCCTCCACCATCTTGTTCCTCCTATCTAGTCTCATGTTGTGTCTTAATATTTATTTAATCTGATATTTAGTATAGTATATCCAACTCTCCTTTTGTTACTGTATGCATGGAATATCTTTTTTCCCTTTGCTTACAATCTATTTTTGTCTCTGAATTTATTTTTTTAAAGATTTTCTTTATTTATTTGAGAGAGAGAGAGCATGCGAGGGGGAGAGGAGCAGAGGGAGAGAGACAAGCAGACTCCATGCTGAGCATGGAGCACCATGTTGGGCTCAATCTCAGTTGGACACTCAACCAACTGAGTCACCCAGGTGCCCCTCTTTCTTTCTCTGAATTTAAAGTTTCTCCTATAAACAGCATAGTTCCATCTTGTTTTTTTCAATCCATTCTGCAAATCTGTTTTTTAATGGCTGTGTTTCCTCCAATTATATTTAATATAATTAACTTATTTTTTATTATGTTCAGTTAGCCACCATATAGTACATCACTAGTTTTTGATGTAGTGCTCAACGTTTCATTAGTTGCGTAGAACACATAGTGCTCATCACAACATGTGCCTTAACTGATAAGGTAGAATTTACACCTGCCAAACCTCATGGTTTGTTTTTGCTGGTGTTTCTTGTTTCTTTTGTTTGCTTGTTTAGTGACTTTTTGGAACTAATTCGAGTTCAAAAATATACTGAAGGAATATACTGAAGGTTTTCAAGGCCTCCTGTGAACATTTCATTTCTCCACTTTTTAAGAAAGATTTTATTTATTTGTTTGTTTAGTGGAGCGTGGAGCCTAACATGGGGCTTGAACTAATGACCCTGAGATCAAGACATGAGCTGAGATCAAGAGTCGGACACTTAACTGACTGAGACACTTAGGAGACCCTTCAGATTTTATTTTTAAGTAATCTCCACACCCAACATGAGGCTTGAACCCACAACCTTGAGATCAAGAGTTGCATGCTCCACCAACTGAGCCAGCCAGGAGTCCCATCATTTCCCCCACCTTTTTCAAGCTTTTCAGTTAGCTCATTGGTTGCCACACTTGCTGTCTACCAACTTAGCCAGGCTGATATTCGGCATTTGCCTCTGATTATTTTCTAGAAACTCCCCCAGGGAAAAAGCTGTTCATACTGAGCCAGCTATAAGTCAGGTTAAATAAACACAGTCTTGAGAGTAGTGTTTCACGGAATCCCCGGACAGGTCAAATAATGGCAGTTCTCTAAGAAAGAGTCTTTGAAGGAGTCCCAACACCATTTTGTCTCCTCCAGTGGTTACCAGACTGGTTTTCACCATCATTGCTGGCTATTTCTCATGGTTATTTATGGTACTAAGGAAGGAGTGACAGGGAATAGTGTAAATTTAAACATTGCAAAGTTTTAAATAAATGCTCCCTAGCCACAAGTGTTTGGTTAATCTAGAGTTCTTCAAATATTTATTCTGACCCCCCCTTTTATTGCCAGTTTTCTCATTTCCTTTATAGAATAGAGAATTTTAGGAGTTCCTCTCTCCATCATTTTCTCTGACATTACTCCGGTCTAAGATGTTTTGATTGAGAACTTTCCAACCTTTAAAAAATTGCACACTTTAGGTGTCCGGGAAAAATACCCGGAAAGTTAATTGAATTTGCAGGATCTTCCATCTATTCCTAAGGTCACTCACCCCAATGTTTCTTTGTTTGTTTTTTGGGTTTTTTTTTTGACAAGCAAGAAGAAAAGTGTTCTTTTTCACATGAGATTCATACAAAAATGTAGGCCAGGCTGTTTCCCCCTCTACCCAAAGTCCTCCAGTCTCTCTGTCTATCTCACTCAGAATAAAAGTTCTTGACTTAAAAGTTATTGGTTTTTAAGATCACAAATGATCTGTACTGATGTTACCACTCAGACTTCATATACTGCCAATTTTCCTCCTGCTGTAGCTGCACTGAATTCTTTGCCAGTCACCTAAAAATGATAGGTATTTTCCCACATCAGGGCCTTTACATCAATCATTCCCTCTGCCTTGAATGTTCTTCCCTAAGATATGTTTGGCTTACTCCCTCACTTGCTTCAAGTTTTTTCCTAAATGTCACCTCAATGAAGACTGCTTCCACCACTCAATTTAAAATAAGTCTGATGGGCGCCTGGGTGGCTCAGTGGGTTAAAGCCCCTGCCTTTGGCTCAGGTCATGATCTCAGGGTCCTGGGATCGAGGCCCATATCGGGCTCTCTGCTCGGCAGGAAGCCTGCTTCCTCCTCTCTCTCTGCCTGCCTCTCTGTCTACTTGTGATCTCTGTTTCTCTGTCAAATAAATAAATAAAATCTTTAAAAAAATTAAAAAAAGATTAAAAAAATAAAATAAGTCTGTCCCAGTACTTTCTGTACCCTTTACCATGCTTTTTGTCCATAGCACTTGTTGCTTTCTAACATACTACTTTATTTAGTTAATTGAGTCTGTTGTTGATTGTCAGTTTCTTTCCCTCCTGCACCTCCTCACACATATTAATATGAATATTGGTCCAGGTAATGATTTTTTAATTATTTGTTCACTTACATATTCTAAGCATCCAGAACAGTGCCTGGCATAGAGTAGATATTTAAAAACTATGTATTGAAATCATTAATTTCTTAATTCTGCCCAGATTTTTCTTAATATTTTATCTGTTTTATGGAATAGAAACCAGTGCCTAGTAGAGATTCTGGCACTTAATAGGTGTTTAATAATTTTTGATTGGATCACATAATGAATATTAGGCCCCATTTCCAAACTTCTGTTTATCCAGTATTGTCAGGTAAATGAAACGTTCCACCTAAGCGAACTTTCCAGATAACTGGTCTACAGAAAGTCTAGGTTTTAATATTTTTATATATCTTAATGGAATAGGTAAAATGGTTTACATGCCTTCCAAAACATAGCAGAGTGACTATAATTAACTTGTATTGCTGCTATTTGGAAAACTATGGAGAAAAGAATGGGAGTAAGAGTCAAAATACCTGATTGTGGCAATGATATCATCTCTTAACTGGATGAGCTTGGACAGTTCTGTTAACCATTCTGAACCTCAGTTTTATTATTTGTAAAATGATAATAATTGCTCTGAATAGCTCACGTATTGTTATGAGGTTCAGAGAAGACAGTGGATGGGAACACTATCTGTAAATTGTAAAGCTACCTACAAAGGCAAGGTGGAGGTTATATGAATGTTTATGATTTGGGAAGATGCTGGATATTTATGAACTGATTCCTACTGGTGGGTGTTTAGGGAACAAAGAAAGGGTACACTCAATCTAAGAATGGCTAAGCCAGAGTAACATCAGTGTTGCCTATCATTAGTTGAAGATAATCTTACATTCCTGATGTTCTAGAGTGGGTCTTTTTCAAAATTGGAATATCGCAAGTCTCCTTGTCCTGAATTACTAATAATTATTGATGTTTTACATGTTTTAGAGCCAAGGATGACTCTTGTGTTTTTAGGAAAATTTCTTGTGCCCTTAGTGCTGAAGACATACTCCAAAGTGCGTAGACACTGAAATACCTAGGGACCCTTGGAACAATGAAAAAAGAACAGATGAAGTTAGACCTGTTTGTCAGCTGATGTTCCTCCAGTTGGCCTGGGTGGGGTTTTTTGTTTTGTTTTGTTTTGTTTTGCTTTTCATTAAGGAAATCCTAGCAACATGTACTTTTGAGTTCTCCTGACTTTCCTAACCACAAATGGAAAGGTGTAATTTATTCATTTTGGGGTTCTACATTATAGAGGAATTTTAAGATTAATGATAGACTTCTCATTTTGTCAATAACCAATATTTTTGTTCATAATTCAGTTGACTTAAACATTTTTGGTGAGGATTCTTTTGGGGAATTCAAATGTATAACAGGAAAATATATTATCTTTATGGAAAATGTGTGGTATGGGTGGACATTTCTCAATGGATGCAGTTTCCCTGTCTCATTCTCCAATGGCTGGAAGGTAAAGCCTAGGAGTGTTTTAACTAAGCAGTCAGCATGCCAACAGTTCATTCTACCACCCCACTAGCCTCCAGATGTCATTTTCCTAGCCATGCCTATTAGTCAGTTAGAGTAACTGGTCTTTCAGATAGTAATCACCAAAATCCAGATCAAAGCAAAGGCTGGGGAAAGGAATAGTCAAAACTGTTTGGCTGTCTCAAGGTAGTTGTAAAAAGAAAAATCCTTGTTTTGGTACAAAGGGAAAGAAAAATGGATGGAACCAATGTGTCTGTGATATTTTAGACCTTTTGATGACCAACAAATCATCAGATTTACAGCTTGATAAATTCATCAAGCCTGGCTCTTTCCAACCTCTGTGCCTTTTCAAATGTATCCTTCCCTCTGCCTGAAATGTTCTACATTTCCATTTTACAGTAAGCTAAACTGAGGTCCAGAGAAGTCAAGTGACTTGCTCCAAGTTCCAGCTAGTAAGAAGGCAGAGCAAGGACTTGAATGCAGTCTGTGGAACTACAATGCCCCATTTTTTCTCCTACTGTACTGCACTGGCTCCTTTTGTTATAGTTTCTACTAATTCCTCTATGAGTGCCCCACCTCAAACCTTCAGCACTTTTTGGGGCTTTCCTGGAATCAGAAAGAAATTTTGGCTTCTTAGTGCTATGAGTCCATCACAGTGCGACTCTCCTAAGGGGAAGTCACTCAGAACAGTCCTTGGGAGAGACTTGGAGAAGGTGGCTATGAAATAGTTGGGATTCAGGCTCACATCTTCCCTCTTCGAATTAGTAATGCTTCAGCCCTCGGTAGGGATGGCAGTGACACCACAGGCAACCTTGACCTCAGTGAGGCAGCATATTTAGGGAACCACTAAAAGCTTCTTTAGATTTCCTTGAAGCTGTCACACAGTTCAGTTAGTCCTTAATGGGGCCCAGGCTTGGGTTTTTCTTTTTATATACCTTTTCCTTTTCTTTTTCCTTTTTCTTTCTTTTTTTTTTTTAAGATTTTTATTTTTTTATTTGACACAGAGAGAGAGAGATTACAAGTAGGCAGAGAGGCAGGCAGAGAGAGAGGAGGAAGCAGGCTCCCTGCCGAGCAGAGAGCCCGATGCGGGCCTCGATCCCAGGACTCTGGGATCATGACCTGAGCCGAAAGCAGAGGCTTCAACCCACTGAGCCACCCAGGCGCCCTTTTTTCCTTTTTCTTTTTGTTTTCTTTTCCTTTCATCTTTTCTCCTCACCACCTCCTTCCTTCCTCCTTCTCTACCCTGCACCTTCCTCCTCCACCTCCTCTTCTCCTTCTCTTTTCCTTCTTTTTCTAACTCTCTCATCTTTAATCTTGTTAAGAAGCATGTAAGTGTTTTGGTAAGGTCTATACTATAATCATATTAATATGTAGCTTTTGAATTTCCAGGACATCAAATCAGAACAGCACCCAGAAGGAGAGCACACTGCAGATGTGTGTCTGGGCTGTACATTATTATATTTCAGTTTTCAAATTTGATCTTGGGTGACTCCTTTTTAAGAACTATATAGGAAGGGAAATATAAATAATTTGGTTAAAGCTCTTTATTATGGAACACTTGATAAATAACATTAAGTACAGTCCTTGAGTGCTTCACAGTAAAGATTTCAGCAATCACTTCAGCCTTAAACATTTCTTCCTGTGTTCCACATGATTCCATGAGAATGCCCATCATTCAATTAGCTCTTGTGTACTAAGTACCTAAAATTTGCCAAATGCTTCACATATATTATTTTGAATTCTCATGGCTCTGCAAAAATGGATGATATAATCCCCATTTTACAAAGGAGGAAGCAGATAAATAGAGGATATGCTATTTACCCAAGATTATGCTATTTGTTATAACTACTAAATGACATTGTTGGGATTTATAACCCAGTCCTTCTAATTCCTCTAAGTCCATGATCCTGCTACAACACCATACTTCTTTGCCACATAATAAGTAGCTAAGAACAGGTAATAGAAGCTTTCACAGTCTATGCCTAATAGTCTCTGAATATCTGGGCTAAATTAATTTAATGAGAGATTATAGAATTCTGATCATGCCCCCCATCATTTTATATACAATGAGCATCAAGAAACTGAAGCTCAAAGGAAAGCAATGACTTGCCCAACACCTCACAGTGAGTCACTGAAATCAAGCCATGTCCTATATCTTTCTGCCCCATTCTAGAATTCCTTTATATTCTTTTTGGATTATCGCTGTGTCATGAGAATTTATGTATTTATTTCAAGGTTCTAAAAGGCAGGACCTAGGATTTCTCTTTCTCCTCTACAGATTTTAGCACAGTGATGAACAATTGAATTCTCAGAGGGCATTTGTTAACTAGCTAATTTTGTTGTTGTTATTGTTGTTGTTTTAACACCTTAATTTTATTTTATTTTTTCAGTATTCCAAGATTCATTGTTTATGCACCACACCCAGTGCTACATGCAAAACGTGCCCTCCTTAATACCCACCACCAGGCTCACCAGGCCCCCAACCCTCTCCCCTCCATAACCCTCTGTTTCTCAGAGTCCATAGTATCTCATGGTTCATCTCCCCCTCCAATTTACCCCAATTCACTTTTCCTTTCCTTCTCCTAAAGTCCTCCATTTTATTCCTTATGTTCCACAAGTAAGCAAAACCATATGATAATTGACTTTCTCTGCTAGACTTATTTCAATCAGCATAATCTCCTCCTGTCCCTTCCATATTGATACAAAAGTTGGGTATTCATCATTTCTGATGGCTGTGTAATATTCAATTGTATATATGGACCACATCTTCTTGATCCATTCATCTTTTGAAGGGCATCTTGGCTCTTTCCACAGTTTGGCTATTGTGGACATTGCTGCTATGAACATTGGGGTACATATAGCTCTTCTTTTCACTACATCTGTATCTTTGGGGGTAAATACCTAGTAGTGCAATTGCAGGGTCATAGGGTAGCTCTATTTTTAATTTTTTGAGGAATCTCCACACTGTTTTCCAAAGTGGCTGCACCAACTTGCATTCCCATCGACAGTATAAGACAGTTCCCCTTTTTCCACATCCTCTCCAACACTTCTTTCCTCTCCTGGTGATTTTAGCCATTCACACTGGTGTAAGGTGGTATCTCAATATGGTTTTTTTTTAATTTTTTAAGTTATTTATTTATTTATTTGACAGATAGAGATCACAAGTAGGCAGAGAGGCAGGCAGAGAGAGAGGAGGAAGCAGGCTCCCCACCAAGCAGGGAGCCCGATGTAGGCCTTGATCCCAGGATCCTGAGATCATAACCTGAGCCGAAGGCAGAGGCTTTAACCCACTGAGCCACCCAGGCGCCCTCAATATGGTTTTGATTTGAATTTCCCTGATGGCTAATGATGATGAACATTTTTTCATGTGTCCGTTAGCCTATGTTCTCCTCTAGGATTTTGATAGATTCCTGCCTCACGTTGAGGTTTTTCACCCATTTCAAGTTTATCTTTGTGTATGGTATGAGACAATGGTCGAGTTTCATTCTTCTATACAGAGCTGTCCAATTTTCCCAGCACTATTTATTGAAGAGACTGTCTTTTCTCCACTGGATATTTTTTCCTGATTTGTTGAAAATTAGTTGACCATAGAGTTGAGGGTCCATATCTTGACTCTCTACTCTGTTCCATTGGTCTATGTGAATGTTTTTGTGAAAGTACCATGCTGTCTTGGTGGTCACAGCTTTGTAGTAAAGTTTGAAATCAGGCGGCGTGATGCTCCCAGCTTTGTTTTTCTTTTTCAACATTTCATTAGTAATTTGGGGTCTTTTCTGGTTTCATACAAATTTTAGGATTGTTTGTTCCAGCACTTTGAAAAATGCTGGTGGAATTTTGATCGGGATGGCATCGAAAGTATAGATTTCTCTGAGCAATATAGACATTTTAACAATGTTTATTCTTCTGACCCATGAACATGGAATGCTTTTCCATCTTTTTGTGTCTTCTTCAATTACTTTCATGAGTGTTCTGTAGTTCCTCGAGTACAGATCCTTTACCTCTTTGGCTAGGTTTATTCTAAGGTATCTTATGGTTCTTGGAGCTATACTAAATGGAATCGATTCTCTAATTTCCCATTCTATATTTCCATTGCTAGTGTATAAGAAAGCAACTGATTTCTGTGCACTGATTTTGTATCCTGCCACATTACTGAATTGCTGTATGAGTTCTACTAGTTTGGGTGTGGAGTTTTTTGGGTTTTCCATGTAAAGTATCATGTCATCTGCAAAGAGAGAGAATTTGACTTCTTCTTTGCCAATTTGAATACCTTTTATTTCTTTTTTTTTTGTCTGATTGCTGTTGCTGAGACTTCTTGTACTGTGTTGAACAATGGTGGTGAGAGTGGGCATCCTTGTCATATTCCTGATCTCAGTAGGAAGGCTGTCAGGTTTTCCCCATTGAGAAAGGTATTATCTGTGGGTTTTTCATAGATAGACTTTATGAAGTTGAGAAATATTCCCTCTATCCCTATAATTCGAAGCATTTTAATCAGGAATGGGTGCTGTATGTTATCAAATGCTTTTTCTGCATCAATTTGGAAGACCATGTTGTTCTTCTCTTTTCTCTTATTGATTTGATCTATCACACTGATTGATTTGCAAATGTTGAATCACCCTTGCATCCCAGGGATAAATCCAACTTGGTCATGGTGGATAATCTTTTTAATGTACTGTTAGATACTATTAGCTAGGATCTTTTTGGGAATCTTAGCATCCATACTTATCAGGGATATTGGTCTGAAATTCTCCTTTTTGATGGGGTCTTTGCCTGGTTTGGGGATTAAGGTAATTCTGGCTTCATAGAAAGAGTCTGGAAGTTTTCCCTCTGTTTCTATTTTTTGAAACAGCTTCAGGAGAATAGGTATTATTTCTTCTTTGAATGGCGGAGAAGTAGGAGACCCTGTTTCAGCTGGTCCCCTGAACTGAGATAAATACCTACCAGCAGAACACTCTGAACTCCCATGAAATCAGCCTGAGATGTAAGATTATACACTTCTGGATCTCTATCGAGGCAGAAGATCATTAGTGTTGTTGTTGTTGTTGTTGTTGTTGTTGATAACAAATGTGCTTTCTCTGACCCTCTTAGAAGGGCAGCTTCCCTAATTACACAGTGTGGTGAACAGGCAACACACCTGTTGTGAGTGCTGACTCTAAAACTGGGAAGTATAATGTGCTGGGAACCCTTTTTGTTTTCTGTCTGAAGTATTATGAAATATAATTCCCTTGTGTAGATAGGGATACTGAAGCCCAAATAAGGGAAATGATTTGTCTCAAGTCATAGGAAAATTCATAACAGAGCTGTGCTGATTTTAAATGTATATTTGGAATGGGCAATACATGGGAATGATACAAAATTTTAAAATCAGAAAAGGTTAAAGAGTGAAACCTGAGCCCCCATCCCTTAGGCATGCAGTTCTCTCTGAGGGTTAACCACTATTCATTAGTTTCTTATGTACCCATGTAGACATAGCATGTGTACTTACAAACATATATGTTAAGTATATCAATCAATATGTCAGTATTCCTCACAGAACTAGTGTTTTGTATTGTTTTACATCTTTTTTTTCACTTTATAGTATATCTTGGAGATTGTTCCACATTAGTATATATATAATAGCTTCGTTTTTTTAAGATTATTTACTTATTTATTTGTCAGAGAGAGAGACAGAGCACAAGGTCCTTGTGGCTGAGCAAAGAGCCCAACACAGGACTTGATCCCAGGACCCCGGGATCATGACCCGAGTCGAAGCCAGATAGATGCTTACCTGACTGAGGCACCCAGGCATCCCATTAGCTTCATTTTTTAATGGATGTACTGTATGACTATATTGATGGGCATTTATGTTGTTTCCAGTATTCTGTTCTTATAAACAGTATTTTATTGAATGTTCCTGTATAAATGTCATGTCACACACGTGCAAGCATGTGGTGGGTCAAAGCATGTGTATATTTTAATTTTGAAGGCTTTTGCCAAATTTTCTTCTACAAATATTGTAAGATCATTGTTATACAGGATTTGCATCTGATAAAATTTATAAAAGAAGTGGTTACTGTACATTTTACAAAAGTGTTATTATGTTGGCCTTATAGAAGGGTTCAATACAGAGTTTCTTTAAATGTTCAATCTTTACATTTACTGTTGAGGAACACAGCTATTGGGTAATGCATGTGAAGATGGTAAAATTTCTCTGATATGCAGATGAATCTACACAAGCTTCAAGTTATATTACAACCCCAGAGGTGTGCTTGGGTGAAAGCATAGGGAGAAAAGAACAATGGGGCCAGACTCAATTAGGAGAAAGTAAAACTACTATTAGGGAAGAACCAGTTGTGTGCCAGTAAACTGGATTTCTGCCGAAGGGGTAAGGGTTAGTGAGGAGCCCTTGATATTGTAGTGTTTGCTAATTTCTATACTATAGATCCTCCTATCAGGACAGATTTAAGCTACCAGTATTATAGCACTGAATGTGAAATTAGGAAGTGATGCTTGAAATTGGTTTTTATGAGTCATTACAAGCCAACTCCAGCACAACACTGGACAGAGCTCAAGGGAAGATAGCTTGAGAATATAAAACTTGGGTCTGATCAAATGTCAAATGACCTTGGCAGAAGTCACCTGGCCATTCTTCATGGTGTTTTCTTTGGTGAGTTTGGAGCTTGTACTTTTCCCAGATGGTCTTTCCAAATCCCATCTTAAGAACATTATCTGTTTGGTGCTCCCCAAAGTACTTATCTGAGTGGCCTGAACCTCATTAAGCCTCCAGAGTATTCCTTTTCCTTTTCCCAGGGTATAGACTGTGTGCTTGGTGTTGTCTAGCCTGTTCCACAAGCCCAAAAGCAGTATCGTGGGGAAAAATTTACTAGGAATCAGCAATGCTTGGTATTTCATTTCAAAGAAGAGAATTCCTTGGACAATTAGGCCAGAGGGTCTAGGCTGTCTTGGCTCCAGAAAAAGTTACATCCATAGGATGCATTACCCTAAACAGGCCTTGGGCTTGTTCCAGTCTATGTAGGTCACTCGGCGGGAGGCACTTAGCTCATTTTTTCTGTAGAGTAGTGTTGTTTTTCCGGGAAAGCCCTTAGAGTTCTTGAATCATACTCAGGAGAACCCTGAGACACCCATCAGAAATTCCAAAATGAATCTTGCTTAGATTACTACTATTTTCTTAATGCCTACCACATTCCCTTCTAAATTAAGGGAACCAAGATCAAGAGAGAAGGAAGTAGAGATCACACACAAGGCCAGGTCACATAGACATTCAGTGAAACAGAAGGGCTAGTCCTCAGGTCTTCCTCTTTCCTCCTCTGTACTATTTTACTGCCCTGCCCTGCTTCTGTCTTTGAAGCATTGTGTCAGGGCCCAGTTGAGAAGAGATAACACACTAACAAGGGCAAACATTAGCGTCGCAGGTCATACAGACCTGGTTTCTGATCCTGCACCTGCCACTTACTCTAATTGGTGATTATAGGTAAGTCATTCAGCATCTCTGAGACTTATTTTCCTCAATTCTAAAATAGGAATAGTAGCTACCTGGGGAGAGTTTTGACAAGAATTAAATGAAGTAACATCTTTGAAGTCACCTTGAATAGTACCCAATCAAAGCACAGTGGGATTCCCCACTTCTTTTTATTGCTCTTCCCCAGGAAGTCAAGTGTTACTCATCCTTCACACTTTGAATAGGCTGTATGGGTAGTTGTAGAATATTCAGGTCACACAAGTCAGGATAGAGGCAAATAAGATATTTACTCAGTTATAGTGGTTAAAGAGAAAACATATGCTCCCTGGATGGAAACTGAGCTATATTCTTTGGTATCAGTAAGCATCCTGTATCTCTGGTTTCCTCATATATAAGTTGAGGGTAATGATCCGTACCTTCCCTCCTTTGAAGAAAGGCTCAGTAATATAATGAATATGAAAATTACTTTGAGATAATAAAGCAAATTTGCAGAGAATATAGTGGGCAAAAGGCTTGTTTTAATCCCATCACTGTCATTGATCCATTATTTAATCTTGGTCTTGTCCATTCTTCTTTCTGAATCTCAGTTTCCCCATCTGTAAAATGAGAATGTTGGACTAGATGATCTCTGCAGAGGTCCTTGCCACTTCTGATACTCAAGGAGTCTGTTATTTAAATAATAACAGATAAGATCTGTATAATGCTTTATGCTTTTATGTTACTTTCACATGTATTATCTCCTATGAGAATAGCGCTAAACTGCTGGACTATGAATAAGAAGGCCTGGATTCTTGTCCCTATTTTAACATTGATTCATGCTATAGCCTTAAAAAAGGTTCCCCCCATCCCCATTCTCTGAGTCTCAGTTTCTCAATCTATAAAATAGAAGATATGGAGTTTGGGTTAAATCAATAGGTCTTAACTTTTCCACAAAGCCCTGGGAACTCCTACAGAGTTTCTCTAAGATATACCACAATGCTAAGGCTGCAGAGTACTAAGTTTCCTATGCCTACTTCACGCAGGTTTAATTTATATGCCTAGGTTTAATTTTATATGTTTTCTATATATGAGGCCTCTATGTAGTATTTCACTTATAAAAAAGTGTTTCAATGCAATAGAAAAAAAACTTGAATAAATGTGCTCTAAAGCCTTAGGTATTAAAAGGTGGGATTCAATAAAATATGTTGTTTGGTAACTTCATTTTTGTTGTTTTAACAAAACAATATTGTGAACACCCTTTTGAGTTAAAAAAATTACTGTACAGCATTCTACTGCATAAATATGGGATAATTTGACCACCCCCTTAATGTTGGACATTTACATTTTTCCAATATTCCCTGTTTACATAATGGTTTATTGAACTTCTTTTTTGTGCTTAAGTAATTGTTTTCTTATAAAAAAAGATTCCAAGAAATGGAATTACTGGTTAAAGGTTATGTGTATTTAATTTTTGGGGGGATGTTACAAAATTGCCCTCTAAAAATTTACACTCCTACCAATAATACCTCTTTGCCAATATTTGCTATTTAATCTTTGCCAGTCTGACTTATGAAAATGACATCTTATTTAATTTGTATTTCTATTATTTACAGTGAAATTGAAGTTCAACAATTTTCATATATTTATTGATCATTTATATTTCTTCTTTTAATTTATTTTTCATGTCCGTTGTCCATTTTTCTACTGCACAGTTTATCTTTATAGATCAAGGAAATTGACCACTGCTTTTACATGCTTGATGCCAATATGTTTTCCTTAGTTTGTGGTTGTCTTTAAGCTTTATAAGAAAGTGTAAACGTTTTCTAGTCAAGTCTATCAAAATGTTCACTTATGTTCTGTATTGCCATTCTTTAAAAAACCTTTTTCTACCTTTAAAAATAAAAAAAACAATTACCTATCTTTCCTAACAGTACTTTAATGCTTTCCTTTTGTTTTTGTTTTTGTTTTTTTCATCGACATCTTTAATCCATATGGAGTTTATTTTGGTTTCAACTAGTAATTTAAGATTTTTCACTTTCCCAAATGATTAACCAGTTGTTCTGACACCATTTAATGAATAAGTCATCCTTTATTCACTGATTCAGAATAACATACTATATATATGGAGTCTGTTTCTGTCTTTTCTGATTTCTTCCATGGTTCAATCTATACTGGAGCCATTATCAAACTGGTATAATTATTATGGCATTATAATACTTTAAATGTTTGATAGGAAATTTTTTTTTAAATTCTTTTTTTTTAAATTTTATTTATTTCACAGAGGGAGAGAGATCACAAGGAGGCAGAGAGGCAGGCAGAGAGAGAGAGGAGGAAGCAGGCTCCCTGCTGAGCAGAGAGCCCGATGCGGGCCTCGATCCCAGGATGCTGAGATCATGACCTGAGCCGAAAGCAGAGGCTTTAACCCACTGAGCCACCCAGGCGCCCTGATAGGAAATTTTTTCAAAAATATCTTGACCATATCACACATTTTACTCCTTTATGTAAACATTTAGATTGTTTCGTCAAGATTTGTTTGGGTTATTTTAAATTTGTAGATTTCACTATGGAGAAGAGAACCAACATCTTTACAATATTGTATCTTCCCATCCAGGAATACTACTGTACATCTTTCTATTTAATTCAGGTCTTCTCTTACATTCCTCTCTCTCTCTCTCTCTCATATATATATATGAGAGAGAGAGAGAGGGCACACTCTGTGGGTGTTAGGTATCTTTGTTCATTGTCTAGCAAGTATATGGCCCTGTGAATGCCTTCTCAGTATTCAGAATATATATTCATTCATATAAGTCCTGCATTCACGCTCTAGTTATAAAGTATGAGAAGTCCAATGTTCTTCATGATGAACATGATCCTCTCATTTGCATGATATGATACTACAGGTGGTGGGTAACTCCATTTCTTTACTTGATCTGCTTTAAGTAGGATTTTTCAGAATGAACATATTGAAGGAAGCCTGGTCAAACATTGGCCTCAACTCATACTGCATGGCAGCACCAATGGGGATGACCAAAAAAATAAAATAAAATAAAAAATAAACCACAGTAAAAATGGGAAGTCTATGGAGAAAATATCTGAAGTTTGTCTCATGACCTCTGTTCCTGCTAGAGTTTTGGATCATACTTACTAAGCTTTATGATGGAAGACTAGGACCATGAAGAACACCATTAGGGCAGTCAAGGAATTCAGAGACAACTGGCATACAGAGGACTTCATGCTATCCCATTATGTGACCATTCATGGTAGCCAAGGGTTTGCAGCTGTTCTGATAGGAGGATTATCAAGCATTAAATGTGCAACCAGTTTGCAATTCTAGAGTGTAGACTTAACCTCTTCCAATGTGAGAGGGGATTTTTGTATTTTGCTAAAAATTTCACAATGACTTTTTTTGTGAGACTGATTATAGGTTGTTGATATAAGCTTGCTATTGAAGGTCAGCAGTGTCAAAGAGCTTAAGTATAATATTTGTAGAATCTGAGGAGGAAGAGATGGATAGGAGTTTGTGTTGTCTGTGTTAATTATTTGGTCACCTAGACTACCACATGCAATAAAGGAATTTCTAAGACCACCTTGGAGCAGGCAGGCCCAGATCTCACTTACACTAATGTCAACTGAATACTGAGACGGCATTCACAGGGCCATATACTTGCTAGACCATGAACAAAGATACCTAACACCCACAGAGTGCTCTGTCTTGAGGCTACACTCACCCATACTACATCTCTATTGCATGCAAGTGCCAGATTTTTCTCTAGCTCTATCACCAACTTCCTATTGCTTGGGATATGTCATTTCAATACTTCATGTCCATTTTCATAAATGAGGAATCAGGCATCACATTGAGACATTTTTTTATAAGGCTTTTAATGTTCTTTACAGTCCAAAGATGATGTAGTTCTAATTAGACCCAACGGGTCAAGGTCCAAGGAGACAAATACTGAGTTTCCTGGAAAGAATAGCCTTATAAAACAGAGTCCAGAAATGGAACAGGCTGCAATTCATGAAAGGATAGGACAACCCTTTACAGGGATGTTACAGAGGGGATTCAAGACTTGCACAGAGGAGTGGGTGTATCGTGACCAAATACCTTTTAAAATTATTTCCAATCTGTGAGATTCATAGCCTTATGCACAGTGATTTTGTCTGTGTGTGTGTTATGTTAGCCACATAAAATACATCATTAGTTTTTGATGCAGTGATCCAATATTCATTGTTATTGCACCACACCCAGTGCAATATGTGCCCTTCTTAATACCCACCACCAGGCTCACCCATCCTTCCACATCCCCTCCCTTCTAAAACCCTCAGTTTGTTTCTCAGATTCCACAGTCTCTCATGGTTCGTCTCCCCCTCTGATTTCCCCCAATTCACTTTTCCTTTCCTTCTCCTAAAGTCCTCCATTTTATTCCTTATGTTCCACAAGTAAGTGAAACCATATGATAATTGACTTTCTCTGCTTGACTTATTTCAATCAGCATAATCTCTTCCAAACCCGTCCATGTTGATAAAAAAAGTTGGGTATTCATCCTTTCTAATGGCTTGTAATATTCCATTGTATATATGGACCACGTCATCTTTATCCATTCATCTGTTTAAGGGCATCTTGGCTCTTTCCACAGTTTGGCTAATGTGGACATTGCTGCTATGAACATTGGGAGTTCATATGGCCCTTTTTCTCACTACACCTGTATCGTTGGAGTAAATACCCACTAGTGCAATTGCAGGGTCATAGGGTAGCTCCATTTTTAATTTTTTTGAGGAATCTCCACATTGTTTTCCAAAGTGGCTGCACCAACTTGCATTCCTGCCAATAGTGTAAGACAGTTCCCCTTTCTCCACATCCTCTCCAACATTTGTTGTTTCCTGTCCTGTTGATTTTTGCCATTCGCCTGGTGTAAGGTGGTATCTCAATGTGGTTTTTTTTTAATATTTATTTGACAGAGAGAAAGAGATCACAAGTAGGCTGAGAGGCAGGCAGAGAGAGAGGAGGAGGCAGGCTCCCTGCTGAGCATGGAGCCCAATGCAGACCTCGATCCCAAGACCCTGAGATCATGACCTGAGCTGAAGGCCGAGGTTTTAACCCACTGAGCCAGCCAGGCGCCCTCTCAATGTGGTTTTGATTTGAATTTCCCCGATGGCTAATGATAATGAATATTTTTTCATGTGTCTATTAGCCATTTGTATGTCTTCTTTCGAGAAGTGACAGTGATTTGGAACAAAGAAACAGTGTGATGTGGGGCAGGTCAATTTCATTTTAGTGAGCATCATTTTCTTCAGTTATATAATGGGGTATGCAATAATCTCTATTATACTACTTTATAAGATTGTTATTAAATTTTGTAAGCTAATCAAATGACAGACCTTTTTAATCTTATTTATTATATTTTATATTATGTTTTAATTTATTGTTACCATATGTTATTAGATGTTTTGTAATTATTATATAATGATAAATATGTATTATATATTATTATGTGTTATATTTTAATTCATTGTTATAATTAGGAACCCTGATAACTTCAGCCGTATTGGAGAAGTAGAAGAAATAGAAAAGAAGTAATAGCAAACCAGTGATTGCACATTGTCTCTGCCATTCCCCATTCATTTGGGGAATTTGGTAATTCAGGCAAGAGAAGTGGATTGGAAGCAAACTTTAGAGGGTGTTCCAGCCCCTGTTTTTGTTCCTAATCCAAACTGTGCAGATGAGTCACAATTCCATTTTTAGGAGATTCCTTCCATATCTATCTTTGGGACCCTTGCCCACATATTGTGTCATTTAAAACTTTAAAGTTACTATTCTGCTTCAAAGAAACACATATGTCATATGTATGCATTTATATGACTTAATATGTTGTATACTTTATGTGATCACACATACACATATATACAAAGATAATTTAGGAACCCTATTGTGGACGTACACCCACACCCATGTACATTTATTCATACATGAGTATACATATGTGTATAAGCGTATTTTTTATACGTATGTTACATATGGCTTGCAATAACAGTGCCTCTCTAATAGTGTTAAGTGCCTTGATTTTTTGAAGGACTTTAGAAAACAGAGAAAAGACTGAATGACTGCAGATTAAGAGGCAATGTTACATTACAGTAAGTTACTATCCTACAAGGAGAGAGTTGAGGGACAAGTGACTATTATTTTGGTTAATGTCTTGCTTATTGGTAATAGTTGTGACGTTTATATGAAAGACTCCACAAATATATTATGGATAAAATCCAGATATCATTTAAGTCTCCTTGAGCTGGATATGGATTTGTTGAATTGTATTGTATAGCTGAAACTAATATAGGATTATATGTTAACTACACTGGAATCAAAATAAAGTAATAAAATAAAGACTCCTTGAGCTGGAAAAGATTTTAGTGATTTTTCCAGTTCAATCATTACATATTGTCAATGGAGCCCAGAAAGGATAGTGAGTTAGTAATAAGATTGAATAAGGATTCAATCTTGTGATTTCCAGCCTAGTGGCCTTTCTGTTATCTGGGACTTAAACATTTTTCTTCAGCAGATATTTTCCTCTGTATCTTCAACAGCTATTACAAGGTCTGGCCCGTAATAAATGCTCAGTAAGTTAAATGTATTGGTTGCACTGGGCTTTGCACTTATTGCTGGGTAAATTTTAAAGGATATCTGTGTTTAAGGACACATTTTTTAGGCCAAGAGACACTCTGGGACAAAGTATGAACTATAGCTAGGGAGATGATCCAAATTGAAAAAAATGTTTTCATGCTTTTTCCAGTGTAACCTTCCTCATTCAGAGGGGTGGTTTACTTTCAGCAGCGGAATCTAGAACTCCTCTGGGAGCCCTAATCCAGTGGCTCTGCAGCCATGCATTTGCAAACTTGGGTTCAGGAGCTAGTATTTTCCTGTGGAAGAAGAGATTCTTCAAAGAAAGAATTCATAATGACCCTATTTTATTAATTAGTGTGAAAACTAGATCTGAAGGTTTCAGCAGCACCAAAACTGTGTTCTAGAACTGTTCAAAACTGTTCTAGAACACCCACAGAACTGAACATGAACCCACTGGAATTGGATGTAGGGCCTCCCTTCTAGGAGTTGATACTCAAAGACTGAATAGCACTCATAGCGCCATCCTTTTGTACATGTAACAATTCTCAATTTGTGTCAGGAAAAATCTGTCAGTGGGGCACCTGGGTTGCTCAGTCAGTTAAGTTTCCAACCCTTGATCTCAGCTCAGGTCTTGATCTCAGGGTCATGAGTTTGAGCCCCACAGTGGGTTCCATGCTGGGCATGGAGCCTACTTAAAAAACGGCTGTTACTAAATTATGTGTTCTGTTTATACCAAAAAAAATCCTGTGGTATGGTAGAAAGAATATTGGCTTAGAGGCCTTAGTTTTCTCATCTGTTAAGTAAAAGTAATGGTAGTATTTACCTCAAAGCACTGCGGCGGTTATTCATTTAAATGGCATATGTAAACTTGCCAACACAGGCTTGGTTCATAGTAGGTACCTATTAAATAGTAATATTCTTCCTTCATGGGCCTCCAATTGAGTATTCTTCAGGGAAGTCACCTTCCCAGAACTCATCCTTTGGTTGTACTGGGGTGGTTTTTAATAGTTCCTTCAAGTCCAGAATTTTGGAATCCTTTGACAAAGGGAAGGGAATGAGAGAAGAAAGGGATGGGGAAGGAGGAAGGGGAGGGAGAAAGGAAGGAAGGGAGGAAAGAAGGAAGGTAGGGAGGGAGGAAGGAGGAAAAACAAAGGTCTTCCTGACCTGGCTACTACTGAATCTCATACATAAAATAACCTACTATAATACATGTGTTTTCTGTGCCTGATCTGTACATTTTTGGCTGAAAAGGGAGAGAGAAGAAAAGCTATAGCTGAATTCATGTGTTTTTCTCCCTGCTATCAAATAGCTACTGCTCGTCCCTGCCACAAACATGCCTCCTCTGCCAAAAGAAACCTCCCTAAAATCCCAGTCTCTCCCATAAGCTAAAGCACAGCAGTAAATAAGAGGGACTTGGATAAATAAAGGGGTGGAGTGAGGGGATGCACAAGCTCAGACTGTCACAGGGCTCCAAGCATGAGAAGTTCTGCATCTTTCAGAGCAGCAGGGTATGTATCTCTATTTCTGCTGGTGACTGTGTGCCTGTGGATCTTCCTGTATCACTTGTATATTCATTCAGTGTTTATTGAAGGCCTGCTGTATGCCAGGTCTCTGTTGGGAGCAAGGAGGCAAAATATTGAGTAAAATATGTGTTTTTAAGTGGACCTCCTTGTCTTTTCTTTGAGCAACGGTGTTCCTGAGGATCTCTGGGTCTGAGCATGTGCGTATATGTATTAGTATGATTCTGTTTATCTGTAACAACTCCATATGTGCACAACAGCAATTGTTTTTCTTCTGCTGGCTTCAGAGGACTTCCTTTCACCTGTTGTGACTCACTTCACAAAGAGTAGGTTTTATTTCTGATTTTTATAACCTGAAGGATTGGGGATATGATCACTATCAATTTAAAAACAATTAGAAATTTCTTGGAGTTCTCTTTTATAGAAAATTTACCTGTATTTTTATTATGAAAGATAAGCACTGTATTAGCTTGAGTATTATCATTTGAATGATTACAGGGATCAGGAGGTAGAAACATTGCCTAAGTCCAAATCACTGCATCATGCTAAAGGAGTGATAATTTCTGCCATTGGTCACTTTCCCATGGACATTCTTAGCTTTTTTTCTTTTTAAGATTTTATTTATTTGTCAGAGATAGAGGGAAAGAGGGAGAGCAAGTGCACAAACAAGGGGAGGGGCAGAGGGAGAAGAATTCTCCCTGCTGAGCAGGGAGCCTGATGTAAGACTTGATCTCAGGACCCTGGGATCATGACCTGAGCCGAAGGAAGACACTAAACCAACTGAGCCATGAAGGCACCCCATTCTTAGCTTTTAGTAAAGGTAGAACATTTTATTTTTATAAACCAGTGAGTATTCCTTGCCATAAAGGAAGTATCTGTAGGACCTCAATTGTTCATCCCTATAAAAACACCTATGAAAACCAAACAATATAGCATCGAATTAAACCATGCTGTGTGATTCTATTGTTTATGGCCATTCTCTGTCCACTTCTCTCATCTGGCAGGATATATCCTTATGCCCTTTCTGCCTAGAAATACTAAAGAAGAGAGACTCTGGAAATGCACTAATGGGGAATCTACTGTTCTGTTTGTTCTCCCAGGGAAACAGAAGTACCTGTGTGCTAGCAGAAATGATTGCACCATCGATAAATTCCGAAGGAAAAATTGCCCATCTTGTCGCCTCCGGAAATGCTATGAAGCAGGGATGACCCTGGGAGGTATGATACTTTCCTTCCTTTTTCATTTTCTTCCTCTTCCTCCCTCATCTTCTCATTCTCTCTTTATTTTTTTTTCTTATGCTCAAATTTTTTTTATTTTTTTATTTTTTTATTTTTTTTATTTTTATTATTATTATTTGCCCAAGGGGTACAGGTCTGTGAATCATCAGGCTTACATCTTTCACAGCATTCACCAAAGCACAAACCCTCCCCAATGTCCATAACCCATCCACCTTATCCCTACCCTCCCACCCGCCAGTAACCCTAAGCAAAGAGAACCTTAAAGAAACATAGACCAGAAAGGAAGAAACACAATATACAGTAACAGTCATTCTCTCTTTAAACCAGATTTTCCTCTTTGGTGCTTCTGAGATAGCCAGCTATGCTCTAAATACAAACTGACTCCTTCATACCCAACATGGCCATCAGCCAGCTGGTGCCTTTCTTTATATTTAACCATGTCACATCCAACTCTGAGGCTCAGCATAGGAGCAGGTGGTGTGAAACAGAGATCAGGACCCATCAGGGGGTGAGTGAGTGTGGAGTTGATTATGAAGAATTCCCCAGGGGACACAGTGATACTGGCCTTATATTTGTTGAATGATGACCAGGACGAGAGAATTTCAGAATCCAGAATAATCACAGGTGCAAAATGACCCAGGCACAGGCTGTCCCTGAATGCCCAGGAATATCCTCAGTTAACTACCCCTATATTGTAGGGCTGGCCACCTGGAATGAAAAGCTGCTTCTCTTTGGCACCTATGACTAGGCTGTCAAACAGAACCACTTTCCTATCTCGTATCTCCCAGGGTTGAGCAGGCCTTTTAATCATTTCCCTTTCTTTGAAAATCTATTGATAACTTCCAAAAGCATTTCTTTTGTAGCACAGTAGCTTGACAGAAGGAAGATATAGCTTTTTCAAGGGCAGCCATTTATTCTAAGGCTCTCTGTCCCCTAGTCTGTGTCTACTGTGAGCACTGTCACCATTCCAGAAAGGCTTGGCTTACACTTCTATTTTCCCCCTCCAAACTCTGTATTTCTTCATGTTTACACCTGCTCAGTGGCAGGGTACTCCCTGCTGCCTGCTGCTTCTAAAAAGAAGCACCTTTAATGAGAAAAGCAAGCTCATTAGTCTACTTTGATTTGGAAATGGGACTCAAAGAAAACCAAGCTCTTTTCTGAATGCCTGTAACTACAGCCTCCCACCTGATTATTCATTATCAGCCTGGAAAACCCAAGTTCCTAGAATCCCGCCTTTTTCCTCCCCCTCTGAAGACTAATTTAGTACACTTGTCCATCTCTGGTTTTCTGCAAGGTGCTCAATACCTTGTCTGCCTATGTACATGTTTATAGAAACCAACTTGTTTTCTCTGTGTGTCTTCATGTTGATAACTATCCTTCCCTCCTTACAGGGCAATAATAATACTCTTTAAACAGACCAAAGTACTACAAATGAATTAACTCAGGTTCAATTTGAGACAGTTGCAACAGAACCATCTCAAGTAGTGTCTAGTACTCCCAGACATCACAGGCAGATGCTCTGTGAGTAGTTTTCCAGGCAGCCACATTAAATGAGACTCAAATATCAGAGAAGGACTAACCTTGTTCTTATTTGCTTGGTATACTCTAGAGAAATCCTACAATTGTGATCTGTAGTGGGGAGGAAGAATCAGGAGTGGGATGGGGAAGTGCAGAAGGAATGTCAGGAAAGGTGACAAAGGGGGACTGATATGAAGAAGTTTTCTTCATATGAATGTTGCAACCCTATGGTGAGAGTTCTGATACACTCAGCTCTCAGTTATTTATCCCTCTGTGAATTGTGTATAAGAGATGGGGCCTCCCAGGTAGAGAACCCCACTTGGTTTTTCATCTGCTGATATGAATTGAAAGCCTGCTTTGACACAGGTGAGGTTTAGTGGTAACCAAAGTTCCCCTAAAATAGGTCCAAATCTTAAAATTAGTTTTTTGTTTCAGCCAACAGCCTCCATTATAAAACAGTCTGTGACATGATTATAGTGAACCCCTTTCAAAAAAAGAGTAATTTTACTACTCCATATATCAGTGAGGCATAAATCTGTAAATTAATTTAATGGAAAGAGCGGTACACTAAGTTTTCAAATTGCTTTATTGGATAGAGTGCTCAAATTTGAATGGGTTTAATCAACACAGTGAAAAGAAGGAAAGAAGTGCTGTGAATGGCTTTCATTTCAGTTCCATTTCTATGACATTTATTGAGTGTCTGTTGTATACAAAGGCACCATACTAGGCAATAGAACTCAGGCTGGCAAAACTTGAAGAAATGTCTACAGGATACAAGGATTCTTGATATCGTGTGTGATATTGCCTTTGGAGTCAGGCAGACCTACGTTAAAGGCCCAGCTCCATTATTTACTGTGCCTCATCTAAGCCTCAATTTCTTCATCTGTAATTTATTAATAGCATTCTGTTATGTGAACATGATAAACATGAACATCCTTGGTAAACTACAAAGTTGTAGACAAATATGAGGGCTTACTATGACAGTGAGGTCACTAGTAATTTAGATGGTAAGCACTTCCTAGTTGGCTTTTACCCTGAGTTACCTGGCATGCCTCAGACTAAAAGTACCATCAAAATCCTGTTTGAAAGCTGATTCTAGTAGTTAAGGGAATCATATATTATATTCAAGTACCATGTCATTAACATCCCAAGTGTTTACCCACTTAAACACCATTGTTTGAAAAACAAACCTTTCCATTTTGCTAAACTTATCTCCACATTCCCTGATTCTCTGCTGCAAGCCCATCTCAAGTTTATGGTTAACTTGCATATTCAATGTATACCACACATTGAGTAAAGACTCAAAACAATGGGAAAAAGAAAGGAAACGTAAATGTAGAGCGGCCCTTCTAAATACTTTGACAACAGACTTCCCTTTTCATAAGATTTAGGCTTAGCATAGACATTCTGATCACACTGAAGGAGAATTCATATAATTTTGTTTTATTCTTCCCATCACTCAACTCAAAATGCTATAATATATTCTAAAATGGTAACTAGGAGTGTGGCCTTGAACAAGTTCCTTCTCCCCTCTGAGGCTCAGTTTTCCCATCATAAAATTGGGATAATGAAATTTACCAAGGACCTTTCTGGCACTATCATTTTGTGATTCTGGGTCTAAAGTCACAGAAAAAGCTTATCATTCTTTTATTGGATTATGTATCCATCCACTGCCCTCAGAAGTATGGACAGTCTAGACTTGAGTGTTTTGACTTGCATAATAATTTTAGCTACCACAGGTTACTTACACCTAAGTAATATATGTTATATGTCTCAAAGTAGACTGGATGTACAAATTATTGAGGGAATGGAGGGCAGAAGGGTTATCCTTGTATCTTAAAGAAGCTAGCACTCTATAGCTGATGTTTGCTTATTGCTGAGGCCTCAAGTTTTCTAACTGGGTTTTTCTGTAGTGTTCTATCTACTGATTGGTGATGGGATCTCCTTAACTCAGAGATATTTAAAACACATAGCTTTTGGGGCGCCTGGGTGGCTCAGTGGGTTAAACCTCTGCCTTCGGCTCAGGTCATGATCTTGGGGTCCTGGGATCGAGTTCCCCATCCAGTTCCCTGCTTGGCGGGGAGCCTGCTTCCTCCTCTCTGCCTGCCTCTCTGCCTACTTGTAATCTCTCTCTCTGTGTCAACTAAATAAATAAAATCTTAAAAAAAAACACATAGCTTTTTTCCTCTCTCCTTCTAGGCTTATCTACAGGTTCATTGCTTCTTTTCTTAACAGCTCTTGGTGTTTCTTGGTGTTTCCAAGGGTGGTTGGGTTCTCTGGGTGGATCCCTTAAAGACTACCTTCAGGCTATAAACAGCCCATTCACAACAAGAATAGGACTTTCTTTGTGCCTGGTTCATTTCTGGATGCTTTTGAAAATCTACCCACTGCTAACTGCTTCAAGAATCTAAACCTCTTGCCTACTTTTAATGTAAGAAAATACTTACAAATATAACTGTCCAGAAAAGGACCTTCTCTCTGGTGAATTAACTGTGACTTTTTCACAGCCCAAAATGAGAATAAGTGCACAGCCCTCTATCACTTTTCTCTGTACTTCCCGAGGATATACTTCCAGTTTCCAAGATGTAATGAGAAAAAAAGAATTGCCCTGACCTGCTGTCTTCTCTCCTAACCCTCCCTCCTTCTTACTTTCCCTCCTTTTCCTTCCCAAACATTTTTTTTGCATTTTGCAATGCTTGAGTTCTCAGCTTTTAATAAATGTCATTAGCCCCTGCTTTTACTCTTTCCTCTCCTAGACCAGGAAGATGGTAGGCCTTTCAGGAATTTCATGTAGCAACCAAACCCCAGAAGAGGAAAAGAAACCTGGAACATGTGAGAATCTAAACTGTTCAGTGTTTTCTTCAGTGGTTACTTTAGCATATTTGAGAAGTCTCTTTCCTACTAGAAGACTGAACTTGACATCTGAGACTCAGAACTGTTAACAGATCTGCAGGTTTTAAGAACCTCCAGGATTCTTTAGTTGGGAGGATGGCTCAGGGAACCCATGGACGTAATCTGATGTCATCATGGACGCTATGAGCATCCTGTGGTTTTCAGGGTGAAGACAGCCTTGAGGCCAGCCCTTTCATCATTCTGCATGCTCAAGAGCAGCCCTGAACTGGTACTTCTGGATCACATGTCCACACATGTCCAGATGCAAAAGAGTGATTCCAACACCAAAACACTATTCACAGCCTGGTTCTTCAGGAGACAAGTTTCACATCATTTATCCATCTGTTTATCTGTTCATCCTCCCAGGCTGCCAACTAGCTAGTCCTTCTGTCTTTCCATCCATTCACTCATCCATTTATCCATTTGGCAAATATTTATTTATTAAATACGAACAATGTGCCAGACAGTAAGGTAGGCATGTTGGAGGAGCAGAAATGATTAAGAGAAAATCCTTGGCCTTAAAAGTTAAATAAGAGA
The DNA here is from genome assembly GCA_002007465.1 of Ailurus styani. NCBI lineage: Eukaryota > Metazoa > Chordata > Mammalia > Carnivora > Ailuridae > Ailurus > Ailurus styani. The sequence continues at coordinate 247,100 of LNAC01000978.1, forward strand.
CAGTGATAATGAATACGTCTTAACCTTAAAAGATGAAAAGGAAATGACTGGGAAGAAGTTGAACGAGATAGAAGGGAAGGAACATTCAGGGCAAAGGGCACACTTTGAATAAAAGCACAGAGACATAAGAAAAAATGTATTGAGGGTTTGAGGAATATAAAGTCGTTTAATATGACTAGATCTGGGAAAATGGGGAAGCTAAGATGAAACCACATTAAAAATGGACTTAGTTATTATACTAAAAGTTTTGGATTTCAGGCAGCTGAAGATCTGTGACATGGGATGACACATTCACATAACATTTTGTGTGTTTCTATATTTGTTTTTTTAAGATAATTGCTGGCAGCCTGAGTGTGATATAGGTGAGGACCTCAACTTTAGAAAAATACATAATAGGCCAGGGAGAGAGAGAGAAAAAAAAAAAAAGTCTACACCCAATTTTGTTTCGCACCTTTGCAGCCTTGGTTCCTGAGGTTAGGTACCTCCATTTGGGTTGTTACCTACAAGTACTGACCATATGCTTTAGTTTTTTCTTTATACAGCCTTCTTGCCTTGGTCTAGGCTAGTGCTTCCTGCCATGGGTTCTGAAAAACCTAGTTTCACGAAGTGGTCCATGAAAAATTATTTTTATGGTCAAATAATTTATGCAAAGCTGCATGTTATGGTCCCGCTCAGGAAGGTTTACAGTACATTGTAGCATAACACAGATCTTGGCAAGTTCTGCAGTAAAATAACCTGAAGAGCTTGGTAACTCAGGATTCCTAGATTTAATTCAACCACTTGTTGAATTAACAAAAAGCAAGAAACACTTGTTTCATATAACACCTGTTAATATCCTACAAAACCACTGTTTTCTGGAATATACCTTGGAAAACTTGGGTACAAATAGACTCTGTCCTATAGGCAGATGATACTCCTAGCCCAGTTCTTTCATTTTGTAGATGTGTATGCTATTGTTTACCAGGAGACTCAATCAAGAATGACTTTGTGACCAAAAGTAGACCATCCTCACCACATCTCAAGAGGATGCACTGGAGGCCATTAAAACCTCTAAAGTAAACCACGTGGGGCCTGTATATATTATTGTGACATAAAGAGTTCAGCATGTAATCCAGGCCAAAGTAGCATTATTGTCGAAGTCATCTAATAGCCACAGGTACAGATTCCTGACTCAAAAAAGATGCTAGACCAGTTATTTCTGACAAATATAATGACTTCCAGCATTGCACAGAATGATCACTAAATATTTGGAATACCCATATATTCTTCCCTAAAAAGTTTAATGATAATAATTTTGTGCACTCTCTAACCAGTATTTCAACATCTACCCTGACCTTCATTATGGTGCTACAGTAGGAGGCCTATAAAGCATAGATTTGCAGACTTTGGGTCCCACTTCCCACCCAGTGATTGAATCTCCCCTACCTCTTGTACAACAGGCAGCAGAGTATCATAAAGAGTCAGTAATGTGGAACTCAGTTACTGGGATTTTCTCCCTTCTCCTTTGATTAATTAGAGCCCTAAAAGTCTTCAGGTTGAACATACATGGTAAGTCTTGATTCTAAGAAGTATCCTACTCCCACACACAATTCTCAGGTACTTAGTGCTCCTACAGATGGGCATAACTGAGGAGCAGAATTGCCCTATGAACTTTGATATCAATATGCACAGAATGTGACTCAGCACTTACAATCTCTGTTTTTTTTTTTTTATAAGATTTATTTTATTTTATTTATTTATTTGACAGAGAGAGAGAGAGATCACAAGTAGGCAGAGAGACAGGCAGAGGGAGAGGGGGAAGCAGGCTCTCTGCTGAGCAGAGAGGGCGATGCGAGCCTCGATCCCAGGACCCTGAGATCATGACCTGAGCTGAAGGCAGAGGCTTTAACCCACTGAGCCACCCAGGCGCCCTGTTTTTCTTTTTTTGTATGTGTTTTTGTTTTAAAAGGTCCTGTGATATAGTGGAAATAGTGTAAGGCACTCAGATACAGACAGGCCTCATTTCTAGTCCTGGCTCTGCCACTTACTATCTTAATGATCTTGGACAAATCATTAGATATTGAGCCTTAGTTTCTCCAACTATTCTATGGAAATAATAAAATCTTCCTTACAGAAATGTAAGTTTGTAAAGAAACTGGTACATAGTGGGCACTCAACGTGTATCCCTCTACCCTCCACTGCTTTTATGGTTGAGAATTGGCCTGTGTGCTCCCAGTCACCAGTGCTATTATGGTGTAGCTTTTGGTACTAGTTCTTTGGTTCTCTGATCTCTGTATCACCTTTGAATCAACTCTTACAATCTGTTCTTCATGGTCTAGATCACCATACTCCAGTTGCTTGCATACATATTTCATGACACATTGGAAGAAAAAGGGTATGCTTCTCTCTAATTATAGTTCTCTCTAATTATAGTTCTCAAGCAAACTTGTATGTGGATAAACCAGAGACTGTGTCTCACAATTCCTTCAAACCAAATTATCTGGGATAGTATATATATGTTGTAGTCTGTCTTTGAGTCTTTGCTTTTAGAGAACTATGGTTAGAAGTAAATAATTTTTTCAAGTCATCAAAATTGATGATACCCCATATCTGGTACTTAAATGAGTATCTTACTTATAAAATTGCCACTTAAAATCCTTGAGTTTCTCAAGTGTAATAGGAGCAGAAAGATTTTATTGTTGTTTACTTTTTGCTGTAAGTGCCCTAAAATCCCTCAGTTGCTCTTGAGAGAGTAAAATGATGTAATAGGCAATATTTTTCGAAGGCAGTAGGCAGAAAGCTAAGAGTACACAGAACACAATAGGTCATATATACAAAGACAAGTGTTTTCTAAATATAACAATTCAGAAACAAATTATTTGAAATAACATAACTGCTTATTTGAAAACATTTAACTTTTTTTTAAGATTTTATTTCTTTGACACAGAGAGAGAGAGATCACAAGGAGGCAGAGAGGCAGAGAGAGAGGAGGAAGCAGGCTCCCTGCCGAGCAGAGAGAATATGTTCTTATTGAATCCCAGGACCCTGAGATCATGACCTGAGCCGAAAGCAGAGGCTTTAACCCACTGAGCCACCCAGGCACCCATTAACTTTTGATTTTAAAAGATAGCCACCTGTTTTTACAAATGGTAGGATGTACTCCTTAAGATCACAAAAGCATTTAAAATATGTTCTTATTGAACTGAACTTATACATAGACAATTTACCTGATCAAGATGCATTTTTAGAAAATTTTATCCATCTTTCGGGATCATGTTTGTATGAAGTACAACTAAGGGGAAAAGTACATGACCACCCAGAAATAAGTAGAGCCTTCAGATTGTCTTTCATTGATAATGTTTCCATGACAACAGGTATCTAGGAAGTAAATAAAATGGCATCACTACCCTGGGTCACCTTTTTAAAAATCAAGCTCCACTTTCCTCAGTCTAGTAAATCCTAGTTACACTTTTTTTTAAAGATTTTATTTATTTATTTGACACACAGAGAGAGAAATTACAAGTAGGCAGAGAGGCAGGCAGAGAGACAGGGAGAGGAGGAAGCAGGCTCCCTGCTGAGCAGAGAGCCCAATGCGGGCCTCAATGCCAGGACACTGAGATCATGACCTGATGCGGGCCTCAGTCCCAGGACGGTGAGATCATGACCTGAGCCGAAAGCAGAGGCTTTAACCCACTGAGCCACCCAGGCGCCCGACTGGTTACACTTTTTATATCTCTTAACCCAGGCATAGAAATGGGTTTCTTTCCCCTGCTTAATACTCCATTGGACCAATGGTTCTGTGGCTGAAGTGAAAATTGATTGTTGAGGGATATTTCAGCCTTCTAGCAATCAGCAATTAAAAAATGTAAGCACAAATCCTGAAGAAATCACCTGCAGAAAACTTGGACTGGCATTTAGAACTAAGAAGAAAATCTGGATCTTGACCAAGATAAAAAGGTCACCAGCCCAGGCCTGCACAGGGTGGTGTGTCATGTTGGCCACAATGAAACTGAGAGTGAGGACTCTCCCCAAGATGGAAAATGAGGCATAGAAGCTTTGATTAGTGAACTGTTAGGCAAAGAAACATTAATTTTGAAGCATTCCCATCTCCAAGCTGAGTAATAATGCTCTTAATATTATGGGATTGTTTGGCTGCTGCAAAAAATTCAGAAGACCAAATAAGGAGGCTTTGTTGGGCTCTGAGTAGCTATAATGAGACTGTTAAATTCTGCCTCCTTCTTTTCCTCCATCCTCCACCCCCACTGACTAATTATTGCCCACTGTGTACAAAGAGGCACACACAAACATACATATAAGCTCCTTAGTATATTTGTCAATAAGACAGAAAAGAAAGGGGGGAGAAAACAAATCTAAGTAAAGAATTTTCCATTTTTCCCCCTTGCCTGACTTAACAGATAGGTAGGAAAAGAGAAAAGAACCCCCAGTCTAAAATGGCAGCTACCTTGGGCACCTGGGTGACTCAGTGGGTTATAAGCCTCTGCCTTCGGCTCAGGTCATGGTCTCAGGGTCCTGGGATCGAGGCCCACATCGGGCTCTCTGCTCAGCAGGGAGCCTGCTTCCTCCTCTCTCTCTGCCTGCCTCTCAGCCTACTTGTGACCTGATCTCTCTGTGTCAAATAAATAAATAAAATCTTTAAAAAAATAAAAATAAAAAAATAAAATGACAGCTACCTCCTTTCCCCAGTTTTGCATGCTGCCTCTAAAATCAGAGGGCCTCGCTCAGGCAACAGATTATGGGGACTTATACGTGCAAGCCCATCTTTAAGTTGCTACATTCAACAGTGTCTCTCTATTTTCATATTAGAAAAATTCCGGGTTGGCAACTGCAAGCATCTCAAAACAACAAGACACTGAGGAAAGGCTGACCTGCTTCATTCCAGAATGAGAGTTCTAGAGGGTTCTAATGTATAACTTGGAAACACCTGGAATCTAAAGTTTGGGGCCTCAAGGACTAGCTCTAGAAGTAGTATCAATTATCCTTCGTGTAGTAGTATCATGATTGTTGATTTCTGTAATATGACTTGGTATTAGCCAAGTGCTTTTTGATTATTCTTGATTGTATATGATAGCGCTCAGGTGGATGGATGCAGTGAAGCTCTGGCTTGTTTGCTAGCTTTCCACAGCGTGCTGCCAGGAAGAAGATTTGCTGTGGGGACTCAAGGTGCTACCTAGAACAAGAAGCCACTGTGCCTATCTGAGGCTCTGGTGGCCATTTTTACTTGTTTATTATTCAACTCATGAGTTTCCCCTTAGCTCTGTTCTGCCGGACCACTGCCAAGGACTTAGATTTTAACCTCAGGCCCCATCACAGAGATGAAGGCAGTAGCTGATCCACATAAGTTTAGTAAACAAGGACCAGATTTCTGCTTCTCCTGGAGGAGCAATCCTAAGAAGCCAGCTGTCCCCTCTCTCCAAACAGATCACTTGACTAGAGTCAGTTGTTTTCTCCTTATTCCCAAAGTCAAGGTGATTCTGTTTTCAGAAGCACATAATCTTAACCCTTTCATGAAGAGGGAGGAAGGCAAAATCTAAAAACCAGTGCCAAGTTTGGATGAAGGAGGAAAGTGGATCAGACTCTACCCCTTACTTCTAGCCTTAGTGCCCCCACAATACCCCAGTACTCATTTACACCATCCACTTGCCTCTCCATCAGGTGTGAGATCTTGTTCTTTTCTCAAGCCAGCCTCAAACTTTGCATTATTCTAAGAGGAGATGCACTTAGAGTTCTTGCTATTCTGTCTCTGCCCCAGAAGCTCCATATTGAAACAAATTTCCTTCTGGCAAATGTGGAGTCTGTGAGACTAGGGGCAGACAAATATGAGAATCAGAGCACTCTTTCTGCCTTGCCTGGGGCCTGCATTTTCCACCCTCTTCCTTCTCCAATCTCCACCTACACTCTCTCTCTCTCTCTCTCTCTCTCTATCCCTCCCTCTCCCCCCCCCCAGCCCTCATCCTCCCTCCCTCCCTCCTCTCTCTCTTAATCCTTCCCTCTCCCCTCTCCCTCTTCCTCACTACCTCCTGTCTCCCTCCCTCCCCCGACCTTTTTCTCCTTCCCCTGACTCAGCAACATTCTGGAGAAAAGCCAAGGAAGGACTTTAGGAGGGAGGGGAATTTCCCACTCCTGGGACAGAATTTTAATCTCCAGGCCAAGGAGAGGTTCCCTAATGTGGATTGAAAGGCTAATGTAGTTTATTTTTTAACTGCTTTCTATTTGTTTGAACGTTGCATATTTCTGCTAGTGAATTTTCCTTAATAAAGTCATTAATACATCAGTGGTATTTTCTTATTTACAAAAGACTGACAGAATTAATGCTGTTAACTTTGGGCCTTTTTTTCTTTTTCTTTTCTTTTCTTTTTTTTTTTTCCTCTCTCGTTTGCTTTCCAGGTCATGCTGACCTGTTCAGCTTGGGCTGTTTCACATTTGTTTTTAATGTGAGTTTAAATGTAATTGTAAAAGCATGTATGCTCTAAATTCATGTAGTTACTTTTTCCAATGGAAAACCCTGGTATGTGAAAGGATTTCCAGGCTCTGCAATTTCACATGAGCAGGTTTTTGGGAATGACTCTGTGCCCCTCACCCAGGATGGCATCTGGACAGTGACCCCCTTTCTTCTGGCTCACTCTGGAAATAGTTTCTGCCAGATCCTGTGCTTTGGCAAGTCTGTGCAGCATTGCATATCATTCTATTATTAATTACGTTTACTCCTCCATGAACTAAAAACCATTAGACTAAATAGTTCAACATAAACCTTGAAAGATAAAATTTGATATTCCCTTTGCAGGCTATTTCTCTGAATCAGAACTGGGACTGGGAGGAGAATGGAGACATGGGGGAGAGGACCAAGGAGCCTTCTTGTCTGAGAAAATCTGGCCTATACTTTTTAGTGTACACTTATATTTGGATGCACCCCTTACTAATCTTTCATTCCATGCTTGCCTATGACTAGCTCTGTTCCCTGCCTCTTGTCCCTGTCCTACTTCTTACCCACTCATCTCCAACTGACCCTCCTCCCCATTAACATGCTCTTCAACCAGATGAAATGGAAAGCGTACCACCCAAAAAGTCAGGATACCTGAGTCTATTTTGTGATCTGCTGCTATCTAGCTATGTGACGGGGGCAAAACAGCTTTGGCCTCAGTCTACTCATCTTTTAAATTGGGATTAGTTTGAATGGGAAAGGAAGGGATAGACAAAATCTGGGGCCTTCAAATATTTTCTTGGCAATGTAGCCTTTTCTTCTAACGAAATCTGACAAAGAGTCCAAAATGTAGATATGGAATAAAGCACTGCTGTTCTGGTTTGAAAGAAGGAATCACATCCACAGGCCCACTTTGCCTCCTCTCAGGGTCCCTTAATGGAACTTGTAGACCTCTCAAGGCTCTACTGTTGTAGTAGATTTGATGTCTAGGGCTCTTATAACTCTGGTTCTCTCTCCTAATTGATTTTAGTCCCTGTGGAAGCTCTGTATGTTTCATCAGTTAGCTTATTCAGAAAGACGTTTACCTGTTAAGATAAAGGGGATGAAGCAGAGCCATGTGCAGCCCAGCAGCTAGCAAAAGTAAAAGGCATAATTTATTGACTAACGGAATTTTCTCTGTTCTGAGCACGTTTGTCTTAGCATGCTTTCTCTTCGGGAAAATTACAACAGCTGTGTGAGATGATCCTATTATTATCTTAGGATTCTGAAACCTGTCAGTTTGGCCCTCGACCTTTGGCTTGAGACCAGACGCCCAAGGTGGAAGGCAATACTTCTTGTAGGTTGCCACCCTAAGCCATTTTTCAGAATGTTTTCTACCTAAAGATCCATTATTAGGAGACATCATAGCCTGCCCACTGGCATACACTTTTACCAGGTTCAGAGCACTTTAACTGAGATCATTTCATTTCCTCCTAATAATAGTCCTATGCAGTAGTCAGGTCAGACTGGAGCCAACATATAGATGAGAAAACTGAGGTGCAGAAGAAGTCAAGGGATATGTCCAACTTCACATATCCCATAAAACTCTGAATTAACCACCACAGTAATAAAAAGCCCTTTATTGTAAATAACACTTTAGAACTTTGATGTCATCATTGTATTGATCCTCCTTAAGTTTAGTGTATGTTTTTCCTCATGCTTCAGTCTTGGAGAGTCTTTCTGGCGGTGTAGAATCGTCCCTCTACTCCCAGGAGCCACCACAGTAACTATATAATCCTCATTAAAAACTTTATTATTTAGATATTAATAATATCCTCCACTTCACAGATGAGGAAATTGAGGTACAGAGATGCCAGGTCTTGTCCAAAGTCACGCAGCTAGTAAGCATAGAGCCAGAATTACAATGGATGGGCTGGCTCCAAATTCTTTGCACTTACCTGTTGCCTTTTGTACATATAGGAGAAAAGCAACTACAAAAGAAGGAAAAGGATGTTCCTGAGGTCCTATAGTGTGCTCCCCTGAATCCTGATCCAGTGTTCACCTGATCTTCTAAGCCTAAAGTTGTACAGTGAGATCCCCTGACTGCAGTCCTAGTGGATGAAAAGATGGCTGGCATGATGTAAGCCAGAGGCCACAAACTGGTTTTCTCCAGGCCACTATTCACTTAGAAAATTCTGTTTGGGGCGCCTGGGTGGCTCAGTGGGTTAAAGCCTCTGCCTTCGGCTCAGGTCATGATCTCAGAGTCCTGGGATCGAGGCCCGCATCGGGCTCCCTGCTCAGTGGGGAGCCTGCTTCCCCCTCTCTCTCTCTGCCTGCCTCTCTGCCTCCTTGTGATCTCTCTCCCTCTGTGAAATAAAGACTGGACCATTTTAAACAGTGAAGTAATGGAACTTGATTTTCATTGGAACAAATGAACAAACAAAAAGTAGTTGACGTGGGATACCTGGGTGGCTCAGTCAGTTAAACATTTGCCTTTAGCTCAGGTCATGATCCCAGGGTCCCAGGATCAAGTCCCACATCAGGCTTCTTGCTCAGCAGGGAGCCTGCTTCTCCCTCTGNAAGAAAATTCTGTTTGCCCAGCACAGTCTTTGTTTAGAAAATTGACAGACAGCCCCTAGGCCAGGCATCAAGTACTTTCATTTTCCCCAGCCTACCTTATTTGTGTGCACTAGGTTATTTTACTCATTTACATATCTGCCTGACTAGTGAAGATATTAGAGTTGATGTTCCCCTTTTTTAAGCACTGTTATATACAAGCAGCTGCACACACACATACTCAAGCACACACAGAGAAGTATGACTTAGTGTGGTTTCACAAAGAATTTACAGCCCTGCACCAAACATATCTTGATCTTTACTTAGCATTTAGAATTACCCTTAAGATCTGACTTCAGTTTTATAGGCAGTTATGTGCAGAAGAAACTCCGTTGTTGTTTTTCATTTTATAATGTGTTACCCTTCGCTTCTCTGCTATATCTGTTTCTCTTAGTCCTGTGGTTCCTTCTTCCCCATGCCTGAGTTAGGGCACCTGCAAACCATTGACTCCCTACTCTTTATAAATGGATGGAGAGTAAAGGAGTCATTTTAGAGGGCTCATTATGTGCCAGGCATCCTCTCTCATTTAGTTCTCATAAGTGTCCTAAGAACTAGGTAGTGGTACCCCCACTTTACAAGTGAGGAAACTGAATCTCAGAAAAGATTAGAGAGCAAGGAGTTCAAACTTGCTAAGCTAGTAATTGAAAGAGCTGGGATTTGAACTCAAGATCATCTGACTCTGAAACCTATCATCTTGCCCTATACCATACTTCCATAAGGAAAGTGTATTAGTTGTTTATTGCTGCATAATAAATTACCACAAACTTAGCAACTTCCAACAATACCTATTTATCTGTTCACAGTTCTGTAAGTCAAAAGTCTGACACAGCCTGACTGGTTTCTCAGCTCAGGGTTTCACAAGTATGAAATCAAGGTATTGGCCAGCCTGCATTTTAATCTGGAGCTCAGGGTTCTCATCCAAGTTCATGTGATTATGACAGGATTCAGTTCCTTGCAGTTGTAGGATTAAGGTTCCCATTTCCTTTCTGGCTGCCATCCAAAGGCTGCTCTTAGCTCCTAGAGGCCGTTCTCATTCCTTGGCGTGTTGATCCCTCCACCTTCAAAGCCAGCGACAGAGACTCTCCCTTATATTGAATCCCCCTGACTCCACAAATGTCTTTCCAGAAAGAGCCCAGTCCATTTAAGTGTTCATCTGATTAGTCCAGTCCTGGTGAGGATAACCAACATTAAAATTCAGTTGAATTATGACCTTAATTACATCTCTCCAACCCTTTTACAACCAGAGGTGTTTGACTAAGTAACTGGAAGAAGATGTGTGAGCAACCAGGGATTAGGACTCTTGGGTGCCATCTCAGAAGTCCACCTACCACAGAAAGTGATTCTTTTGTGCTCCAAATTTTATGGTAAGATATGGAGAAGAGAAATATCCTTGACCTTAGGGAGAGTGATGCAAGTTTTCTAAAACTTTGGGAACTTCACCTTACCTTGCCTTATCCTCCCCATGGATGAGAAAGCCTCTGTCTTGAGGTGGCAAGGAATGAGGCTGGAACAGTACCTAAAGACTGGAACAGTAGCGATAGAAGTGACATATAAATCACATCTACCTCTCCTTGGGGATGCACCATGGAACATGAATTGAAAAATCTGTCTCTGGTGCTATAGACACAGCCTTTCCAAGGGTCTAATGCCACCAGGCTGAAAAGTGAATTCTCCATAGGATCCAGGCAGCAAGATTCAGACATCATATCAGGTGTTCCAATCCCCTAAATAGCTGGTAGGGACAAGGAAGTAACTTCCTAGTGGCTTTTTGTTGTCACTGATCTGAGACTGAAAGACAGGGGAGAGATGCAAAGCAACTCAAACACCATTAGATTATCCTTTACTGTCCCTTTTCTCCTGGCTTCTAAATTTAAGTAAACCAAAGCGTCTCTCCTATGACAGGAGCTGGCAGGCCTGTATCTCACATGAAAGAGTTAGAACTGACTCTGGGGCTCAGGTGCAGGAGGAAGGAGGGGTGTGGGGGTGGCCTTCATGGAAGAAAACAAGACCTTGGGAATTGAGTAACAGCTGAGACTAGCAAGCCTCATTGTCCAGCATTCCAAGTCGTCTAGCAACATGCTGGCCTCTGCTGCAGAAAGAGAACAGAGGATCCCCTGGCAGAATGAATGGAATCTGATTTCGATTACGTCCAATATAGTCACCCTCTTCAGTCAGAGAGGCCAGAACACCTGGTGCAGCTTGGGCCACTGTGGCTGCACATTACCCAGAGACAGCACATTACCCAGGTCCTAGACACAAGTTGAAATGCAGCTTCTTTTCCTCAAACAGATACCATATAAGTCTAGAGGAGGAGGATGTGAAAATACCAGCCAAGTTCTCATTAGCACTATGCAGAAAAGGGGAATTATTTCATGTTGATGGACTCTCCCCACAGTCTCTGCACATATTGATCTTGCCTGTAATTAGTTTGCTTAGGTCCACGAGTCATCACCCCACTGAGATCTGAGTCACTGGTGGGAGAGTTGAGGTGACAGAGTGTACTTCACTGATTGCACCAACACCAATTGCTTTGTCCCCGTACCTTTTAGAAAAGCCCAAGGATTCATCTGTATAAAATTTATTTAGATTCTTTTCTTCTTTATCAGTAGCATGAGTAGGGCATGACAAATGAGACAGCTGCCTCAGAGAACAGTCTATATTCACAGCATTATTCCACAGAACTTTCTGAGATGGTGGAAATATTCTGTGTCTGTGTTGCTGAGCACTTGAAATGTGGCTAGTGAGACTAAGGAATTGTATTTTCATTTTCTTTAATTTTAACTAATTTCAGTTTAAGTAGCCACGTGTGGCTAGTAGCTATGGTGTTGGACAGTGCATATCTGGAAGGAGCTTAAAGAGGTAAGTATTGTGATAGAGTAGAAATGAATTAGTCAAAAAGAGAACCAATGTGGCACAGGGAACTCTGGATTAGGAATAAAAACCCTGGTTTTAGTTTTAGCTCTACCACTAGGTGACTTCACTCTTTCTGGCTTCAGCCTCCCCAACTTTGACTTGAAAGGTTGGATTAATGTCAGAAGTGCCGAAATGGTAGCTAAGGACTGAATTTAACTTTGGACTACAGATGAGTTCCAGGAAATTTTTTTAAAATAGTACACGGATGCCTTCTAAGTTTGTATGTATGTATGTGTGCACATGCATGTGCATGGCAAGGAAAGGATGGCCAGTAGTCATTTACTACAGGTCACCAGAGTTCCTCCCATTTTCCTACACATGCATATGCACACACACACGTGCACATACCATTGCATTACCTATGTATACTCTGAAGGTACATTGAATCTGTGACCCTTGGATGACATGATTTCTAAAGACCCTTCCTACTTTGTCATGCTGTGAAATTTTAGACTACTATAGTACTCCAAGCCTGTTTCTACTTTGGGCATGTGACTAGAGTATTTTCATAGTTTCCTGCCTCTTGTCTTCTAATTTGATGGAGTTACTGAAGTTTGGAGTCAAGGGTGAGGATGGACATTAGGGAGGATATACCCCAGCCCTACTCCTCAACTCCGCTGTTTGGCTAGAAGTAAGGTTCAGGGCTTCAGAGAACTGAGGAAGCATGATATCGTAGAAAGAATATAGCCTTTGTAGTCAGCAGACCGGTTTTGATTTTCAGATTATTGGGTTCTCTTTCTTTTTTTTAACATTTTATCATCTATCTATCTATCTATTTGATAGAGAGTGACAGAAAACACAAGCAGGGTGAGTGGGAGGGAAGCAGGCTCCCCGCTGAGTAGGAAGCTCGATGCGGGGCTCGATCCCAAGACCCTGAGATCATGACCTGAGCTGAAGGAAGATGTTTAACTGACTGAGCTACCCAGACACCCCAGGGTTCTCTTTCTTGATAGCTGTGTTTCCTAAGTTTATTCACTTGTAAAACAGGGATAGGAAATATTCCTAATATCCTAAGATCATTGTGGAATTAAATGACGTTATGTGTTCATACACTGAGGCACATAGAAGACCCTGAAAAAATAGTCACCCTCATTTTTCTTAGTTCCCTCAGGCAGAGGGCTAATTACATCTCTGTCCTCTTTTCAGGTTGGAATGGGGGACTACATGGTCTGTTAGCTCCTGAGCTCAAGGCCAGAAACTGCTAATGATGAGAAAGATGGGGTCTACCTTTAGATACTGTACCAAGGGCACACAGATCCAGTAGGCATGGCCAGTCTGTGGAGCTGCCTACAAGAACCCATGTCAACCATGGGTTCATGACAAGATATTTTGGGGGCCAGGTCTCTAAATCTAGGAGAAGATGGGCCCATACCTTCCATCCTGTGCCTTTGGTGGAAGTTGGGAGGTGGGAGTTGACTCTGTGTGTGCATATTTCCTGTCATCTTGCACTCTGGGTTGATTTGCCAGTCTCCTCTGTTATTTTATCCTGAGTATTCTGTGCTCCTCTTACACAACCAACCCCACCATTTTCTCCTTCTCTATTCTACTTGTTGAGCTAAATGTGTGATCCATTCTTCCACTGAGTTACTGAGTTGCACTATCACTGGAGTTTGCAGGACTTATTTTTCTAATTAGAGCTGAAAGTCAGTTCCAGTTAAGTATCTTTTTCTATAGGATCCAGAAACACATCAGCGACAAGTTTTGTTGTACTTATCCATTTAAATTGAGCAATCAACTTATTTCTTTGTTTTATTTTTATCTATTAGTATTTTAAAGGGATTAGAGATAAAATGGTTTATTGTTCTCCCCAGTGCAACTGCCTATGCTAGGCCTCAAAGTTATGACCTCCCCAATTATTTCTATTTCTGCCAATATAAATGGTAGTAAATATCAGGATGCCCATGTACCTCTAAGTTGTGTGTGTGCAAGCACGGTGGGGGAGGAAGGTTTAAGTTTGGGATTCGTGTTGTTTTAAAAGAAACTATTTCTATAATCCTTTCTAATGGCTGCCTCTTAGTATGGGTCCCATTTTCCAGACAGATAGAGTCAGGGATACTCTGTCTGGAAAATATTGATAATATATTTGATAATATTAGGGATTTCAGACCTTTAGATTCTCATTCTTCCATTTGTTAAAGAAAAAAAATCAGTATGTATGTTACAGTGTATGTTCAACTATGGACATAATGTCTGACAATATCTCAGGCTGTATAGTGTTCAGTAGAAAATGCTGTAACACCAGAAATTTCCCATTTATTGAACCCAGAGTAGAACTGAGGAGAAAGCAAGATGTGAAAGTTTGGGTTTAGTAGGGATTTGGAATGATAAATCATTCATTCAACCTGTATTTAAACTGAGCACTTGTCCTTAAGGAGTTTAGATTCTGTGACCAGGGAGAATGGATATCCCTATTTTCTTAGCTTAGGGAAGTTTTCTAACGGGGTAGCTGAGTAGTGTGTTTGGTCGTTAATAACAAATCCAAGTTTTCCTTTCCTTCCCTGCAGCCCGGAAGCTGAAGAAACTTGGTAATCTGAAACTACAAGAGGAAGAGGAGTCTTCTAGTGCCACCAGCCCCACTGAGGAGCCAACCCAGAAGCTGACGGTGTCACACATTGAAGGCTATGAGTGTCAGCCCATCTTTCTGAATGTTCTTGAAGCCATCGAGCCAGGTGTGGTGTGTGCTGGACATGACAACAACCAGCCTGACTCCTTTGCAGCCTTGCTCTCTAGCCTTAATGAATTGGGCGAAAGACAGCTTGTACATGTGGTCAAGTGGGCCAAGGCCTTGCCTGGTAAGGAAATGGAAAGTGGGGGTATGGGATAAGGGAGATCATATTTACTGAATTGCTCCTGTGGGCCAGCACCATGTCTTAACTCATGCAGTCCTCACCACAACCCTGTGGAGGGGAGAGCTTGGTATAATTCCCACTTGAAAAATAAGGAAACTTGTAAATCAAGGACAAGAGCAGCATAATAGAGTATTCCATGTTCCTCACATCTGCACACAGTAGTCATGGTTGCATGTTCAACCTACAGACATAGTCGGCAAATTTCCCCATAATCACAGATCACGTGGACATACCCTTATATGCCTTAAGATACTCTTCTAATGTGCACACACAGGCTTACCCACAGAGATAGTCTTCAGTCTTCGATATTACCCACAGGAGTCATACTATCGGAACTCTTATAATATGGTAGAAAGAAAGAGTTGAGAGTCAGAACACTTACATTCTAGTCTTAACTCTGCTAGTAGATCATTATAGACCCTTCCCTTTCTGGGTCTATAATGTGTGAGGAGTAGTTTGGACTAAATTGATGGTTGTCAAATTTTGCTTCAAGGAATGCTTATTGCTCTTTAAACTGCCTTAGAAATTATAGTAGGAGGTAATATGAGGTGATAATGAAAGAAATACCAAGTGTTTGTTCTAACTTCTGCTTGATTACCACCAGTGACAGGGAAATCACTCTCTTCCTAGGCTATCTGTTATTTAAACAGGTCTGATTATTAGCATATCAGAGCTTGAAGAAGCCTCAGAATTCTTCTATACAAGGATTCATAACTTTTCTTTAGCAGCCCAACTCTTTAATTCTTAAAAACATTGTATACAGATCCAAGTGGATCTGGTTGATTTAAAGCCAGTGCCTCTCCCTCACTACCCTGAGAGAAGCTTCGGGTCACTCTTGCAGAATCTTAGGGCTCCAAGGAATACAGTTTGGAAACAAGTAAAGCATAAACTCTTTAAGGGTTGTCTCAATCCTAAAATTCAATGACTCAAAGATTCTTTTGAAATATCAACAACATAAACCTGTTATGGAGTCAAACCTGTTTTGGAGACAAAACAGAGGGTTCACTAAGGGAGGAAAAAAATACAAAAAAGAATAAAAGAGAAAGTTGCTTGAATTCTTATTGCTTGTTTGGCTGGATGTCTTGATGTCCTGTGTGTGTCAGAATATCAGCTTAATCTTTCCTACCTGTGGGCAACCACTTAAATTATCCTATTTTATGGGAGAGAGAACCTTTTCTAAGGTGTGATTCCACTTACTCCTCACAGCAGTCCTGCTAATCAAAGGAGCTATTACTTTCATTTCAAATGAAAAGTTTCAGAGAGGTTAACTAACTTGTTCCATTTGGTCACTTAACAAATGGAGCTAGAATAGGGGCTTACATTGTCTGATTTATAATTTGGTGGTCTTAACAATAACCTAGTACAAATCATTATAACAGAATTTATATGACCTGGAGTCACTGGCTTTCCTCAGCTCAACCTCCAGAATGGGAAACCTTCTCTTTATATTAGAAAGTCTGTAAGTCAGTATCAGTTCACCATCTAGCTCATCCAAGGAGATGATCTCTGACGCTAGGTCATTTAAAATGGTAGCTTCAAAAGAAAGCCAATTGCTACATTCATAGGAACTGTTATTCATATCATCAATAATTACCTACTAGTTCAAGTTAATTTGCTCACTCAACAGATTGAGTTCCTGTCTTGTGTGAGCCAGTGTGCTGAGCGTCTACTCAAATAAATTTTGTTGTAAGTTTTCTGTGATGGTGATGATAGGTGTAAATCACCTAGTATAGTACCTGGACATTAATAAATAATAACTATCAATTGAGAGTGAGTGAGTAGATTGTATACAAGCACATTTATAATCAGATGTTTCTGGTTTGGAATTTTAGCTATACACTAGTTGTGTGACCTTGAGCAAATCACGTATCTACGTGTGCTTCTGTTTTTTCATCTGTAGAGGGGGTAGAGTAATCACTAACTTGCTCATTGTTAGTAACATTGAGATGATGTAGAAAGAGGACCTAGCACAGTAGCTGAAACAATAGTAGATGCTGTGTAAATGATAGGTCATTATCATGAGGCTTGAATGCTAAGTCACTGCTTCCATTAAAATCAATTTAAGCTGCTACCAGCCTTGGCTAAAAGTTCATGCATGGGTCCCAAGGATGCTTTATCTTATGTGAAGACCTTAGCTGTCAAATGTACTATAGCAGTAACCTATTTCCAAACTGGCCTTTCTTTGGACACATTCCACTGCAGGTTTCCACTGCAGATTGCTAAGAAATTATAATTGACTGAATTTTACCGAGAAAACAGAATCTCAGTGAAACTTTCTCTGCTCCCTAACCTGTTTGGTGTGTTTCAGAACCTGACAATGACTCTTCTCAATTTATCCAGAACAGCCTAACACAGTAGCAAATAGGTGTTAAGTGAAGGTGTGCTGAAGGAAAACTATAGGCTGGGGCTACTGTTTCCTCAAGTCATCCCTTACTTAATAGTCATGCTATCTGAGCAGGCAACTCCAAAGGCTGGGCATTAAAAAACAAAGTATTGTGATATTAGATCTATAAGAAAATTAGCCCACTATGTTGCTGATGTGTATACAGTAATCAGGATTGAGTGCTAAGCAGGTCTCACTAAGGACCATTAGTATTAGTATTATTATAATTACTATTACAGCCAAACTAAGCTTTACCTTTTTTCTCTTGTTAGTTCTCTGGCATCTCAATCAAGGAAGGAAAAAAAGCATCATTATTGATGGCTTCCTTGGTACTTATATAGTTTAATCCTTATTTCCCCTAGGCACCCTCATATTCACACACTAAGCAGCCAAGTCTTTCTTTGCTTCTACTGCGAGAAGGTTCAGGGTTCAAGCTCCCAGGCCCTTTCCCCAAGAGGTGTTCCATGATTGGTCCCTGCTTTTTGTGTCCTACTAGGAAGAGTCAGTACCAGGAGTTATGTGCTACAGAATGACTTCTGGCAGGAAATACTCTGGAGTCTGAGACTTCAGCTAGTTTGTCAGCATGTCACTACAGTGAAGACGGGAGACACAGGCCTGAGAGCTAAGATTGCAGCCAGTCCACTGAGCTGCAATGGTGGTGATCTGGGGACTCACAGTCCCTGTTGTCTGGTAGGCTTAGGACCTAAAAGAAAAGAAAAGGGAAATTGGGTTTTTGTGTTGGCAAGAACCAACCAAGCAGAACATTGTGTCTCAACAGTGTAGACTTCAGACCTGGGCCTATGGCTAAGAAACATTCATGACCTTGCTAGTTCTTGAGCTGTGTCCTTTCATCAGTAGATTGTGAAAAGCAGTGAAGTAGAGAATTAGAACACCTAGATTCTAGTCCCAATTCAGGCACATATAGATTGTATGACCTTGGGGAAGTCAATTAACTTGCCTGGCCCTCAGATTCTTTATTGCCAAAAGGGGTGTTACATCGTCTACCCTCTAGGGTTATTGTGAGAGTTGTCAGGTCATCAACAGGAAAGCTATAAGCTTTATCTAAATTCATGGAAGCATTCCTAATGAGGTATAGAAAAACATACAGATAATTCTGGATCTTTTGGGGAAAAAGAGAAATAGGTACTGGTAGGCGATGAGTTCTGAGGTGATTCTGTAAACATCCAACTGTCTAAAAACTTCCAGAAGAATATAGGTACATCTGTTCTACCTGTGTGGTATTGTGGAAGTAGCATCTAGGAGCCTCCATTCTCTGTGACTAGGGGAGATAATTTGGAGATCCTTTAATTCCCATTTTATAAAATGAAAAAATGGGGGTCCTTATTCCATTTAATTACTATCACATTAATAGATACAATATTAAATTAATATTTCAAAGATGTGTACTCAAATATCTGAACTATTCTATGTAATAGGGAGGAAAAGATGAAAGAAAGTTCTAGTACTGTGTAATGAATGCTGTAATTGAGTACAGTTACACAAAGTTCAGTAAGAAGGTAAAAGAAGGATCATTAAGTCTGCTTAGATGAGTTGGAAAAGTCTTCACAGAGGAAGTAACTTTTCAGTGAAGATTTGAAAGATGAGTAGGTATTTATCAGATGGAAAGCCTGAGGAGGGAGGAATGCATTCTAGGCAAAGGCAACTGCCTGTGCAGAGATAGCAGAGATACAGAGGCATGAGAAAGTATGGTGTGTTCAGCAAACTAAATATTTCAGAATAACTTAGCACCTCAATTATAAGAAGTGGCAAGAAATTAGTCTAAGGCGGCAGAGCATAAAGAACTTGTTTGTGCCTAATAATGGCAGTAGAGCAAAATGGCAGAGTAGGAAACTAGCAAAGCCAGGTTACTTGTTGAAGAGAAAATAATGGACAAGAAGTGAGAATCAGAAAGATCAGAGAAAAGAGAGAGCCTGAAGGTGGTGTAGAGAAGGCAGTTGCTATCAAAGGCATTACAACATATGCCGATATGTAATAATATCTATTCACCAGGGTTGTTAGAAGGGACAAATAAGATTATAGCTAGAAAAGATCTTTGTCAAGTGAAAAGTGTTGTTCACATAGCAGAAATGATTATTACACTGCATCTTCAGAAAGGCATATAGTAATCAAGAGCATAGGCTTTGGACTCAGACTTCTTGGCTTTGGAATGTGGTCTGCCAATTATTAGCCTTATGATCTTGGACAAGTTTCTTAACCTTTCTGTAATTCACTTTTATTGATTCACAGAATGGGTTTGATAATAGTACCTACTTTATTGGATCATTGTGAAGATTAAGTGAGTTAATATAAGTAATATATTTCTACAAGAGTTCATTCATTGTAAGCAGCCAGTGTTAGATGATTATTCTCTTCCAAATGACAGTACAATTTTTTGCCTCCATCATCATCTCATTTGAGTAGCTTAGTGAAGTAGGGAGAGCAAGAAATATTATCTCCACCATACAGTTTGCTTTTCCCCTGCTCCTCAGCATTAATGGTCCCTGGGACTCCTCAGGAGCTGCCTAAATACCAGCAGTTCTCAGCCCAGCTGAGGGCTGGGACTTCACTCAGTCCATCAACGCTCAGTCTGACCACTGCCTCTGCCCCATCTTTAGGCTTTCGCAACTTGCACGTGGATGACCAGATGGCAGTCATTCAGTACTCCTGGATGGGGCTTATGGTGTTTGCCATGGGCTGGCGGTCCTTCACCAATGTCAATTCCAGGATGCTCTACTTCGCCCCTGACCTGGTTTTCAATGAGTAAGTGTTCGTGGGCCCAGAACTCACATAAAACATAACATCCTGGCCAGACCTGGTTGGTGGTGATGATGGTAATGGGAGTAACAGTGGTGGGGAGGGGTAGCCCATTTGACCTGTGTGTGAGGCAGTAGAGGCTCTAGCCAGCCTTCCCAATCTGACGTGTCTTTGCCCTGCTGAAAGGCCACCTGGTGGAAAGCAGTGGGGGAAGGGTGTTGGTGCTAAGCCATTCCTTTCCCACCCAAGACCTAGTATTTTGGACATGTTTCTGACCTGCCCTGGAGATTATCTCAACTTCAAGTCAAGTTCCCTCTCCTTCACATTGGGCAACATAGGGAATGGGCAAAAAGACTAGTTGTGAAAGCTGAAGTTGCTGCAGTCCCTTTGCCACCACTGAGGGCTACTGCCAGTCACCATTCTTAGAGCAGTTCTTCTGTGCCAGGACTATACTAGATACTTCCTAAACCCTTTCTTATTGAGCCCTCATGATAACCTGATCTCCCCATTTTATAGATAATATTTTTTAATGAATAAGGAAAATGAGGCTCAACAAAATAAAGTGGCTCGCCCAAGGCATATTGGTGACAGAATTCAAAGTAGGTCTGTATAGCTCTCAGTTCTTATACTGCCTTATGTAGGTAAATGAGAGGGAGGAGCAGCTCTACCACTCTCTGGCCATGTGACATTGGCCTAGCCACTTCCCTTCTCTTTAAAAACTGGTTTAAGTGGCACCTGAGTAGCTCAGTTGGTTAACCATCCAACTCTTGGTTTGGCTCAGGTTCTGATCTCAGGGTCGTGAGACCTAGCCCCACCTTGGGCTCCAAGCTCAACAGGGAGTCTTCTTCCCCTCTCCCTCTGCCACTCCCCCCACTTGTGCTGTCTGTCTCACTCTCAGATAAATTAATAATCTTAAAAGAAAGAACCCATATGTCTATTGACAGATGAATGGATAAAGAAGATGTGTGGATAAAGACACACACACACAATGGAATATTACTCAGCCATCGAAAGAATGAAATCTTACCATTTGCAAATACGTGCATGGATGGAACTAGAGGGTATTATGCTAAGCAAAATAAGTCAACTAGAGAAAGACAATTACCATATAATTTCACTCATGTGGAATTTAATAAACAAAGCAGAGGATCATAAGGAGAGGGAGGGAAAAATAAAATGAGATGAAATCAGAGAGGGAGATAAACCATAAAAGACTCTTAGCTAAAGGAACAAACTAAGAGTTGCTGGAGGGGAGGTAGGTGGGAGATGGGGTAACTGGATGACGGGCATTTAAAAAGGGCACTTGATGTAATGAACACTGGGTGTTATATGCAACTGATGAAGTGCTGAACTCTGCCTTTGAAACTAATAATACATTATACATTAATTAATTGAATTTAAATAACATAAATTTATTTAAAAATAGTAAGTAAATCAATCAATAAATAAAATTTAAACAGGCTTAATTAACCCTTGCCCTGCCCGCCAGCTCTATTTATCCTTCATGACTTTGGCCAAGGGCTCAGATTTTGGAATTGCACTTATTGCAACTAAAATCCCTGTTCTATAATTTCCTGTATCACTGTCTTTGGGCAAGACTTGACTTCTGTGACCTTCAATTTCCTTGTTTTTTAATGAAAAATAAATTTCTTAAGTGGTTTGTTATGATAACTAAAATGGGAGCTAATGGATGTGAAATGCCTGGCCCATGATAGGCAAGAAATTTTTAAAAAAAAGTACCTTTCTGATCCTCTTTCCCTCATAGTGGTAATCTCCTCTATAACTGCTGTTTGAGGTCCCCTGATAGCATTGTGATGGGAGCTGGCCAAAAAAATCTCCCCAAGGACGTTGAGCTAGTCTCACCACAGCGATTTCTTTTGGTCAGGGCAGGAATTAACCTTCCTTCCCCTCCAGCCCTCTAACCCAGAAGAGCCTTAAAATAAAATGTACAGGCTACTGGTTCCTTCCAGTACAGCAGGGCCATATGGGGGGATATGAGTATCCCCAGGTGCCCTCTTCCAACCCAGCTAACCCTGGTAGCCAGAAACTAAGAATAACCATTGGGCTTTTGGCACAACCTGCTTTATGGTTTCCAGATCTCCAAAGAGTTACCTATGATGCCATCTTCTGGGACAGGCCTTTAAAAGCCCTCTTCCTGTGTATCTCTTACCTGTACCCTTCTGCTGCCCTCCTGTGATTGAACTAACATGCTGGGCACCTGCACCACCCTCCCCATCCAGAGTCCTAAGACCCTTGAATCTTTGCAAGATGATAATCTTTGTTTTCTAAATCCCCATTCCCTTTTCTGCCTCTGTGTAAGTAATGTGGCAGTCCTTCTCAGCTTTCTGGCCCACTCCCATGTATCTCTTCAGAAGGCACCACACAACTCCAAACATGGGCAGGGTCCTAGGCCCATCAAGCCCCAGAGCTCCTGAAACAACAGTGCCCTCCCTTCCTCTTGTAGGAATCACTATGTTAGAGCACTTAGAGTCCCTAGAAACATCTAAACCAATGTTTCTCAACAGGGATGCTGGTGACATTTTCAGAGGAATAATTTTTCATTGTGTAGGATGTTCTTGCATATGGAAATATGTTTATGTTTAACATGCCTGGCACCTGCCCAACTAAATACCAATAGGATCTCTGACACTAACAAGCCAAACTTCCCCCACATATATCTAGCACCCACTAGGGAGGTAGTACCCTCCAATACCAGCCACTAATTTTTGCCAGCCTCCTCAAGATATGAATATGGAGGCTCAAGCCCAAAAAGAGAGAGAGGGACTCTGAGCCAACCCATTTCCTGATCTCTCTCACACCAAGCCCTGTCATCAGCCCTGCTTTCTTCTTTCCTCCTTCCCTCTTTGTGGAGAACACATGTGAGGGTAATGGGCTTAGACCCCAGCAGTGTGACCTTGAATAAATTACCTAATTTCTCTGAACCTCAGTCTTCTCATCTGTAGAATGGTGAGTAGTATTATAATGGCACCTTCCTACATGTCATTTATTGTACACTTACTATGTGCCAAGCACAGTGCTCAGTGTTTTCCAACTTTCATCTCTTCTGTTACCACTCTTTTTTTATTCTCACTTACCTCTGCTCTCTTCCTGAATTCCATTCCTGCCCCTTGTCTCCTCCCTTTCACTCTCTTCCCCCTTTCCTTCCCATTAACTCTCTCCCTACTCTTTTTGTCCTTTCTCCTTCTTGTTCCCTCCTCCTCTGAATTCCTTCCCTTGCCTTTCCCTTTTTCTTCTCTCTTTTCCCCACATTCCTCTGTCCCTGGGACTTGCAGCAGTATTACATCAATCCTCCACATCAGAACCATGATTTCAATGGTAAAAAGACTTCGGTGTATCAGCAGAGGCTTGGAAGTACAATTGACTGGAGGCGGATCAGGTCTGAGGGTCAACAGATCTTACTAGAAAATTCTCTAGGTTGAAAGACCTTGGAGCAACACTGCTTTGGTCAGTTGACTTGTGATACTATCTTAAACACTTCCTCTTTCTAGCTGGCTTCCAGCCTGAATTGAGTCCACCATCTGCCCCCCTTCCCATTTTCTCCAGGATAGCCAAGATCTCTCTGAGATAGGGTGCTGAGCTTCCACCCAACCAGTACTAGGCCTGCTTAGCCCATGGACAAGGCTAGTAGTTTGGGAACCAAAATGTCAAACTACATCCATCAAGCCTAATCTAGGTTTTTTTCCCTCACCACTTAAGTGGGTGTTAAATTCCCTTTCCTTTCTCCGCAAGATACGAAATAAGTTTCTCGCTCTCTCTCTCTGTCTTTCTCTCTCTCTCTCTCTCTCTGTCTCTCTCTCTCTCTCTCTCACACACACACACACACACACACACACACACACACACACACACACACACGATTTCTGAAGTGCTGAAAACCAGGAAAACCAACTAGAAGGAAGATGCTGTATCTTCCTACAGGCTTGTGCTTGCCATGGCCAGTCATAAAACAGAGGTTGTTCCCCCTAAGAAACTATTCACGCCTTGGCCACTTCCCTATATAATTTATAGGTGATAACGTGATGATCTCTTGACAAGTCACTATAGTAAAAACAGCTCACATGTGTTTATAACTCCCGAACCGTGATAAGGAACCACCATTATATGAGGGAGTATGCTCCCCTTCAGGGTAAATTTAGATTGGACATTTGGAAACACTTCCTGGCTGATTTGATAAACATTGGAACTCACTTTGTGAAGGAACAATGGGGAATCTTCTTCCCTGGACTTTTATTGTTTTAAGTGACAAAATTTCTAGCAAGGGGAATGCAATTTATGCCAAGAGACAGGGGAATTGACAGGATAAATTACTGTGGTCACTTGGGAATCCTGGTGTCCTTATGTTAGGAGTTGATTTCTAAAGCTTATCTCCTAGAAATACTCCATGTTGGGATGCCTGGGAGGCATGTTCTGGCTCTGGCTGTAGCTGGGATATTAGAACTGTAGTCAGGGAGACCATGTGCCTGGCCCATTGTGTTCATTTGGTTAGGCTTTCCTGTCTCTGTCTCAGGAAACAGGAGGGGCACGGGGACCTGGAAATTCCATGTGCTAACCCATATCCTGACCAGGGAAGATGAGTAGTTACCAGGATGTCAGGATTTGGGGGAAAAAAGAAAGAACTACCTTGTTTCTTGTCAATGAAGTGCCAGCAAGAGAAACACAAGCTCTTTTTGGAGAACCTGTGGAGGGGAGGGCAACCAGAGACATTCCCTATTAGCCTATTGTTAAGCTTACTCCTTTCCTTTCTCCGTCTGTTTACTCTGCAGGTACCGCATGCACAAGTCCCGGATGTACAGCCAATGTGTCCGAATGAGGCACCTCTCTCAAGAATTTGGATGGCTTCAGATCACCCCCCAGGAATTTTTGTGCATGAAGGCATTGCTGCTGTTCAGCATTAGTAAGTGCTTGGAGAGACAAAAAATGCCCCTGGGGTTTGGGGACTCAGAAGGGAGCTACATTTTCCATTAAATATTTATAAGGGAGAAACCAGCTTCTAGGCATTTCCCTTCTTTGTTCACCCTCTCTCCTCTGCTCTCCCTTAGTATCCTTTTTTTTCCCTACCAGGTATGAATTTCATGGCTACAGACTATTTTCTTTACTAGAAGTTAATTTCTGTTAGATGCCCAACTACCTCCAGTCTGTCTTTGGAACAAGACTTTTGGGACTGGGTATAGAGGGTCTCTGAATTTTTCCATAGCTTCTACCATAGAAACAGACCACCTTATATTTATTGCAGAGAGAAGGGATTGCCTTCTGGAAAGAATTTCCTTTTCTGCCAATAGTAGGAGGTCTGGGTAAGCAACTCAGACAGGGTTTATTAGGCAGCCAAGTAATCTTTCTTTAATGTCTTTTCTAAGCAGAATGCTGTCTTAGCCCCCCTGAAGGAAAAAAGAGGCCAAATTTGATACTCAAAACTATATATTTTAATTGTCTAAATCAGAGCTGGACTGTGACAATATGAAACCACAGGTCCTGAGAAATGTATAGATGAGGAGACTAGAAAAGGAAAGGCTCAGTAAAGTTTATTTACTTGGTGTCCTTCAGATTGTGTCCAGCTAGCCTTTTGTCTAGAACTTCCTGGCAGACTGAAGGACCCAGGCATACAGACTTCAACTGACAGGAAACCAAGTAGATGGTTCCCTCCCTCTGGGGGTGGGGGTCAAGTTTGTGGTCAGAAAACTTGATGCTTTGTCTAATGCTCCTTTGTGGGCATGCTTCCCCTCCCCATTCTGTCTTCATCCCACATCAGTTCCAGTAGATGGGCTGAAAAATCAAAAATTCTTTGATGAACTTCGAATGAACTACATCAAGGAACTTGATCGTATCATTGCTTGCAAGAGAAAAAATCCCACATCCTGCTCAAGGCGTTTCTACCAGCTCACCAAGCTCCTGGACTCTGTGCAACCTGTAAGCAAATGATGGAGGGTGCTTCGTCAGGGAGAAACAACTTGATAGAGCTAAGGGATCATATGCTCTTCTAAGATCTGGCACCACCTGTTGGGAGGTGCTTCCATTCTCCTCTGGCTTTGAGTGTGGTTCAGGGAGAAAATACAATGGAGAAGAAAGGAACACAGGTCACATTGCCCCTGGATATTGTGAAAGAGGTAGAGGAGTTGAGAACAGAGCAGTTGGGACTCAGGGAAAGGGCTTAGAGCAGATAAGTTCTCCAGGCAGACAAAACAGACCTGAGTGTTTTCCCCTCTCCGTTGAATCACTTCTGTGTATTTGTGCACGTGTGCATGTGTGCGGTGTTTGTGTGTGTGTTTGTGTGAGGGAGGAAGAGAATGTGTGTGTGTGTGCACATGTATGCATTCACGTGCATGTGCTGGGGAAGAGGAACACGTGGTCCTGAGTCAGAAAGCTTGCAATGGTGTAAGAGATCGTTTGGGAACCTTCAGTAACTCCCTGGAGACCGTTTAGTGTATGTGTGTGTGAGTACACACACATCCACAGGGAGGATCAAGGACAGGGAAGGAGGAAGAAATCAGAGGTGGGGGGAAGAGCCTGACAGAAGCCAGCTCCTTGTCAAACCTGTTTTCTACCTCTTATTTCTCCCCTTACAGATTGCACGAGAGCTGCATCAATTCACTTTTGACCTGCTAATCAAGTCCCACATGGTGAGCGTGGACTTTCCAGAAATGATGGCAGAAATCATCTCTGTACAAGTGCCCAAGATTCTTTCTGGGAAAGTCAAGCCCATCTATTTCCACACACAGTGAAGCTTTGGAAGCCCCCATTTTCTCACCCCACCTCACTCCTCTTTTCAGATATCTTCTGCCTGTTATAACTCTGCACTACTCTGCAGTGCCTTGGGGAATTTCCTCTTTTGATGTACAGTCTGTCATGAAGATGTTCCTGAGTTCTATTTGCTACACTTTTTTCCCTCTTTTCCTACTTTCTCTTTTTTCTCTTCCTATCTGACCCTCCCATGGCACTTTCAGACTGTGCTCCCTGCCATGGCTCTTATCTGTGTTTTGAATGGTGTTGTATTTCTTTAAATCCGTGACGATCCTCATGTGGCCCAGTGTCAAGTTGTGCTTGTTTATAGCACTGCACTGTGTGCCAGCCACACAAACGTTTACTCACCTAATGCGACAGGAAGTTTAGAGAGCTGAGTATCTGGAAAAACAAAACAAACAGCCCCCCTAAAACTAAAAGTCCTGTAGGGTTTTTTCCTCTTAAAAAATATAAAACAAACAGAATCCCCCCCAAAGAGGCCAGCAGTGACTAGAATAAGGTGAAAATTGCAAGCCCATGGAGAGTCACTGCCTTTTTTTTTTTTTTTTAAAAAGTTCGGGAGACTTTATTTTCTGCCAATGGCTTTTGCCATTAGAGGGCAGGATGACCCCAGAGATGAGTTAGGAGGGGGGAAGACAGATTTAAGAGAGGACAAAGAGGACAGATGGATGGATCATCAGTACCTGCCCACAGCCTTGGCCTTTGACGGCTAGACTGCTTAACTGCAGTGCAAATCATTGTACTGAAAATGTGCTTCTTGTTTGAAAATGTGTCTGCATGTGAACACCTCCCCTCCAGCCAATCCTTTTGCTCTTTCACCCTCTGCCTCCACCCTCAAATTGACTTTCAATAAGCTTTTCTAAGAGCTTTGAACTGAATGTTCTCTTCAGCCAAAACTTGGCCACTTCCACTGAAGAGTCAGACTAATAAGAAAGAAAGGAGAGATCTGACCCTTTGGAAGGCCCTATCCAGAGCCAGGTCTGCTTTCCCATTTGTTCAGGGAAGAGGCTGGGGCTGGAGTCAGAGGAAAAAGAATTGATGGGTTGGTTGGTTGGTTGGTTGTTTTCCTGCTTAGGACACTGAAGAGTTGATCCCTCTTTGCCCTTACCTTTAAAAGACCTGAATGTTTTCTGCCTGACTCCATGCAGCTGCAAGCTCCCTCTTACCCTCCCTTCAGTGATTTGTGGGCCTGGACTTCACCAGACTATATGACAGCCATGGTGGTGATGTTTGTCCATTTATTTGGGCATGTTCACAGACTCTCTGCTAAGAGCTGCTACCACCAAGAAGGCTAGCAAGCCAGCAGTCTTGACATCTATCTCTAGATGCCAGTAGGCTCAAAGACTTCTTATCACATGTCTTTCATTAACTATCAGATCTCTGAAACCCTTAGACAAACTGGAAAGAAGGCATCAATGGGACTGGACAAGCTGGGCATCTTGCCCTTGTCCCCTAGAGATGATAACTTCCCACCAAGTGGAGAAATACCTACTTCTTCCTTCAGAACAACTAAAGGGGGGTATGCAGGTCAGGGTTAAAGAGAAAGCTCAATTGCCAGGGTGAGAAGAATGAAGGCATTAGAACCAAAAACCCTGTAAATGCTGTCCTTACCACCCAACATATCCACCTGCAGAAGTCATGGGAAGAATAGAGGAGAAACTAAGAGGAGACTGACTACTAAATTAAAGTCTTCAAAGGCAAATCTAAAGCCAGATGGGCACCATCTGGTCGGTTTACTCATCATCCTTCTCTGCTGCTGATCCTGGGCTCTGACATCGGCCATACTCACTCAGACTCCTTACCTTTGTTGCTGCCTCTCGGCCAGAGGGAGGCTAAAACATTTATACTACAGAACCATGACCTCCTTTGGAAAGGCCTGGTTTGCGTGGCTCCAATGGGCTGCCATCCATGGACTTAGGGTGTGCTCCTGGGACACTGGTTTCATATGGTCCTTTGGCACACCTCCCTTTCGCTGACTTTGTCCCCCAATCCTGAGTTCAGGGGGAATGTCTGCCTACTTTCTCATCTTGGCAACTGCCTCCTTACTTAGCTCTTACATTCATCTGCTAAATTCAAGAAATCAGGGGCCATTTACCAAACTGCCCATTTCAGTTGGTTCATTCTACTTATTGAGAGGATAGTTCCTGAGTGGCATGCTATTATCTACATGGGTTTTCTCCCCTGATTTCTGTGTTGATATTAATAGCCAAATGAACTTGCAAAACAGCTTCTTTAAATAACAAGGGACAGAGAACCTAAGATGGGTGATACACCAATCCAAGACTGCTGGACAAAACTAAAACTGACAGGTTCTCTTTCTGGGGTAGGATAGACAAATTCTCATTTTCTTCGTTAGGACATCACTTGGCTTATATAAGCTCACGAGACTACTTCTGGCTGTTTTAAACAGAAAAAAAAACCCATCACTCTTTTCAGTTACACTAGGTTATAGTTTAGTAGTTCCTTTACATCTGTTTTAAAATTATTTTCATCTTTTATGGTACATGGACTTGATTATATCATTCTAATATCTCTCCTTGTAAATACTAGATGCTCTCCTTTATATTTCTCTGACTACCAAATTTTTCACCTTTATGGATTTCCCAATTGTGATTCTTGTCTTTATGAATATATATGTTTTGCATTTGTGAAAGCCAAAAATCAGTGAAACAGCAGTGTAATTAAAAACAGCAACAACTAACTACTCTAAATTTCTGAATGGCAAGACTAGGGAAAAACAGCCTAAACAAGGTTTTAAGCCTAGTGTTTCTGTACTGGGGTTTCAGTGAGTGAAGGAGATTTATCTTGGCTTTTGTTCTCCCACAGATAAAAGGGGGATTTTTTTTTCTTTTGGTCATTGATGTTCTCGCCAGTGTAATTGACAGAAGTCTCATTTTGCATGCAATCTGCTGTACAAACAGTTGATGTGGTTGGTACACTGTGCTCATCCGTGAGGGATCGGCCACCTAGATCCTCTCACGTGGTGAGCTGAAAGATGAAGATCGCTCACCAGACAAGTCATGGTAACTATCTCTGAAGAGGTTTGCAATGCTCAATGGGGATGGAGTGAGGAAGAGAAAACGAAGGAGCACCAGGGACAAGGCCCCATCTGTGCTAGACAGCAGATAGCCGCCAGAGTCACAAACTCTGTGGTCAGAGAAAAGAGTCATGTGGTAGTTTCAGCTCTTGTTCACTGAGAATCTCTCCCAGACCTGACCTCTTAGCTGAAACAGGGGTTGGGTTCTTCGTTCCACAGCTTTTCTGTGCCACAGACAGTATCATTGTTCTTGGAGAGTTCATTATTTTTCTAAAGAATGCAATTTTTGAAGGATTCTGTCATATATCTTTGAAAAAGAAAATCAATAATACACATATTTTTATGTATGTTCACTGGCACTAAAACAGAAGAAAAAAAGCTTTGCTCTGTCCTTTGGATAGTTGCTGAGGTGATTCCAGGTTGAGAGATAATGTGCTGATGTTAGAGTCCCTCTCTGTCCATACTCTACTTCTAAACACATATAGTGTTATATAGCAAGAAGTATTCTATTTGCACTTTAAGAGAAAGTAGTTTCATCATCCACATGATAGTAACACTACATGAATGACCTAACTTTGAGCTTTAAGTAGCTTCTAAGTGTTTGTTTCATTAGTCACAGCACAGACATGGCCTTGCCTTCTTTGCTCTCTTGAAATTCTGCAGGGTTCAAAAGCCCAAGCCACTCCCCTCTACCCCTTTCCATCCCTGTGCCAGGGTTGCACTTCATGAGACTCTCTCCAGACAGTCCTATAACTATCCCTGCATGGCTCTGCAGAGACAAGAGGCTGACTACTAATTATCTTGTGCCAGTTGCCCAGGTGAGAAGGCACTGGGCCAAAAGAGTGGCCTTTGTGCTCAACCCCCTGTAAAGGGTCATGGGAACCAGGAATGCTAAAGCACAGGATCAAATCCCAAACTTAAAGTCAAAATAAGCCATTTATCGTGTGCATTTTCTTGTAAAAGGAAGTTTCTACCCTTGCTGCCTTTTATAGGCAGGTCTGTTTCTCACCACTAATCTCTTTAAAAATCTTTGAAAGCAGTTTAAAAAAAAAGACAAAGAGATGAAAGCATCACGTTATGTAACCAAAGATTACACTGTATCTGCTAAGATACCAAAATTTAAGAGCAGGGAGGGAACAAGCATTAGTGCCTCTTTGGTAAGCTATCCAAAGACAGACTAAAGGACTCTGTTGTTGACTGACTTATAAGAGTTTTGTGGGTTTTCCCCCTAAAAATATACATGCTTAGAGAAGTGGAAGATAATTTTGAAAAAACTGGGTTTATAGGTCCTTCACTAAGTGATTTTACAAGCAGAACTAGCTTTCCTTTTCTCTAGTAGTTGCTGAGCAAATTCTTAAAGCTCCATTATTGCATGGCTGGAAATGGAGCTGTCTTGGCCACTGTGTTTGCTAGTGTCCATGTTAGCATATCTGAAGATGTGAAGCCCTTGATGAGAAGGGGAGCATTTAAAGGACTAGATTTTGCACTAAAGGGACAGCAGGCAGAAATCTTCATTTCTGCCCACTTTGGACAGCACAAAAAGTTCTCTTGGGTTTAAGGCAGAATGTTGAAATATATTGTAAATGAGTATTTGTATCCATGTTTCAAAATTGAATTATATATGTATAGATATAATGTGTTCTGATAGCTTTATCTTTCTCTTGCACCTTTATATTTGGTTCCAGGTCATAACTGATACCATGTACTTGTGAGAGAGGCTACAGTTACATTTTGGAAGCTTTCTTAGAATGGAAAAGATACCTGGGTTGATCAGATAACTAAGAGATCTCTGCCTCTATTGGGGCCTTACCAGTAGGCCTAACAGAGGAGCAGAGGGGGAAAAGACTAGGGTACATTATGTATTGCACTTTACTAGCCCAAGACAGATGAATGTGTAAAGGGTGGTGAAGACTAATTGGAATCAACTGGGATTTCCTACAGAGAAGGCCCAGACTTGGGGCCAAAGGCCCACCCAAATGATTAACCGATGGACCCCCAATGGGACCTGAGCGTTGGAAGAAGGAAAAACATTAT
Organism: Ailurus styani; assembly: GCA_002007465.1. Taxonomy (NCBI): domain Eukaryota; kingdom Metazoa; phylum Chordata; class Mammalia; order Carnivora; family Ailuridae; genus Ailurus; species Ailurus styani. The sequence continues at coordinate 278,839 of LNAC01000978.1, forward strand.
TTGTTCTTCACCATTCTTGTGAGAAAAGGGCAGTTTCCTGCACTTGGGAACCTGGAGCAACTGCTCCATCTTTTACACAATCCACTCACCTATGATTGAGGTGCTTTTGCTACTGGGTGTCTGTGTGCTCTACTTTTGGTTTTGGATGTGTTCTGTAAAGATTTTGACAATGAAAATGTGTTTTTATCTGTCAAAAATTTGTCAGTGTACTAGAAGTTTTATCTCTGTAGATGCAGGTCCATCTCTGCCCTTGGGTAGGGGTGTTTTTCTTCAATTAAGAAATTGACACTGGGGTCTGCTGCCCAGAGCCTCCCAACCTTAAACCATTTCTAGGTGAAGGCAGAAAATTCCACATTAGTCACTCTTCCTCCTCAGGTGCTTAGGCTGAGGTAACAAACCATTTGGAATGTCCCTGCCCCCAAAAATTAGTGGTAAGTATTTAAATTTAGCAGGTAGACTTTTAAAGGGAAAAACAGCCTTAGACGCACTTTTGACTTATCCCCATTTGACTTAGCCAGAAAGTAGGTAATATGCATTGATTGGTTATCAACCCCAATTCAGTATAGCAGGGGTGCTGATCCCTTTCCTTACCACATCTATCTCTTAACCTTTTATGGAATTAAATGAGAAGCTGTGGACTGAGTAGCCCTTCTAGCCTAAAACAGTCCCCACATGCACTAATTCATGAGGCTGGCTATCATATGGCTGCAGATTCTACTGGCCACCAAAAACTGAGACACACACATACCCCAACGGAAAGAAATTCCTAAAATGTTGCTGCTTCTCTGGTGGTGCCCTACCTGGCTGCTGCTTTACATTTTGGGACTCTTTTCCCTGCACTGCAGGCAGGACAAGCCTGCAGTCTTTCCCAACTTTAGCCCTTGGTGCTAACTGTCCTGTAGTGAAGTACCTGTGGGATTATCCTATTGCATAAGCCACTCAGGTGCTGAGAGTAGCCACCATTGGCATAACCCAAGCTAAAAAAAAAAAGAGGCTCCTCACCATTCAGTGACACCTTTCTGCTTTCCCCTAGACTGGAATATTGATTAGGGAGTGCCTCAGATATGACATTCTTGTGCTGTCCTTGAGATTAATTTGGCAGCAAGAGGGAGCAGACAATGTAACCAGATGTAAGAATTAATTTTCAGTGTTGAGGAAAAAATTAAGAAAAAAAAGAAAGCATCATATAAAGCTTTTTTTCAAGAAACATTAATTTTGCTTAAAAGTTCTTTTGACGGGGCTTCAGTTCTTACAGCGGCACTTGGCCTCCACTGAGTAGCAGGACCAGCCCCAAGCGCTAGTGCTCTGTAATTTTTTTTTTGTAATCTTGGAATCTTTTGTTGCTCTAAATACAATTAAAAATGGCAGAAACTTGTTTGTTGGAATACATGTGTGACTCTGGGTTTGTCTCTGTCTCTACTTTCAGAAATGTCATCCATTCTGTAAAATGTTGGCTTGCTGGTCTGCCAGTTAAAACTTGGCCATGGCCTCTCTTGTGGCTGCAGGGTCAAGTTATTGTTAACAAAGAGACTCAAGAAAAGCTGCTAATGTCCTCTTATCACCACTGTTAATTTGTTAAAACATAAAACCATCTAAATTTTCAGGGGAATGTCCTCAGAGGTTTTTTAATTAGCTCTTTTTTATTGGCTGTCTTTATTGAAGTCAAGAGTTGGTATCATGCCCAGTGGCCTTTTATACTATGTTGATTTTCACATATTTTAAAAAAATCTTTGCACAGGGGTTATAAATTTGCCCTGTGTTGGCCCTAGCATAGGTTGTGTTGGGACCACCAAAATATCAAAGAGTCTGGGCTAAGAAAGCACAGATGGACCCTGATGACCCATTACAACCTCTCATCAAAAACCCTGAACTTGTCAAACGGGAAAGGCACACAAAACCCAGCTGTTCACCCTCATCTTCATCCTTATGGGAACATAAACTGATTAGGAGCTTCACTGCCCAGTTCTTGCCAAGCTTCAGATAAGGAATGGGCATGTTCACATTCTTGCTGCTTTTCAAGAGCCATATCATCCTTGACCACCCAAGGAAAATCTGAACCAGCTTTCTTTGAGGTTTTCAAAGGTTTAGGCAAAATGGCCTCCCGTCTCTTCCCAATTTGGATACCAAAATGAGATCCCAAGTTGAATTTCTGAGCTTAAGATACACACCATCAATGAGGTGTGACAAATACCTTAAGGAATAATATGGAAGCTCTCTGTGCCTCAGTGTCCTCATCTATAACAGGGGTTGTCACAATATCTCTCTTCCAGGCCAGGCTAGACATTCAAAAAGAATGTATGTGACTCAACTGGTGAGATAAAAGCTCTTGCTTTGTTCCCTGTTAAAATATGAGAACCCCTGAGAAGGATCCCAAGTTGAGATGTATTTGTTGTGGACCCCCTCAAAGTGAATGGACTTCTCAAATTTTTCCCGAACACAATGCTTGATGGAGAGAGGAAGAAAACGTGAGATTTGGGGGGATGTGTGTGTCTAAGTAATAGAGAATATGTATGCTTGTGTGTTATGTGTATCAGAACCTGCCTCCAGAAGACCCCTCTGACCACCATTGCTTAGTTCTCTTGTACCTACAGAGAGTGGTCTAACAGGCACCCTACTTGGTTTTATTTACCACTCAGTCCCTGCCTAAAGTAACAAGGTAGTTAGCCTCCACATAAACTTTCCAAAGTGTAGCAAAGCACAGATGTCAGGGAGACAATGACATCTGGTGGTTTAAAAAGAGCCTGGAGGCCAGAGTCCAATATGTCACTTGCTCATAGTCATACAGCTAGCGTATAGTTAAGATTCTGACCTGCTCATTCACTTGCTATATGGTCCTGGGAAACTCTCTGCCCTTTTCTAGATATTATTTTTCTCATCTATAAACTGAGTATATCTGAAGTTGTGGAATAAAATTAGATGAAATGGGAAGCCCTTTCCAGTATGGAAATCATGCTTATTGCAAACTACAGTAATGCCTTTCTTAATCGTGACATAAAAAGGGAAAGGAATGGGCATTTCATTATCCCTAGAACACATAGTTTTGGAACTAAAATCCCCATATTGTACTCAACAAAAAATTTACTGAATACCTGGAAAGCATAGGGTCAAAAAATTGAGTCCTCTGTCAACCCCTTGATTGATGGGAAAGGGCTCAAAAGTGAAATAATTTGTTGATGATATCATAAACAGCTGAGATACTTAGGAGTTAAGCAAGCCATTGTCCCTGCTTTCAGTGATTTTATAGGATATTAAATGCCTCAGGCCCAGCCAGTCTGGGACTTTATCACATCCCCCCCAACATTCTCATATCCATCCCTCAGACAAGATTAAGCTAACCTTTAATCAATAATTTCTACCTTTTAGAGCTAGAAGGGGTCTTAGCATCTAGCCCAAACATTCTTCACATGAGGAATCCAAGGCAAGACCAAATACTGAATGTTAATGTGAATTATGACTTGTGGCTAGGGACTAGCCCTAGAACACCCAGCAGGTTATGGTCCCTTCATATGCCTTCAGGGAGCATGCTAGGGTGGCAGGGCACCTACGAATCTTTACCATTTCTTTGCACACTGGTTTAGAAACCTGGTGAGAGAGCCTCTGTTTCTCATATGTTTTTCCCATGTATACAGTTCAAGAATCTCTATTCCAACCACAGCACATACTTCACCTACCATTCACTGAAAGAGATTTTCTTCATGCCACTGCAGGGGGTGTGGTGAGAGAAGGAGAGAATTATTGGGAAAGCTAGAGAAGTAACTGCAAAAGCAATGAGAAACATTTAAAAATACACTAAAGTATGACAATGTAGGTTTCTTAGTTAACAGGAAGATACTGATGATTCACATTTTCAGATTCTCCTGCCACCATTTCTTGAGAGCACAGCTTGCCTTCTTCCCTCAACTACTTCCCCAGGGTACTTCAAGCAAGGAGAGGGCCATCTGGGGAACTTGGAATGGCTGCCAACCAGGAAGACTGTGCCAAGAAAGCTGACTTAAGCCAGACTCTGCAAATAGCTCCACCCCTCTAAATCCCTACTGAGTACTTCAAATCTCAGATCAGAAAATAGGCCAACAGAGCAGCAGATAACTGTAAGAGGCATATCACCTGCCACCTGGGCAGTGACACTTGTCCCCAAAAGAAGTAAGGCCTTTTGATGCTTAGTGGTAAGAGTGGACAAAACTTATGAAAGAATCCCACCACTTCAAAAGACTGCAGATTCATCACAGGTGCATGATATCCCATTATTCCCTCATTCATTTGTTCTTTCATTTATTCACAAACTATTTCTGCAACCCCTTATGTACCCCACGCAGGAACAAGACAGACATGGCCTCTGTCCTCGTGGAGCTTCTAGTATTAGTGGGAGAGACAAACAAAAACACAGACAATTGTAATATAATGTAACGCGTACTATGATGAGGGAAGTTCAAGGTTCTGTTGGGGAACAGAAAAAAAAGAATGCCTCTCATAGGGACTAGACCTTCCCACTAGTCGGAAGCCTTCTTAGAGCAGTCTAAGCTGTGACCCAAGCTGAATGAAGATGGGGCTGAGGGTAGAGAAAAAGGCATTCTTCCTCAGGCAAGAGAAACCATAGCTAAAGTACAAATAGTTTAGCCTGAGGGAGAAGTTGGAAGAAGAGTGTGGCTGTGAGAGAAGAGGGTAAAGAGGAGACACAAACCCGATGAGGGCCTATGTGTCACACTAAAAGTTTGCAACTGTACCCCAAGTTTAAAGAGGAATCATAGAAATCCTTGCCAGCATTTTAATTCCCAGAACATATGATCTCATCTGAACCTCACAACATCCTGTGGAGGCAGGCAGGTCAGAGATCAAACCCATTTTGCCAATAAGGAAACAGGCTTTATATGGTAAATAATTGGCAAGGCTATTCCTGAATAATAAGGGCCTTAAGTATAAACTTAAAGAACTGAATCTCCTGATTTCCACTCTCAGGCTTCTCACAGTAGACCAATCTATCAAAGACTTCAGGACCTGATGCAATTCTTAGAATGTGTCTAAGTGTCTCTATGGTGACAGTATGTGCTGTCTACTATGCCACCTCTACCTACCATTGTCTTCCTTAGGTGACACTCACTGGTATAGGGTTCCTAGGTATCAGACACAGGGCATCCCAGAGAGTGGTAACAGCATTTTAAAGAGTAATGCAGGCTGTGGGAAGTCAGCCAAATTGGTGCTCTATGGGCATTGGAGCATCACTGATTGATCAAAACAGGAATTTGGGGAAAAATGCTGAAGAAGAAGAGACAACATTCTACCTTTCTAGAGAAGATAGTATGTCCAGACTCAGGCCTTGAACAATGAAAGGAAATTTTACAGGAGGGAAAGGTAGCTGAGAAGGCAACCAAAGCAGAGGGAACAGTATAGATAAATATCTAAGAGGCAGGAAAGAGCATGGGTTTTGCTTTGAGACAGAGCAAATAGGAAGTAGTAAGAAAAAATGAAGTAAGATAAAAATAGAGAGGGAGGCCAACCATAAGAAACTCTTAACTATAAGGAACAAACTGAGAGTAACCAGAGGGGAGGTGGGTGGGGGGATGGGGTAATTGAGTGATGGACATTAAAGAGGGTACTTGATATAATGAGCACTAGGTGTTACATGTAACTGATGAATTCTACTCCTGAAACTAATAATATATTATGTGTTAACTTAAATTTAAATAAAATCTAAAAAAAAAAGAACTAGTGGGGAGTAAGTACTAGAGATGAGTCTGGGCTAGCGCCCATTATGAAAAGCCTGTGTGTCCTGTTAAGAAGTGGAAATTTTTCTGTAGGCCAGTCATTCTCAGCTGCCACATGTGAAAGATAGAGGCCACATGTGGCATACTCTCCAGGGAGCGTCCAGTGTCCCATGCAATTGCTGACATAGTCATTGCTTAGTCTTTCCCTCCCACTTACAAAAGCAAATACAGGTAAGACTGACAGTATTGAAAGGAAAAATGTAAACCTCCTAAGTACATTTTTAAGAAAATTATCCACCAACTTCAATGTTTAAGGTATTATTAACAATTCTTTTTTTTGCCACAACTCACAATTGATTATAGAGCATCACTTGAGATAAGTAAGGATTTTTTTTAACAAAAATGTGACATAATTAGTTTTGGGAGATGGAAGCTATACTAAAACATACTCTATAAGACTATAATAGAGGGTGACACAGAAATTGAATCAAGGGAATAATAATAATAATAGAATGTATTGAGCACTTACCATGTACCAAGAAACGCTAAAGCTAAACTTCTTATACCGTGTCTCACCTAATCTTCAAATCAACCCCATCAGTTGAGCATAGTTATTCCCATTATGTAGATGAAGAACCTGAGGCTCTGACCCAACATTATTTCTGGCTCAGACCCAAGGTTACTTCTAAGTAATAAAGCTTGAACTCAAGCTGAAGTGTGTTTGTTGCCAAAGCCTAAGATTTTGATCTCTGCACTATATTTTCTTTTTTGAAAGTTTGGTTTATTTTCTAGGTCTTTGCAAAGAGGCTCAAGGAAGCCAAAATCATTCAGCATTATACATAGGAATAAAGAAGGCACTATATCACAATGGAATTGTCTTTACAAGCAACTACTCCAAAAGTGACAGTGATTCCTTTCCACAGAACAACTGCCTCCTACCAAAACTTCAATTGAATTCTGTTGGGAGGAAAAATGGTCTTCTCCAGGCCTACCATCTCCCAAGTGCCTTGCCAAGTGTCTTCGTCTCCCTCCCTATCTCTACTTAGAGGTACCTGGGCTACAACAGTTTACTGAGTGTTCAGAGAATCTATGAGCATATTTGTAAAGTCAGGCAGGGGAAAATATCATTGGGTGAGGAATAAGAATACCAGCTTTTGCCACTCATCAGCAAATAAACTCTAATAGGCCCTTTTCCCTTTCTGGGCCTCAATCTCTCCACCTGTATAGCAAGAAAGATAAGGACTGAGCTGGTTTCTTCCAGCTTGCCTTCTTATATTCTGTAAAACTTTTGGCTAAAACCAGAATTTTGTCAATCTCAGAAACCCTAGCTTTATCTCACTCTAACAGCATGCCATCTTGCCCACTATTCACACACACCTGTCAATCTTGGTGGGAGTATATTTCTATTAATACTTCTTGGGTCATTCTGTACCTAGACAATTTTGATATGAGCTAAAGATATATCTCCTATCTAGAATGAATGTGGGCAACTGTGGCTGCTTGAAGAGTCTCTGAAGGGGGGGGTATGGACTTCACTAATGGTGTAGATCAGGAACCAGAATATAGGCAATGGCATTACATAAGCACTGATAGGCAAGAGATAAGACCTAAAGTCTCCCTTTGAGAATAGAGCAAACATTCTATTAGCCTTGATTCTTGTGGTACCCTTCATATAAAATGCTCTCCTCCATTTATGCATAGGCAAATCTTTTCTACCAATTAAGGCTCAGCTCAAAAGCCAACTCCAGAATGTTTTCTCTGATTTTCTCAACTAGAAATGAGTTCTCTCTCCTTTAAACTTTGAATTTCCTTCCCTTAAGCCCAAGCTACTGGTTTGGCTTGCAGTTAGTTATAATAACAACCACTGCCATTTAAATAGTGCTTTGTACCTTATAACACTTCGATATCCACTATCTCATTGGAGACACAGGAAACCTGTAAGAAAAGCAGGACAGGAAATACTAATATCCCAGTTAAATATGTGACAGAAGAAAGCATTGTTATTTTAGGGACACCTGGGTTGCTCAATTGATTAAGTGCTGGACTATTGGCTTTGGCTCAGATCATGATCTCAGGGTTGTGAGATGGAAACCCACATCTGACTCTGCACTCAGTGGGAAGTCTGCTCGAGATTCTCTCCCTCTCCCTGTGCCCCTCCCTCTGTGCTCTCTTTCTTTCAAATAAATAAATGAACAAAATATTTAAAATAAATAAATAAATAAAAGTTACCTGAAGACTTCTACTTATAGCAGTGTGTCTTACTAGCTACCCTGTATGACCCACCTAATAAAAACAATTAAGAGGCAGGGTAAAATATATTGTTGAATCACTACATTGTACACCTGAAACTAATATTACACTGTATGTTAACTTATTTAAACTTAAATAAAAACTTTAAAAATAGTAATATTTTAAAATTAACTGATAAACTAGTATGATAGTAACAAATCCACAACCAGAAAGGAAATGAAAGCAGAAATTCTGGAGGTAAATGAATGTCAAAACCAAATGTTAACCTGAGAAGACTGAATTTCTACATTGTGACTGTAAGAGGTGAGAGAAAAAGGAGATAAACACTAGAACTTGCCCAAGATGAGAAATCTTATGGGAAACTTCCTCATAAGGCTGGTACTATAAAGGGCTATACCATTAATATAAGAGTAAAGAATTAATCTGTCTCACAGAAGGAGATAGCAAGAAAGCCTGTCTCACTTGACTTTGGCACTGGGTGAAGAAGAAAAATAAACCTCTCATGAGAATTTATAGACATAGATGATCTTCACTGTTTTTTGTAGTCCTAATTCAACATGTATATGTAGTCTGGAAAACTAAAAGCTGAGATCTCAGATCAGCAGTTCCCACAGGTGATGGCAAAGGCAAATCCTGTATGAAGAATGCATCCAGGCCTCAAAGATTCCTGTATATAATGGTCCAAAGAAAATGAGCATCTCACAGTCAAAATTCACAACACACACACACACACACACACACACACACACACACAAGATACCCTGAGTAAAAGCCCACAGAAACAACAAGCATCAGAATCAGACCCACAAACTAAAGAATGTAGAACAATCACACATAGAATATAAAGTTAATTTTATTTAAAGTGATTAAAAATATTTATAAAATACTTGAAATATAAGCAAGGAACAAGATACTATACAGAACAACAAAACCAAATTTTTCAAAATGTGAAAAAGAAAGAAATAGAATCTCTAGAACTAAAACATAGATAGTAGAATTAAGTATAACTGAAGAGAGAACTAGGAAAACAAGAGATATGCAAAAATTTATCCATAATGTAAAACAGAAAGACAATAAAATGGAAAATATGAGAGGTTAAGAGATACAAAGTTAGAACAGATCTAATATATACCTAACTAGACTTTCAGAGCACTAGGAAAGAGGCATTATTTAAAAACACAATAGCTGAGAATCTTTTCAGAATTTTTCAAAGACATTTGTTTCTAACATCTAGAATCCTGACAAGTCCCAAGCTAGACAAATAAATCCACTCTAGATACATCATAGTGATTTTTCAAATACCAAAGAAAAAGATACATAATAAGAGTAGACAGTGAGAAGGCGAAAATAGGAAAAAAAAACATTATCTCAAAGGTAGCCAATTACACTTGTTGATAATAATAATGGCAGTAGAAGACAGTTAAAAATTAACCTTGATGTACTGAGAGAATTTCCTACCTGGCAGAACTATCTTTCAAGGTAAAATAAAGATATTTTCAAGCAGCTCCTCAGTGAAGGAAATGCTATCTGATACGTTCAGATAGATGGTAAAGGACATTATATGAAAGGTCTGAGATGCAAGAGGCAATAATTAGCAAAGATATTGATAAACACGTGAATGAATCTAAAAGTACATTGACTATACTGACTGAAAAGGAATGTCTTAAGTGTGGGAATATAAGAAGGAAGAATTAAAGAATTTGTTTTGTTTTTTTTTTTTTTTAAGATTTTATTTATTTATTTGACACACAGAGAGAGATTACAAGTAGGCAGAGAGGCAGGCAGAGAGAGAGGAGAGAGGAGGAAGCAGGATCCCTGCCGAGCAGAGAGCCCGATGCGGGCCTCGATCCCAGGACCCTGGGATCATGACCTGAGCCAAAGGCAGAGGCTTTAACCCACTGAGCCACCCAGGCGCCCAGAATTAAAGAATTTGACAACAGCTTATATATTGAGAAAGTGACATTAGTCTTAAAAAAAAAGTAAAGTCCTCAAGTTGTTGAGGAATAAGATAAAGATACTCATTAACTTTGTTTTTATCCAGTTGTTTTCTTTTTCCCCACTTTACTGAAATATAATCAATATATAGCATTGTGTACATTTATGATGTGCAGCATAATGACTCAACTTTCAAATACCATGAAATGATTTCCACGGTAAATTTAGTTAATATCCATCATATTGTATTGATCACAAAAAGAAAGAGTGTTTTCTTCTTTGTGATGAGAACTCTTAATGTCTACTCTCAACAACTTACAAATATACCATACCACAGTGTGAACTAGAATTATTGTGTTGTACATTACATCCCCAGTACTCATTTATCATATAATTGGACTTTGGTACCTTTTGAATGCCTCCATCTTATTCCCCCACCTCTTGCCCACCACCTCTGGTAACCAAAAATCTGATCTTTTTTTAATGATTTTTGTTTTGTTTTTAGTTTCTATATATAAGTGAGGTCATACAGTATTTGCCTTTCTCTATCTGACTTATTTCACTTAGCATAATGCTCTCAAGGTCCATTCATTTGTCACAAATAGCAGGATCTCTTTCTTTTTTATGGTTGAGTAATAGAGACACAGAAGTATACAACCCAACTTTATCCATTAATCTCTTATTGGACAGTAAAACTATTCCCATGTCTTAAGTATTGTAAATAATGCTGCTATGAACATGGGGGTACAGATATCTCTTCAACATAGCATTTTTGTTTCCTTCAGATATAGTTCTAGAAATGCAATTGCTAAATCATATGTTAGTTCTGTTTCAAACTTTTTGAAGAACCCCCATACTGGTTTTCATAGCGGCTGTGCCAATTTATGACCCTACCAACAATACACAAGGGTTCCCTTATCTCTGCATTATTGTCAGCATTTTTTTTCTCTTGTCTTTGATAATGGCTATTCTAAAAGGTGTTAGAATGAGGTGATAGTTCATTGTGGTTTTGACTTGCATTTATTTTTACAACACTAATAATTAATGGAGTTCAGCACATTTTCATGTACCTGTTGGACATGTGTACATTTTCTTTGGAAAAAAATGTCTATTCGGGTAATTTGCCCTTTTTTTATGGGTTATTTGGGAAGTTGTTTGGTTTTTGTTCATTTATTTGGTGTTATGGAGTTGTATGAGTTCTTTACACATTTTGGATATTAACCCCTTATCAGATATATGGTTTGAAAATATTTTTTTCATTCCATAAGCTGCCTTTTCGTTTCTCATTTCTTGTGTTGTGCAAAAGCTTTTTAGTTTAATGTAGCTCCATTTCTTTATTTTTAATTTTGTTGCTTGTGCCACATGGTATCTAAAATACCATTGTCATAACCAATGTCAAGGAGCTTTTTTCCTTATATTTTCTCCTAGGAGTTTTGGTTTTTAGTCTTATGTTTGAGTTTTTAATCCATTTCAAGTAATCTTTGTGAGTGGTATAAGATAGTGGTCTAGTTTCATTCTTTTACATGTGAATATCCAGTTATTCCAGTGCCATCTATTGAAGAGACTGTGTTTTCTTCATTAAGAATTCTTGGATCCTTTGTTGAATATTAGTCAACTGTATATGCATGGGTTTATTTCTACATTCTCAGTTCTGTTCCATTAGTCTATGTGTCTGTTTTTATGTCAGTATAATACTGCCTGTTTTGATTACTATAGCTTTATAATATAGCTTGAAATCAAGAAGTATGTATTTTTCTTCTTTCTCAGGATTGCTTTGGCTATTTTTGGTCTTTGTGATTTCATATAAGATTTAGAATTGTTTTTTCTACTTCTGTTTAAAAAAGGCAATTTGAATCTTGGTGGGGATCGTACTGAATAGAATCTATAGATGTATTTGTGTAGTATGGACATTTTAACAACATTAATTCTCCCAATCCTTGAACATGAGATACTTTTCTATTCATTTGTGTCTTTTTAAATTTCTTCCACTAATGTCTTGTAGTTTTTTTTAATGTAGAAATCTTTCACCACCTTGGTTAAATTTATTGCTGAGTATTTTATTGTTTTTGATGTTGCTGTAAATGGGATAATTTTCTTTATTTATTTTTCATATAATTCATTGTTAGCATATAGAAATACACATTTGTGTATGATAATTTTCAACCCTGCAACTTTAATGAATTCACTGATTAGCTGTAACAGATTTTTTATGGAGTCCTTAGAATTTTCTCTATATAAAATAGTACTATCTGCAAATAGAGATAATTTTACTTCTTTGTTTCTAATTCAGATGTCTTTATTTCTTTTTCTTGCCTGACTGCTCTAGCTAGGACTTCTAGTACTATGTTGAATAAGATAGGTGAGAATGGGTACCCTTGTCTTGTTCCTGGTCTTAGAGGAAACATTTTAACCTTTCAGTGTTGAGTATGATGTTATCTGTGGACTTGTCATATAAACCTTTTTATGTTCAGGTACATTCTTTCTAAACCTTCTATATACTTTTATACAAATTGTTAAGAGTTTTTGTCATGAATGGATGTTGAATTCTACTCATTAACTTTAGCCTTTATTAAGTGAAGTATGTATACAATATTGTTAAAATAACCAGAAAATTTGAAGATCAAAGAATGGAAAAATATATGCTAGGCAAATACCAACTAAAGAAAGCTTCTTTGTTTATATTAATAATAGACAAACAAACCTATGACAAAGCATTACTATAAATAGATAATAAATTTGTGATGATAAAATACCAAGTTTACCAGGAAGATAAAACTATTTTAAATGTGTATGCCTCTCATAACAATGTCTCAAAATATATAATGCAATATGTGAAACTATAGATGACTACCCAACAATGCAGGGGATAGGAGTATAGTCCCTCTATGCTGTTAAAAATCCACATATAACTTTTGACTCCTCCCAAACTTACCTATTAATAACCTACTATTGACCAGAAGCCTTACGGATAAACATGAACAGTTGATCAACACATATTTTGTATATTATAGGAATTACATGCTGTATTCTTGCAATAAACTGAACTAGAGAAAAAAAAAACAAGAACCCAAGAGTAACATAGAACAGAAAGTTACAGAGATATGTATAGAAATAAGGACTTCACAAGCAACATGATGTCAATAAAAACTTACCTTTCAATAATCACTCTCAACATGAACAGCCTAAATGCTCCCATAAAAAGACACAGGATTGCAGACTGGATAAAATGGCAGGACCAATCCATAGGCTGTCTACAAGAGACAAATTTTGAACCTAAAGATATATCCAGACTGAACGTGAAGGAATGGAGAACCATCTTTCATGCCAATGGCCTCAAAAGAAAGCTGAGGTAGTGACTCTCATATCAGATAAATTAGATTTTAAGCTAAAGATGGTAGACAGAGATACAGAAGGACACTACATCATTCTTAAAGGGTCTACCAACCAAGAAGATCTAACAATTGTAAATATTTATGCCCCCAACATGGGAGCAGCCAACTCCACAAGCCAACTGTTAAACAAAATAGTCATATTGATATGAATACACTAATTGTAGCAGATCTTGACATGTCACTCTCAGCAATAGATAGATCATCCAAACAGAAAATCAACAAAGAAACAAGAGCTTTGAATAACACATTGGACCAGATGGACCTCATAGATATATACAGAACATTCCACACTAAAAAAACAGAATATTCATTCTTCTTGAGCACGCATGGAACTTTCTCCAGAATAGACCACATACACGTCACAAATCAGGGCTCAACCGATACCAAAAGACTGAGATTATTCCCTGCATATTCTTAGACCACAATGACTTGAAACTGGAACTCAACCCCAAGAAAAAGCTTGGAAGAAATTCAAACACTCGGAAGCTAAAAGTCACCCTGCTGAAGAATGTTTAGATCAACCAGGAAATCAAAGAAGAACAAACAATTCATGGACACCAATGAGAATGAAGACACATCGATCCAAAACCTATGGGATATGGCAAAGGCAGTCCTAAGGGGGAAATACATAGCTATCAAAGCCTCACTCAAAAAAAATTGAAAGAACCCGAATACATCAACTCTCTTTACACCTTAAGGAAGTTGGAAACCAAAAAGAAATTAAGCTAACCCCATGCCCAAAAAGGGAAATAATTAAGATCAGAGTAGAAATCAATGAGAGATTTAAGAGAAATCTCTTAGAAACTAGAGATACAGTAGAACACATCAACAAAACTAGAACCTGGCTTGTTGAAAGAAGTAATAAGATCGATAAACCACTGGCCAAACTAATCCAAAAGAAAAGAGAGAGAACTCAAATTAATAAAATTATGAACAAAAGGGGAGAGATCACACATAACACCGAGGAAATAGAAACAGTCATCAGAAACTATTATCAACAGTTATATGCCAATAAGTTAGGCAACCTAGAAAAAAATGGATACATTCCTGGAAAACTATAAACTTCCAAGACTGAAACAGGAGGAAATTGACAACCTGAATAGACCAATATCTAGTAATGAGATTAAAGCAGTGATCAAAAACCTCCCAAAACACAAGAGTCTAGGACCTGATGGAGTGTCTGGGGAATTCTGCAAAACATTCAAAGAAGAAATAAAACCTATTTTCCTGAAGTTGTTTCAAAAAAATATAAACAGAAGGAAAACTTCCAGACTCTTTCTATGAAGCCAGCATTACCTTGATCCCCAAATAGGCAAAGACCCCATTAAAAAGGAGAATCTCAGGCTAATATCCCTGATGAATATGGATGCCAAGATGCTCAACAAAATCCTAGCTAATACTATCTAACAGTACATTAAAAAGATTATCCGCCATGACCAGGTGGGATTTATCCCTGGGATGCAAGGGTGATTAAACATTCGCAAATCAATCAATGTGATAGATCAAATCAATAAAAGAAGAGAGAAGCACCACATAGTCCTCTCAATTGATGCAGAAAAAGCATTTGACTGAATACAGCATTCGTTCCTGATTAAAACTCTTCTAAGTATAGGGATAGAGTGAACATTCCTCAACTTCATAAAATCTATCTATGAAAAACTCACACAAAATATCATTCTCAATGGGAAAAAACTGAGCCCTCTCATTGAGATCAGGAGCATGACAAGGATGCTCACTCTCACCACTGTTTTCAACATAGTACTAGAAGTCCTAGCAATAGCAATCAGAAAACAAAAAGAAATAAAAGTTATTTCAATTGGCAAAGAAAAAGTCAAACTCTTTCTCTTCACAGATGATATGATATGTTATATGGAAAACCCAAACACTCCACACCCAAACTACTAGAACTCATACAGCAATTTAGTAATGTGGCAGGATACAAAATCAATCCACAGAAATCAGTTGCTTTCTTATACTCTTGCAGTGAAAATATAGAATGGGAAATTAGAGAATCAATTCCATTTACTATATCACCAAGAACCATAAGATACCTTGGAATAAACCTAGCCAAAGAGGTAAAAGATCTGTACTAAAAGAGCTACAGAACACTCATGAAAGAAACTGAAGAAAACACAAAAAGATGGGAAAGCATCCTATGCTCATGGATTGGAAGAATAAACATTGTTAAGATATCTATACTGCCCAGAGGAATCTGTACTTGCAATGCCATCCTGATCAAAATTCCACCAGCATTTTTCAAAGTGATTGAATAAACAATTCTAAAATTTGTATGGAACCAGAAAAGACCCCGAATTGCTAAGGAAATGTCGAAAAAGAAAAACAAAGCTGGGGGCATCACGTTGCCTGATTTCAAGTTTTACTACAAAGCTGTGATCACCAAGACAGCATGGTATTTTCACAAAAACATACCCATGGACCAATGGAACAGAGTAGAGCCCAGATATGGACCCTCAACTTTATGGTCAACTAATCTTCAACAAAGCAGGAAAAAACATCTAATGGAAAAAAGACAGTCTCTTCAATAAATGGTGCTGGGAGAATTGGACAGCTATGTATAGAAGAATGAAACTTGACCATTCTCTCACACCACACACAAAGATAAACTTGAAATGAATGAAAGACCTCAACGTGAGGCAGGAATGTATCAGAATCCTAGAGGAGAACATAAGCAGTAACCTCTTTGACATCGGCCACAGCAACTTGTTTTAAGACATGTCTCCAAAGGCAAAGGAAACAAAAGCAAAAGTGAAAAAAAAAAAGCTTCTGCACAGCCAAGGAGACAGTCAACAAAACAAAGAGGCAACCAAAAGAATGGAAGAAGATATTTGCAAATGACCCTACAGACAAAGGACTGATATCCAAGATCTATAAAGAACTCCTCAAGCTCAACACCCAAAAAACAGATAATCATGTCAAAAA
This sequence comes from Ailurus styani, assembly GCA_002007465.1. Taxonomy (NCBI): domain Eukaryota; kingdom Metazoa; phylum Chordata; class Mammalia; order Carnivora; family Ailuridae; genus Ailurus; species Ailurus styani. Next base: position 295,055 of record LNAC01000978.1, read on the forward strand.
ATGGGCAGAAGACATGAACAAACACTTCTCCAAAGAAGACCTACAAATGGCTAACAGACACATGAAAAGATGTTCATCATCACTAGCCATCAGGGAAACTCAAATCAAAACCACATTGAGATACCACCTTACACCAGTTAGAATGGCCAAAATCAACAGGACAGGAAATAAAAAGTGTTGGAGAGGATGTGGAGAAAGGGGAACTCTCTTAAACTGTTGATGGGAGGGCACCTGGGTGGCTCAGTGGGTTAAAGCCTCTGCCTTCGGCTCAGGTCATGATCTCAGGGTCCTGGGATTGAGGCCCGCATTGGGCTCCCTGCTCAGTGGGGAGCCTGCTTCCTCCTCTCTCTCTCTGCCTGCTTCTCTGCCTACTTGTGATCTGATCTCTCTCTGTGTCAAATAAATAAATAAAATCTTAAAAACAAACTGTTGATGGGAATGCAAGTTTGTGCAGCCACTTTGGAAAACAGTGTGGAGATTCCTCAAAAATTTAAAAATAGAGCTATCCTATGACCCTGCAATTAATTGCACCACTGGGTATTTACTCCAAATATACAGATGTAGTGAAAAGAAGGGCCATATGTACCCCAATGCTCATAGCAGCAATGTCCACAATAGCCAAACTGTGGAAAGAGCCAAGATGCCCTTCAACAGATGAATGGATAAAGAAGATGTGGTCCATATATACAATGGAATGTTACTCAGCCATCAGAAAAGATGAATACCCAACTTTTGTATCAACATGGACAGGTCTGGAGGAAATTATGCTGAGTGAAATAAGTCAACCAGAGAAAGTCAATTATCATATGGTTTCACTTACTTGTGGAACATAAGGAATAAAATGGAGGACTTTAGGAGAGGGAAAGGAAAATTGAATTGGGTTAAATCTGAGGGGGAGATGTACCATGAGAGACTGTAGACTCTGAGAAGCAAACTGAGGGTTATGGAGGGGAAGGGGTGGGGGGATGGGTAAGCCTGGTGGTGAGTATTAAGGAGGAGACGTTTTGCATGGAGCACTGGGTGTGGTGCATAAACAATGAATCTTGGATCACTGAAAAGAAAAAGAAATATTTGATGTCCATTAAGAAAAAGAGAAAAGAAAGCACTAAGGAAATCATACGAGAGACTGTGGACTCTGAGAAACAAACTGAGGGGTATGGAGGGGAGGGGGGAGGGAGACGGGTGAAACTAGTGGTGAGTATTAAGGAGGGCATGTATTGCATGGAGCACTGGGTGTGGTGCATAAACAATGAGTCTTGGATCACTGAAAAATTTTTAAAAAATGAAAAATAACATCATAAGGAAGAGAAACTTTATTTACCAAACTATAATCCACATATAAGTAAAAAATCCATATATAAGTGGACCTTTACAGTTGAAACCCATGCTTTTTAAGGAAAAAGTTAACAGACTCAACATTATAGAGGAAGATTTTAACATATTTCACTCAGGGGTTGATAGATTGAGAATACAAAAAAAATGATATGTGTATAGATTTGAACAGAAAAATTAAGCAAGCTTTTTTTTTCTTCATATATGGGATTTTAGACCCAATACTGGAGAATACATATTCTTTCAAGCACATATTGAACATTTTTTTTCTTCTTTTTTTCCAATTTTTTTCAATTTTTTTTATTATTTGCCCCAGGGGTACAAATCTTTGAATCATCAGGCTTACACCTTTCACAGCACTCACCATAGCACAAACCCTCCCCAGTGTCCATAACCCATCCACCCTATACTTATCCTCCCACCCCTCAGTAACCCTCAGTTTGTTTTGTGAGATTAAGAGATTCTTATGGTTTGTCTCCTTCCCGGTTTATATTCTAGGCGAGGAGCCAGAAAAATTATAACCCTTGGGCAAAATCCCACCTGCTGTGTGACTTTGGTTTTCCTTTTTATTTTTTTATTTTTAATTTTTATTTTTTAAAGATTTTATTTATTTGACAGAGAGAGAGAGAGAGAGAGAGAGAGAGAGAGAGAGAGAGGGAACAGAAGGGGAGTAGTGGGAGAGGGAGAAGGGAGAAGCAGCCTTCCCATTGAGCAGGGAACCTAATGCAGGACTCAATCCCAGGACCCTGATCATGGCCTGAGCCAAAGACAGGCACTTAATGACTGAGTACCCAGGCGCCCCTGGTTTTCCTTTTTAAATAGCTTTATTGAGATACAATTCACATACTACTCTTTTCATTCATTTAGAGTATAATTCCATAACTTTTATAATATTAACTGAGTTGTGCATCCATTAATAGTCAACTATAAAACACTTTAATTACTCCAAAAGGAAACTCCATACCTCTTAGCTACCATCCTCCAATCTCTCCATACCTACTTCTTTCAGCCCTAGGCAATCATTAATTTACTTTCTGTCTTCACAGATTTGCCTATTCTGGACATTCCATATAAATGGAATTATATTTGTCCTTTGTGACTGACTTCTTTCATGTAGCCTAATGTCTTCCAGGTTCATTCATGATGTAGCTTGTGTAAGCATGTCATTATTTTTATTGCTAAATAATATTCTATTGCATGGACATACTATATTTTGTTTACCCACGCATCAGTTGATGAACAATTAGGTTGTTTATATGCTTTAGCTATTATGAATAATACTGCTATCAACATTCATGCACAAGATTTTGCCTGGACATCTGTTTTCATTTCTTTTGGGTGGATACCTCAGAGTGGAATTTCTGAGTCACATGGCAACTGGGCTCAAATGGTAACTTAATTTGGTTGATTCCAAGCCCTCATTCATTTTCTTTATCTTTCTCATTTTTTTCTCTTTGTTTGCCTCTCTCCTGTTCCTATATTTGTCCCCTCTCTCTGTTGCTCTTTCTGCCTCATACCCTCCTCTCTTCCATTATTCTTCCTATCCATCTTTTCTTTATCTCTCAATTGTTTTCCCTTCTTTTGATGCTCTTGTCCTTTTTCATTTCTACTGCCCCATTCCTTTCTCCCACTTTAGTTCCTTTCATTTTCTCAAATCTCAATCTTTCTCTCTCTCCCTTCCCCCAGTCTTCATCTCTGAGCTGGAGCTAGAACCAGCTGGACCAAGGAGACTAAAAGACTAGATCTTGTCTTTTAAGCTCTGGCTAATTTCTGCTAGGTCCCAGTGAAAAACAATCCAAAGAATGCAGATAGGTTTTCTTATTATTATTATTTTACTTTATTTTAAATTACAGCATAGTTAACATACATTGTGATACTAGTTTCAGGTATACAATATAGTGATTCAATAACCCAGTGCCCATTATGACAGGTGCCCTCCTTTATCCCCATTGCCTATTTTACCCATCCCCCCCCCCCACCTCCACTCTGGTAACCAGTTTGTTCTCTATACCTAAGGGTCTGTTTCTTGATTTCTCTCTCCCTCTCTTTTTTCCCTTTGCTCGTTTTCTTTTTTTTTTGTTTCTTAAATTCCACATATGAGTGATATTCTATGGAAAAAGCTAAAAATGGAACTGTCCTATAATCCAGTAATGCCACTACTGGGTATTTATCCCCAAAATACAAAAACACTAAATCAAAGGGATACACGCACTCCTATGTTTATAGCAACATTATTTATTTTTTAAGTTTGTATTTAATTCCAGTTAGTTAACATACAGTGTAATAGTATTTTCAGGGGGACAGTATAGTCATTCCGCACTCCCACAGTATAGCAGAATTATTTATAATAGCCAAATTATGGAATCAGCCCAAGTTTCTATTGACTAATGAATGAATAAAGATGTGGTACATATGCACGATGGAATATTATTCAGTCATAAAAAAATCTTGCCATTTACAAAAACATGGATGGAGCTAGAGAGTATAATGTTAAGTGAAGTAATTCAGTCAAAGAATGCAGTTAGTTTTCAATTGTATTAAGGTCAATGTGTACATCAAGTAGATCCAAAATTTGCCTCAAATATTCTAATTCAATAAGTATTTATAGAGCAATCAACTGTATCTGACATTATGCTTGATTTCATTATGCATAATTTTATTGACTCTTCACAACAACTTTGCAAAGAAAGAAGGGGCAATTATTCCTATTTCACGGATGAGGAAATTGAACAGAAAATTGAGGTTCAGGAAGAAAAGGAGACAGGACTAAAATTGCTTACTAGGAAGATGTAAAATTAAGATTTGTTTTTAGTTCCAAAGTCCATGGTATTAGCACCTGTACCAGGCTGGGAATGATTCACACCTATCTCTAGAACTTGAAATTGAGAGTGGAAGTGGAGGGTACGCATGAGAAAGAATTGGAAGGTAGAATAATATCCAGGTGGTTACAAGTCCTAGCTTTCCCCTTGCCCAGTTTTCCAACCCAAGTTTGCCACACTCTTGACCTCTTTCTCCGACCTCTTCTTGCCACAGATCCTGAGCCTGTATTGATCAAGTTGGAGAGAATCTTAGAATTTTTATATCTTTCAGTCAGTGCAGTCTGGAAAGAAGTTATACTCAAACCTGGTACCTGGCATTGGGTTACTCTCTTCCCCCAGTCTTCTTTGTTGCTAATGAATCACACATGGTGAGTTAGGAGTGAGACATAAGCATCTATGTAGCCCTTAAGCTTCAGTATGCTGTTTCTTCACCTCATGCTTGTCTGGTGCATAATCTTGGTTTCCTGCCTGGTTATCCTATTTCACATAGCTCTTGTCATGGGGCTCACACCCACTTCCCACTTCAGCTTTCCTCCTCTAGGGGCAGGTTCTACCTTTTTGCCTCTCACTCTTCCTATAACCAAATCTCACATCATTAACCAAGTGAGTGGTAAAGTAGCTGCAACTCTTCTCTGCCTTGTCCTGCCCTGGATGTGTTACTTATATCTACTAGGCCTTAACATTGTAGTCAGGATAGTCTCCTCCCAGGATAGTTTCTCTCCACTAGGCCCATGTTACCAAGGTCTTATGGACCCTGGAATTCTTGTAACTGAATCATGAAGAAATCAGAGTTTAGCCTTAAAATGAAGGCTTGAGCCTGGTCTCCTCCCCCATCACATTATCTTGCTTCTACAGCCACAATCCAGACTGGAATTAATTAGGTAGTACACACTTTTCAGGTACAACATAACCTTTCCATGGGGGAGCTCTGACTGACAGATTCTAATTTATAATCTTTATTCTGGTGCATAGACAAACACTGCAGTGCTCAGACTGTATCTTTTGAAGGTTATAGCATTTAGAACCCAAAGCTCTTAATTTTATTGGAAATGAGAGAAAAATGTCATACAAATATTTCATTTTGAAGCATAATTGCAACACATACCTCTTGCTGAAGTAATTGCCACCCACCCACTTGCATCATGATCTGAGAGTCAGTCACAGGACCCAGCTCCCTGCTTATGTCTGTTTTCAGTGTCCCAGGACAGCAGAAGTAGGCTTCCTCTTCCCCCATGATGGTTTGCATAATGAACCCTTTTGGATGCAAGTTTAGTATTCCAATATATTTACTGTGAACACAGAAGTGTCTTACAAATATAATGGAGCTACTGGGCCTTATTCCTAACCAAGAGTCCCCTGCTGCACTGGCTGGCAGAAGCACCCTGATCATATCAGCCTATAAGGAGTGAATGTTGCCTAGAAGGAGAAAAAGGAATAGAAACCAACAAGCAGAGGGGCACACATATTTCGATACCAACAGAGTGGAGGATAGACAACTGGGATCCCAGGAAAGAAGCTGGACAGAGAACTCTGGTGAGTTGAATAGTGAACTTAGGGGAAAAGATGATGTTTGCTAAAGCACAAGTGAGATGAGGACAGAATATGAAATGGAGTGGGGCAGATGTCTGGGAAAGACATGAGTTGGGAGAAACACTGGTCATGAAGACTAGCAAGAATAGTGTACAAATCAGAGGTGGAAGAGCTGCCTTGGAGGGTGGGGTGGGGTCAGTTGTACTCAGAACTCCAGTGCTGGCATCCAAATATCCCAAAAGGAATCACGTTTCTTTGAAGATGAAAGGGGATGATTTAGCTGTCCTCAACAAAGAACTAAACACAGAGGAAGTGAGAAAGCAGGCCTTAGTGTCTTTATAGCCAGAAGTTTGGTTTGAATTCTCTTTCAGAATGAATACATGTGCAGCATCACCACAAAGAGAGAATGTGTCCTTTTTTTTTTTTTTTAGAGGGAGGAAGGGGAGGAGGAGCAGAGAATCTTAATCAGGCTCCAAGCCCAGTGTAGAGACTGCCGCAGGGCTTGATCTCACAACCCTGAGATCATGACCTGAGCCAAAATCAAGAGTTGGATGCTTTACTGACTGAGATACCCAGGCATCCACCCTTCTGAGAACTTGTCCTTCTTCTTGGTTCAAGAGGCCCCGACTTTACCTACCAAAATTCTGGTCAAAGAGGAGTTTATGAATAAGGGCTTTGGGAGGGAGAGAAAAGGGATGGGGAAGATTTTCTCACCTTTTATCTCCATATGAAACCTTCTATTTTAAGACTCCCCTAGAAATTTGCATCATAATCAGACATGCCCAAGTTATCACCAGATGGCTATGGATGTGTCACCTTATCTCTATGACCCTCAGTTTCCCCTTCTGCAAACTGAACATAATTTCACAATGTTATCATTGCAGTTTCTCAATAAGTGTTAAGTGAATTTAATGAAGCTCTGACTCTCTCCTGCTGGCCATGATAGGACAGACACAGTAAATCTCAAGATTATAGCACCACTTACCCTTTGCTGCTGGGTGATCTGGGTCATGGGACAGCTGGCTCTTCCATTAGACAAGTGGTACAAGGGTCTGGTGACCCCTGACATTTTAAAGATAAGATGGATGACAGGGTAATGGAAAAATTATCAAAGGTAAACTATTCTTAAGTGGAAGTGGAGAGGAAATGGGAGCTACAAGAATACCCAATGCAGCTGAGAGGTCACCTATTACCAACTCCCCATCTTTACAATTTCCTACACTGAAGTAGAAAGTGTCCTTGATCTCAGTCAGGTGAAAGCTGTCTCTCTCTGAATCTTTTAGGTTTTCTAACACTTGGCTCAAATCCCTCCACCGTTCCTTTCTCCCTCCCTTCTGACTTCCCTGCTTCTGCTACCACTCACTGGAATAGCTATGGGAACAATCCTCTGTGGGGCTCTGCCAGCCTCCAGATTTCCGTTCTTTGTACCAACATTTATGGTTATGTTAGGGAGGATACATAACTTCAAACCTCCTCATTTGTCTTTCTATCTTAGACTTTAGTAAATAAAGGGGGGCAGCAGGGACTAGAATTTGTTGAGTGCTAAGCTTATGCTAGATACACTACCAAATACATTACATTTGTTATCTCATTTAATCAGTGCAAGTGTCTTATAACCACTTCACAGATGAGAAAACTAAGGCTGAGAGGGAGGTTATATACTCATGCAAAATCACATAGTTAAGAAGAAACAGAGCAAGGCCTTTGGCTCTCTGTCTCCAAATCCAGTGTCCTTGCCACTATGAGCATCTCTAGGAAAGCCGAATACTCTACCTCCACCTCAATCAAGTCTATGTGGCAAAGATTCCTCTTCTTGTTTTATATATATGTAGGCCACCATGTGTGGTAGAGATGAGGAAACATTTATAAGTGACTTCTACTCCTACTCACACTAGGCATTCTTTTAGTTATACCTCATACGAGGTAATCAGGGAGAAGGTACTGATGACTCCTGTTTTCATTGCCACCCTATGGATCTCTCAGCCTCTCAGCATCTTCCTGAACACAGTAACTTCCTGGCCTAGACAAGAACCCCCTTCTTTATTATTCACATCCTGATGCCACTACTCCCTGGTAAGACCAGTTCTTAAACATATTCTTAGCCTAGAGTCTTCTGGTAGAAGGACTGGCAGAAGCACCCTGGTTATTCCAACCTGGATAGGGTAAATGCTGCCTGGAAGGAGAACAACCTCAGTCCTGTACCCATGGATGCTGGAAAGTGAGCCTAAAGATGCACATTTCATGCCCCTGATTATTTTCCTATATAAAGTTAGTCGAGATTTTTAATAAGATAGGCCACCAAAGTCGACTAATTTCTGCTATTTGGCTGTGGCCTGGTCCAAATCTGCACCTCGAAAAGATGGTGAGCCAGTCAGGCCTGAAAGCTTGGCCACAATTGCTCTGGGAGCCCACAACCTGTGCCTGGCCCATTCCCTAGTCTTGCAGTTTTATTAGCTTCAGTTTTATGTGTTTTTTAACTCTCTGAATGCAGCCAAAACCAACATAAAATAACATCAAGGAACACAAAGTCATGATTCCCCCAACCTCCAGTGCTCAGCCCCCCAAATCACTCAGGGGTGGGGCAGGCAAAATGTGCTATAGTTTTCCTCCTGTTTGTATTTTCAGAGGGTGGGGGAAGACGGCTGCTGCTCTGTGAGCTATTCTCAGACACTGCTGCCTCAGAATTCACTGTGAGACACATTTCGGGTCACCATAACCCAAGGAGCAGAAGGAGGGAGAAGGCGGGGGAGAAAACCCAGCCAGCAAACAATCCTCAAATTCCTGCTTCCTTGAGGCCACAAGTGCTGGGCCTAATGGTGCTGGCCAGTGCCTGCTGGGAGTAAGAGACCACCTCCTTGTCTCTCTGCTTCCTTTCCTCCCTCCCCCATTTCTCCTTGCCTTTCTTATTTCCTTCCAGGGCCAGCTAGGAGCAAGCATTCCAACAGGCCTCCCAGATGGGCTGCAAATCTCAGCCACTGCAAGGGATTCACTCGTCCCTTCCCTTGAGCTCTTAGGTAGAGAAGCCAAGAGTTGCAGACAGGTCTGGGAAGTTTCCCAGCAGAGCAAGCTCGGAACTGGGCCTGAAAGCAGCTGCAGGATCCAAACTGCCGCAACTGAAGGAGTTCTCCAGCCTACAGAAATTCAGAAAACAAGTTCAGATCATAGCTTCCCTGACCCATGATGCTGGGACATAAGGACAGGACTCTAAGATTGACTGGACAAGGCCTTGGCCTTTTGGTCAGGAGTCAATAGGTTCTAGTCCTGTGTGTCCTGGAAAAGTCTTTTTACTCTTTTGGCCTCAGAATCTCCCAGAAGCATAGCAACCCCTCCTGAACATATTCTTCTTAAGTGGAAACTTTCTAATTTTTAAAAATAGATAATATGTCAACATTTTGTTTTCTAAGACTTTGATAAAGAGATCTTAAAGGTAGCATTTAAAGCAAGGCCACATGATAAAGGAAAGGTAATTCTAAAACTTTTGTTATATGCTTGCTCCCTTAGCAAATAAGGACTTGGGCCTGATGCTGTGCCCACTCTGTCAGAATCTGATTTTTTGGTATTCCCATCTGTAATGTGGCTAAAGGGTCTCTAGATGCCCTACCACCCCAACATTTTATTATCTAGTTTCTGAGTTTTTTCTCTGCCCTTCCTAATAAGAATATTTAAAAGTTTAATATTTTCATCTGTGTGTAATTATGAATATATACTTATATTTGTCTACGTACCTACCTATATATCTGCTTATCTACGTACCTACCTATCTGTCTGTATTAAGCAGAACATTTAGAATGCCTCATGCCAGTGAAGAATAAGATCAATTAACTACATAGCAATTCCTCTTCTGATCATAATCTCTTTTTTGTAGGCCTTTTTTTCTTATAAAATGAGCTCAAAATGTAAGTTAATGAGTTCTTTTTGTCCATTGGTAATGGGAACATATAAATAACATCTCCTTCAAATGAAAAACTATTACTAATATGGAGAAGATAAAACTATTTTATTGTGGTCCATGAAAAATTCACCCCCAGTTGAGAGACTATAATAGATTCTTGTATATCCAGTCAAAATCAGTAATTCTTCTGCAGATGGACCAGGTATAGAAATGCTATTCAAGCTCCCTCCTGCACCCCCAAGCAGTAAGGAGTTTGATACAGGGAAGGAAAACGTGGAATGAAGCTCTAGGCTCTCTTGCAGATTATATCAGGGAACAGGAAGATGGGCAAGAGAGGAAGTATCTAGGTCACCTTCCCATCTCTTCTTTTGGTTTATCAGGTTATACCAAAAGTTCCCAAACTTTCTTGGTTACCAATGCCCTTAGTTTAGTGAAAAAAGTTATTAATTTTACAGCATCCCTGAGCCAAAAGAAATATCTAACCATTCCATTTACTAAACTGTTAAGTTCAAACAACTCAGTAAGTACTTACACCTTAATTTAGTACCTGATTATAAAATAATACACATAAATAGAAAGAAAAATATTAATATACATATTTTAAAAAGTAAAAAATCATTTTAACTTATCTTCAATAACCATACTTCAGGCAGTGCATAAGTTCTTAGATCATTGAATCAGATTGGACATCACTATCCTCATTTCTTCTTCTATATGGATTTTTGCACAGTACAGGAATTTTAACATGCCAACCATCAAAAGGAATATAATACAATGTAATGTTGAAACTGTAAACTACCTGAAGTTAGTAGCTTGCAGGATGTCTGATAGATATCAAGTACTACTTGATGTTTCACTTAAAAAAATTAAAATATGCCACAATGTCCCTCTTTACTGTGGTACGTGAAAGAACCTCAGCTCATAATTTAGGAACCCAGGGCCACAAAATCCTGGACACTCTTAGTCATAACTTTCACCTTCTCCTCCACTTACTGAAATGTCTTTCCTTAGTTCTATTTCCCCAACACATCCTTTTTTGTAATAGCAATCTAAAATAAGATAGGTATGTCTACATAAAATTGCCATTGAAAATATGTTCTAACCACTCCTTCCAATGCATGCTGAACTTTGTAGCTGGGAAGATCTTTATTTTTCTTTCATTTTGTCCCTTTTATTTATTTATTTATTTATTTATATTAAAGTATAAGTAACATACAGTGTTTTGTTAGTTTTAGATATGCAATATAATAATTCAACAACTCTATACATTACTCAGTGCTCATCAGGATAAGTGTACTCTTGAACTCCTTTATCTATTTCACCATGTCCCCTCTACCTCCCTTCTGGCAAACACCAGGTGGTTCTTTCTATTTAAGAGTCTATTTTTTATTATTTTTTTCTGTCTCTTTTTCTTTGTTTGTTCATTTGTTTTGTTTTTTAAATTCCAAATATGAGTAAAATCATATAGCATTTGTCTTTCTCTGACTTTTTTCACTTAGCATTATACCATCTAGGTCCATCCATGTTCCTGCAAAAAAAGATCACATTCTTTTCTAAGGCCAATATTTCATTGTATATATATATATATATATATATACACATACAAACACAACTTTTTATCCATTCCTTTATGATTGAACACTTGGGTTATTGTAAATAATGCTGTAATAAACATATCAGAGCATATATCTTTTTGAATTAGTGTTTTTGTTTTCTTTGGGTAAATATTCCAGTAGTGAATTACTGGATCATATGGTTACTCTATTTTTAAGTTTTTGAGAAAACTCCATCTTGTTTCTACAGTGACTGTACCAATTTGCCTTCTCATTAACAGTACACAAGTGTTCCTTGATAAATGAATTCAGTAAAGTCACAGGATACAAAATTAATATATAGAAATTGGTTGGACTTTCAGGGCACCTGGGTGGCTCAGTTGGTTAGGCACCTGCCTTGGGCTCAGGTCATGATCTTGGGGTCCTGAGATTGCGCTCTGCAAAAAGCTCCCTGCTCAACAGGAAGTCTGTTTCACCCTCTGCCCTTCTCCCTGCTCATGGTCACTCTCTCTGTCTCTCAAATAAAGAAATAAAATCTTTAAAAAAATAAAAAAGCAATTGGTTGCATTTCTTTACACAAATAATGAAGTAACAGAAAGAGAAATTTTTAAAAATTCCATTTACAATCTCACCAAAATCATAAAATACTTAGAAATAAACTTAACCAAGGAGGTGAAAGACCTTTACTCTGAAAACTATGATACATTGATGAAAGAAGTTGAAGATGAAACAAAAAATGGAAAGATATTCCATGCTCATAGATTAGAAGAACCAATATTGTTAAAATATCCATACTACTGAAAGTAATCAACAGACTTAATGTAATGCCTGTCACAATACCAACAACATTTGTTCACAGAACTAGAACAAATAATACTGAAATTTGTGTGGAACCACAAAAGATTTCAAAAGGCCAAACACTCTTGAGAAAGTACAAAGGTGGATTTCAAGATATACTACAAAGTAGTAGTGTTAAGCAGGAAGCTAGGCATTAGCAATAGAAGGATGGACATTAGACATCCTGATGGAGTGTCCCAACTGAGGACCACTGAGGAACCACCCCACTGCACCCATCTAGCAGTCTGTCTATGGTTACAATATCCCAGCAGAGGAAGAGTTAAGTTTGTTGTGCTTGTTGCACTCAAGCAGAAAGCAACCACTTGTCCTTATTTGACCTATGTCTCTAGAATAGAAATAATGTTGGTTTCCTACACCATGCAGGTATTTTGAATACATCTTTGGAAAGGACATGAATAGTTGGCTAATTATTATATAATTCAGAACTTTCACTCAAATGTTGCAACCTTAGAGCCCACCTACAAGAAAATATCGATTTAAGACCATTGTAGAAACAAGATGGAGTTTTCTCAAAAACTTAAAAATAGAGTAACCATATGATCCAGTAATTCACTACTGGAATATTTACCCAAAGAAAGCAAAAACACTAATTCAAAAATATATATGCTCTGCTACATTTATTGCAGCATTATTTACAACAGCAAAGATAAGGAACCTAACACACCTCCTCTGTTTCAACAGGTTCTAGTGGGAACTGAACTTCTACCTTCAACCTATAGCAATAGAGAAATTTGAATCAGCCTTCTATGGGGTTAGTGAACCAGTCGGGGGTTGATGTTACACTTCATTTGGTGGCAAGAGTAGTGTGCTCTGCTTTCACTGGGAAGGTATCAAAGAGGCAAACCTCTACTCCATCCATCAGCAATGAAGCAATGTGAGCCAGTGCCTCACTTTTGCAGAGGTGGTGTCAACAGGGCCCAGGAAGAAGCTAGACATACACACCCTCTTGGTCCTTGTAGTATACCTTAATGAGCGGAGTTCCCACTTGAAAAAAAAAGGTGAAATGAAATATTTAAATAGGACTCAGAATATCATCATATATTGCCCAAAACATCCAGAATCCAATAAAAAGTCACATACCATTACAACCAAGAAGAATCACAATTGAATGTGAAAAACAATCACATGACAGCAACCTGGAGATGATTCAGATGTTGGAATTATCTAACAAGGATTTTAAAGTGACCAATAAAAAATATTTCAATAATCAATTAAAGTTTCCCTTGGATCAAATGAAAAAAAATGGAACTGTTTTTGAAAAAAACAAAAAAAACCCCAAAAAACAAACAAACAAACAAACTGTTTTTATTAAAAAATACAATAACAGGAGAAAAAAAGCCATTAGTTGAGCTTAATAGTAGAGTGGAGATGACAGAGGATAGAATCAGTAAACTTGAGGACAAAACAATAGAATTCACACCATATGAATAACAGAAAGAAAATAAACTAAAAGAAAAATTAACAGAGCATTGGAGACCTGTGGAACAATATGAAAAGATCCAACGTTTCTATCATTAGAGTCCAAGAAACAGAGAATAAAAGAAAGTGATTCATTTTTTTTAATTTTATTTTTATTCTTTGCCCAAAGGGTACAGGTCTGTGAATCATCAGGCTTACATCTTTCACAGCACTCACCAAAGCACAAACCCTCCCCAATGTCCATAACCCATCCACCCTATCCCTACCCTCCCACCCCCCAGTAACCCTCAGTTTGTTTTGTGAGATTAGGAGTCTCTTATGGTTTGTGTCCTTCCCCATCCCATCTTGTTTCATTATTTTTCCCTCCCTACCCCCCACGACCCCCCACCCTGCTCCTCAGGTTCCTCATATCAGAGAGATCATA